>JAHLJT010004567.1:177546653-178146653 GCA_031308135.1 Acheta domesticus
GATTTTGTTGAGGCTACAATAGCTTGAATTTTGTGAGAGATTGTGATGATGTCGTCCCGCAGAAACTGCTATACGTCCTTTTTAGTCCTTTGACAACAAGAAAGTTCTTCAATGACAAGTATTAAGAAATCTTTAGCGTACCTCAGCGTAAGAATCATTAAGTTTTGCAGACGTCAGTATTACCTCATCTGGACGAAAGGATTTTTTTCTTACTGCTGTTAATGAACTTTACATGGAGATCGCGCGCCCAACACTAATTTTACGGAGAATTTATGGGCATGTTCCTTCGAATGAGATTCCAACTTTACGTAATAATACAACCTTCAGTGCAGTCAACACTGAGTCAACCACGTATTACTCAGCATCTACACCCGCGAGACGATCCGTTGTGGACTGTCGGTTTCTCTGATTTTTCAATTATATGATTCTGTCGCATATTTGGTGAAAACACTGATTTCTGAGAACCTGCCGACAAAGTCCAATGCTACCTGCACGGCACTCGGGAGGTGGCGCGATCTTCCGGTCATCTTTGAAAGCATTCAAAATCCGTTTCGAAGAGTCTCATAGAGAATGATTCTTAAGATTAGTTTAATTTGTTGTCACATTAATTTATTAAATTGTTAGTAAATGGTTAGTACATTTAAATAAAAAGTGAAATGAATTCCCTTCCTCTTTGGAACGTAGTCGCAGTTTCTGGAGGAAAATTAATACTCTCTCGAGGCGCGACATTTGAAATGTATGCTCTTTGATCTTAATTACCCCGAAGAATTGTAAATGATTGAATTCCATGTACGAGCGCGAAATTTTAATTAATTGACCACCTATGTGCCAACGTTTTTGGGGTAGCATTGACCACAGAGATGTTTTTCCGTCAACAAAGTTTTCGGTATCAAGAACCAACAAAACTTTGATGCTGACCACACAGCGTGTTAGGAGGAAGTAATTTGAGTATATACAGGACCAAGATTGATCCATGTTTGTGATACCAGGGACCCGAAAAACGTGTTTTCTGTAAAAAACGTCTATTTTTGCTGCGACATTGTAATACTGTCCTTGTACTACGTAGTAGTATGGTGAGAAAGTAAAACAGAAGTATAAATTCTGTAAGATCAAGTCATTACCGCTCTTAAAAGACAAAGAAGGATTTCATCCTCATTACACAAGAGAGCTGTTTTTACACAAACAAGATGCATTTTCTGTGGGTAGCAAGAGATGCAAACGAGAAAAATGCACGAAGAATTACATGCAGCCCAAAAGGAAAAAAGAATATTTGCCATTTACGAAAAATCGTTGAACAAATAAAACAGCTTGCAATGTCACATTTGTGGATATGTCTGACTGAAGTCCTCCTTAAGCAATTGTCTCTTATTGATTTCATGCCCTTCGTGAGACAGCAAAATAGCAAGAAGATGAGCATGTGATAATTGCGAAACAAGAACATACCAGATCCTAGAAAGACGAACGCAAAAACATAGAATATTAAGAAAGAAGAAAAGGTTATGTGGGGAGGTACAAGAAGAGAATGTAGAAGAGAACGATGAAGCAATAGTCAAAAAAGGAAGAAAGTAAAGCGGAAGAAGAAGAAGAAGATGCGAAAGAACTAAAATTACATTAAGTGGTCGAAAATGAATAAAAGATACGCCAAACGTCGTGAAGCGTGGCAGCGGGACTTTAGAACGACAGCAAATTCGACAGGCGACGTGTGACGTCTGCGAACGTCACGTAACTGCCCGACGACCTACAGCAGAGCCCTTTCATGGAGATAAATGGAACGACGGCGAGGCGGCGACGCCCTAAACAGGGCGATTTGTCGGTTCTGGCGAACTCCGTGATGAGTGTCTTCTCAACCCATACTCCATCGCTCGCCCAACCTCCTGTTCCCGCTTTCCGATAGAGCTTCGCACCCTCTGCCCTCCTCGCACCCTCTGCCCTCTTCTTCACTGTCGCCGCACCAAACGACGCCTCCATCACCGCCGCCGGCGCCGCCGCAGTCACCACCACCGCCATCACCGCTGCAGACGGCGTCGACACCGCCACCACCGTCGCCACCGCCTCTACCGCCACCGTCACCAACGTCGCCACCTCCACCGCACCGCCCCCGCTCCGCCCCCGCTCTCGCCCCCGCCCCCACCATCATCACAACCCCGCCCCCACCCCCATCACGACCCCGCCCCCACCCCACCCCCATCACGACCCCGCCCCCACCCCACCCCCGTCACGCCCACGCCTCCGCCCCCGCTCCCGCTACTGCCACCGCCACCACCACCGTCACCGTCATCGCCACCAACACCACTGCCACTGCCACCACCTCCGCCACCTCCATCGCCACGCCGCCGCCACCTCCCCTGCCCTCGCCGCCATCACACCACTATCGCCAGCACCGCCGTCTTGGAAGGATCAGGGTGGCTCCAGATATTGGGTGACAAATCTTCAGCCTCGTCGGATCAGAAAGGGCACCGTCATTAGCGATGCGTTGAAAGCGGGGTCTCGGCGCGGGGAGGAAAGGCGGGATGCGGACGATCGACGGGCGCCGATGGGAAGGGGCAGCTCGGAAAGGACTGACGGAGGATTCACACCAAAGGAGCGGCGCAGAAAAACGTTCTAAGGGAGGGACGGAGTATTGATTCCTAGCGCATCAACTACTGAGGTCATTAGTGTCGTAAGAGTTGTGCCTGATATAGGACTCGGTGTTCCTTTGCGATCTGCAACGTGAGATCCGAAGCCAACCTGGATTTTTCTAGATACCTCTCTCAGAAGGGAACCACCCCAACGGAGACGAGCTCTAAGCTCCCGTCTCTCGTCCGGTCACGTAGGAGTAGTACATGTTATATTGCGAGAGGACGAAGTATTCGTTCCTGATCTGGAACGTGAGATCCTCTGCCGACCTACTGCTTATTCCCATTCCAGATATCTTCCCAACGGAGACAACCCGAAACCTCCCCAATGGAGACAAACTCTAAACTGCCGTCTCTCACCAGGTCCTGTAAGAGTAGTATATGTTTTCTTTTCTAAATTTAAAAAATGAGTTCATCTTCGAGTATAGAATGCTGTTTCGTCAAGTTCCCTTCAAAAAAGGCTCTGAGAGCATTATAACCAAAGCAGAGAATACGTTTATCTAAGAGATATGTGACTGTTGCCCTTCACCTCTACAAGAAAGCCAGTAAAGTTAGGCTTTCTAAAAGAAACGGCTCACCAAATTTCCGATAGACAAACTTACAGCCACTCTAGAGACAAGGGTTTCTTGGGTTTACAGAGTTTTACAATTGGTTTTGGAAAAAAATGCTGTCTGCAACTGCAATTATAGTGTGTACTTTTTCTCTCACTGTTCAAAAGGATTTGAACGTTGAACTAGTAAAACGTTACCCTTCGCAAATGCAGATTGAAACGTTTAAAAGTCCTCTTTGTGTATTTTCTACATAAAATTTCCTCACACCTCACGTCACAAATCCTAAGAATTTTGAGCATTTATTTGTCCCAAAATATTCACGCAGCTGAATCTGGGAACAGAAAGATCATACAATCAGAACGATAAGAGATTGCAATACAATAAAACGTAAGTGTGAACCGAAAGGAAAATATTTTTAGAAAAAATATGAATTCCAAACAAAAGAAAAAATATATTTCAAGAATAAAAACCAATTCAAAGTTCAGTTCAAAACATTTACAAGAAGTAAATTATGATGCAAAAATAAATAGAAGTAAACGAAATAACGTTAAACAAAGGCGAAAAAATTGCTGACAATGTTAAGTTGTTAAATCATGTATAATCACACGGAATTTTCCCGTTCAGCGTAAAATTGAAGAACAGAATTGCATGACGGTGCGAATTGCTACATTTTCTCTATACTTATCTCCGATTTGGGGAGAATTTCCCATTACATTGTATGATCTCCGTTTTGAATTTGGAATCAGGCAGTACTCTTTTGCTTGAAAGCCAGGCTTCCGGAGCCAGTCATGTGAATGCGCTCAGCTGACCAGACTAGCTCACTTTGTTGCCGACATTTGACGAACGTGGTCTTCTTCACATCTAGAGGGAAATCCAATTAATAGAAACGATATTCAAATTGCGAATGATGAGAAAACAACAGGTTAATGTTGAAAATAAAGAATTCATCATGATACATTATAGAATAAAACAAAAATACATTACAGAATAAATATATTCAACAAATCATGCTTTTATCACTTTGGTCCGTACTACGTAGCGCCTCTAAATCCCTAGAAACACGGGATAGAAGAGAACGACAAACAGAAGAGCAAGGGAGAAAAAAAAGACGATACGTCGGAGAGAAGTTTCTAGAGTCTCTCAACCCTTCTCCAAGCCCCTTCGCGCCGTGCGTTGTCTCCGCGTATAAAATTAGTTGGAATTCAAAATAGATTCCGCGCGATTTGAATTTCTGATTCCGTAATACTTCGTCAATATTCCGGGGAAGATCGAAGACGGCGTCGCGGCGGCGTCGGTGGTGACGGGGTCGACGGCGACTACCATCGATTCTCCTCCTTTCTTCCCGCGACGAAAGGGGAAAGGTCTGCGGTTCCCCGCGAGACGAGCACACAGAACCGAATCAGCTGAAACTCCGCGCGAAACAAACTTTTTCGTAGTACTATCTCCGCACGTTGTCTTGAGTCCTTGCTTCGTTAGTTGTAAGAGGAGTGGGGGATTTTGGTTATTTTGACAAAAGGAATTTTATATCAAATTTTAGTTGGTTTTTCGATGTAAAATAGTTTCTATTACACGCAAGCGAACATTTCTGTTTATCAGATTTTGTCTACAACGCTCGTTGCAATTATTTATTTTTTAATTCAACCAATGTTGGAAAAGGAGTGGGTTTTCTGGTGATCAAAAAAAACGTGCGCGTATAATACTGTACGAGCTGGAGCTGATAATTCGTCCATACTTGGCGTATATACCTGTGATCTCAACACTATAACTGGATGTAGAACTGAAATACTTTGGAGTGATAAACGTACTGTTTTATCAACACTAGTTATTTTATATATTTGAATAGGTTTTAAATAATTTCTAAAATACTAATTTGTAAAGGTATAAATAAAGCTATGTTCCTTTCGTTACCTCCTTCAGAAACTTCCTACTCTTACTGTCAAAAATGAATTTCCGGACTAATGACGTAAATATATTACCGGCCACTGGTTGTTAAGAATAATCGAAACAAATAACTAAATTGTAGTAAAAAATCGAAAAGGAATAATCCTATTTAAACAAGTTTTTCATATTTATAAGAATTATTTACAAAACGGTGATACACTCAAAAGATTAAGCGACTCGCGAGCAATGTCACAAATAATGAGCTCGTTTTTTATATTCTTTCCTACGTCTTTCTTTTTGTTTGCAAACTCAAACTGCGTTCCTTATTTGCTCTGCATCGGCCTAATGGATTTACTAAATAACTTCCAGTATTCACGTGCGGTTTCGTGTCTTTCATAGTCGAATGGGAATGACTATCTTCCTTAGTCAATCATGTTCAGTAATACTGATAACTCATGCTTGGAAGTTAATGCTGTATCAAAAGCAGAAATATGCATGCAAATATGCTCTAACATTTTTAAACAATTCCCCAGAAATAATGAAATATGGTCTCCCAAGTTGTATGAATTCATGAACAATTAAAAAAACTGTCAAAAGTTGTAAAGTTAACTTTGTTCAAGCAGTTTTAGAACAGAGAAAACTAATTCTGGCAGCATAAAAAAAGAAAAAAAGAAAACAAAACGACAATAATATTTAAAAATAAGCCCAAAATTTCATAAAATGTTTCCTTTATTCAGAGTTGAAAGAAGCTACAAATATGCGTAGCCCCATGACAAAACTGTGAATGATGTTTTCCAGCAGTGTTCTAGGAAGTGAAAGATCGCTCTTTGGCGCAAGATAAGATTGGGCAATACTTCAAATAACTTAAATCTCTGGTGTCAAATCGTTCTCTGGATCAATCAATTTTGAATTTTCATCTTCACTTAGAACTTCAGCGATAAATTTTAAAGAAAAATATAATACTTTTGTGTGTATAATCTCCGAAGTATCCGTTCCAATGGCATAAATTCTTTATAAAAGATTAATTACCGAATCATTCATAATTGGACAAATCGTTTCCGCGTACCACCGCCATGATATCATCTAAAAGAAGTTGAGACAAATACTACTGCAATGAACGAAAGACATTCTCACGATTTGTCATGAATTGCACTCCCCTTCGTATTTATGAAGTATATTTTTCAGTTTGAGAAGACAAATATGGATATTAATTGAAATTCCAAGAGAAATATGCCACATTAAAGCAATAAAATATGAATAATAACTTAAATATAATGGAAATATGAATCATTAACACAAGGTGCACTAAATATGCACTAATATGCAATATAAAGTCACCGAGTTCGTTTGATTATGTTTTGTGAACATTTAATAATTAGCAAATTATAAAATTCATAATTAAAATATGATTTTTCACCAACTTCCAGGCCTTATTGATAACTACCTCCAGGCATCTTATCGTTTAATACATGTATACCAAGCGTGGCACTTTGAGCGAGTACTTTCATGCTAAATTATTTTATTTGTGCAATGCAAGTTCGTAAGAAAATAACTTAATACAGTTGGATGCCTCGTTCATCCTCCGGCACAGAAAATTACATGACAAGGTATGGATAGAAACACATTAAATACGTTTTGTTTCTCTACAAAATTAAGGTATCTTATCGTCAAACTAATGTATCAATTCATATCGGTTCACGTTAAGCTATTGTTTGACCTCTGTGAGTGCGATAAAACTCCCACCTCCCAGAAACGGGTTTAAAATGCTTAAGACCTCCAAAACCATGTTTTGTCGTAAATTTTACTAGAGTGTTCTGGAAGGATCCGGAAAACTGTAGCTTTCACACACCACATACTTCTAACCCGATTTGTAAATGGCGTTATTTTTACATTTTTGTTCACGTTTTAGCTATTTATTTTGTATAGAATGTCGTGTTATAATAAATTAAATATTTAAATTTTAATGGACACTCAAATGACACACACAAAAAATTTGTCAGACCCAAAGACTTAACACGTGTTTCTTTATGTATTTTGACGGCCTGAATCTGAAGCCAGAATTATGCTATCGACATCGTGTTTTTTAGATAACAAAAAGCAGCGTGGAATTTACAACCTATAATTTTTTCGCGATTTGAAAAAATCACTGGCGGGTGCTGGCGCAATTCTGGCTTCAGATTTGGATTCAACGCGTTAAAATACATAGAGAAACATGTGTCTTGTCTTTGAACCTGACAACTTTTTTGTATGACTGTGCAATCGTAGATTGAAGAAAAAAATGCAACGTATTGCTCTAAACTTGCTATTTCGTTTCCGCGTAAAAATGATTAGTCAGTTTGCACCAGTAAATAAAATATTTTACTCTCCCAAGTTTTACGCTTTATTTCATCCATTCGTTTCGAAAATCCAAGGGATAAAGTTTAACTGAAACATTTAAATATTGAATACAAATTCTCAAGTGACAACAGTCGTTTAGTGAGCTGATCTAAATTTTTTTGTAGAAAAAAATGAAATCTCCCACACTAGTCATGCTATTTCAATATCATTTATGTTCACTCTGAGTTATTTCCGTAAACATCACCTCTTTATTTCCAGATAATTACAATATTTTCTAGATCAAACATAACTGCATATGTTTTGGAGGAGTGTAAAACTATCGACTTCCCAAAAGCAAACAAAAGGATACCACTGTCGTCTCCGTCAAAACGTAGCCAAGAACAATCGATAAATCTACACACTGCTCAGTTACTCACTGAGTTATAAGATTTTTCAAACTTCGTTAAAGTATAAAATTAGCATCAAACAAAGCATTTCATAAAACACTGAACGTATATTCAACGCGCCATAGGTGGCTTTGCGTATTTGATGCCGTTTCGGCCCACAGTGCATCTGTCCGTGCCGCGGTCCCGAGGTCGCGTCTGGGCGCGGTACTTACTGTCAAATGTCGTCATAGAAGAAGCGCTCGAGTAACTCTCCCATCCGCCGCTGACGCTCCAAAACGCGCCACCTGAAAAGGCAGAGATTATAGTCTAATGATATAAGCTCTGAGAACAGAAATTAGAGTGAAGTCCCAGCGGCTGGAGCTTATATATTGAGGTGAATGGGACGCGAAGACGGGTTGGGATAGGTAAATGAAGTGTTGGGGAAGTTTGGTTGGTGAAGTTCATGGGTTAAGAGACACGGAAATGGAAAGCTGGAATAAATCGAGCTTGTCAGGTATGACGCTCATACAATTTCATTTGTATCTATTAAACACAAATATAAACAGTTTAAAATAAATTGCAAATCATCATTGTTCAGAAATAAAAACACATGTGACTCAGCCCTTTTTCTTTTTACACTTGGCCTCTATACTTAGAGGAACACAGAATCGAACATTCAAATAATAGCGAGATATCAATTACGCTTGTGTGTTTGAGGAATTACCGGCAAAACACTTCCTTTACAATTCAAATTAATACATCGTTACAGATGTGTGGACACACTATAAGACGTTTCTCAAAATAATGAATTATGACAATAGTCTTAATGTCATTTTTCTGGATTTAAGAGTATAGGCTAGTAAGGGAATATAAACAAAATTAAAAATGCGTTTTCTTGAAGGATAAAATTAGATCTTATTATTTATGCTTATAGATGTCATAGATTTTTTAGTGAAGTAGCGCTTTAAATCAGTAATAATCGAAACAAAAATAATTAATGCCGATCCTCGGAGGTCGAGATCGCTAAGCCAGAGTGTCGTAGCGATCTTGGACCCATGGATCGCGAGTCCCGCCTCGGGCATGGATGTATTTGTATGCGTCCTTTCACCCATATCATCACCATATCATATCAATTTCAGTTACATAACGTTAAACCCAACAGTAGTCGCTAATGACCTAGATGTTGATGCGACCGTACATAGCAAAAAAAATTCGTAAAAACCTGCTGATACCAACTCAATAGGGATGAAACATTTACGGTTTAGCTCCCCGGAGCATACTCTTAGTTTTGTACATAAAATGAACAATTTACTAAATCGTATTTTAAATACAGAGAAATATTTCTTTAGTGGTCACAAATGGTTTCTCCAAAATTTGACCATTTATTCAGGTGGCGCTTAAGCGAGAGGTTATGTTACTGGAATCGTAAATCAAATCTAATATTGTGCTAATTGCTATAAAGTGAAGTATATTTTCTTTAACATTTTGTTTTCATAAATGACAAAATAGATATTTAGGATTATTTGCCTCCTCTCGGCTAGTATAAAAAATACCTTTGACCTGTCACTTATTTTTTTAGACGGGAAACTACTTCCGTTAAACGTCCTCACCAAATCAAAAAAGCAAAGTAGATTTGAAAATGAAATTCACATCCTGTAGAAATTTCGTAGTACGGCCATCATGAGAAAAAGTTAGCGAATTGCCAGAGTGGATTTGCGCACGTGCCGTGCTCCGCGACTCCTTAACCAATTTCCACAGAATGGAAGCATAGAAAACGAACCATAGAAATGCTATCAACTGGACGAAGAGAACGAGATATTATATTAAAAGTTATCAAAACCACCTGTTCGTACCTCAGTTCTTAATCCACCTGCGAGATAAGCGACTCTGAATGTTGCTGTTTGAAGTAATCTGACGATACATCTCGTCGTAGAAAGGTATTAAGTCAATCTTCATTTTCACCATTTTTCCGTTTCTTATTAAAACACTGTTAAAAATCGTTTTAAATGACCACAGAATAAATGTTAAGCTATGAAATGCGCTTGGCGTTGGCCCGCTTAACCAGGTGGACGCTGAAACGAAGTTTTTGCGCTTGCCGTATGGAAACTCAATCGGTGCCGCAAAAAATGATGGTTTTTGGAGGAGACCGATTGAACCAATCGGTGATCGAGGTGGCCGTTTGAACTAATGGGTGAAAGTATTGGACTAACGTTATCATGTACAGCATTGCATTTTAACTAAATGAAAATGCACATTTTTATACATTTTATGAAACTGTATCTATCACAAAGTATTGAAGTTAAATATTTTTAATGAAATTGTACGTATGTATCAGTCCTGTCAGAAGGACCTGAAACAAGTTAAATAATGTCTTCAAAGTAAACATGAGCTCAAAGCTCTTCAATGGTACGGACATGTCCAGAGAATGCAAAATGAGAGATGGCCAATTGAAATTTTAAACTGGATACCTGAAAGAAGGCGTAGAAGAGGCAGACCTATTTTGACCTGGAAAGTGTATGTACAGGAAGTAATGGATGAGAAAGGACTAGAAGAAGGTCAATGGAATGACCGAAAAATATGGAAATCGAAAACGGCAAACTCTTAGGGGTAGAAACCGTCGAAGAAGAAGAGATGTAAACATGATTACTAAATTCACTTTTTACGGTTTTAGTAGTTTAATAAAAATATATGTGTATAAGCAAGTTGTAGCTTAAGTTTTGCCCTGATTTGCAAAAGAATTAAACTTCACTAATAATTTATGTGTTAAGATTAATTCTGTATTTTTTTTCGTTTTTGTAAATTTTTTCCATGTTTATATGCAATAAATGCATTGCAAGTTCTATAAAAACAATAAGAATTCACTCGTACAACATTCTATTTCCATGGTTTCCCATATAAACAAATACAAGACTTTGGGCCTTTCAGACCCAGTGCAACCATTTCTGTTTGGAAATTCGGAGCAAGCTCTACCGGTTTAACCTCGACCTATACATAGTCATTATTTTCATGCACATAAAAACTTTTACATGTTTATACGCAGGTTTCGTTCCGTAGTCTGGACTGCTTCATCTTTTTCCTACAAAACTTTTCTCGTGTTTCAAATGTCCTGACCGTCTGATACGCTTCATATTTTTTACGCAGAATTGCGTGCAGGGAACCGGTGCCCAGTCCATCAAAAATATCAAGATGGCCCCGTAACCCTCGGCACAGAATTGTCGTTTGTGGAAAACATCAGACAAATGAGCAGAAAGTACAGGGGCGGACAGACCGAGAACGCGAATGCTCACTCTCTATATTGTAACGTACGATGTTGACAATAAAAGTGATAAAAGTATTGAAAATTAAAAAGAAATAATTATACGCGCGACGAGGAAACACTTTTCCAAGAATAGAAATGACGTAAAAGCTAGTTCAAAATTGACGGCGGTGTGAGTCTGTTGTTTTTTATATATATTTATATTTACGCGCAGGAAATAAAATATAAATTTGAATACACTCGAATATGTATATAATGAAACCTGCTTAGGTAGCTCAGGATATTAACTGAAGTCACTGCAGTGATAGCTAAATACTAGCCAGATAGCTAGGTCGAATTGAACCGCTGCCTGGAGACGAATTATAGCGTTCGGCTTCTCTGATCGGTGTTTTCCGTGATTTCTCCGATCAACATTAGGCGAATCCTGGAGCAGTACCCTAACAAACGGGCCACGGACCGCGCGCGATCTTTCCTTCCTCTTCCTTATCCTATCCTCAGCTCTTACACAACACACGCACACTGAAATGTGCCACAGTACGTACCACACATAACAGGAGGACCAGTCGCAATTTTAGAGCTTTTTACGGCTGGGGGGGGTTCTTCGCTGATGGGAGATCCCTCATTGAGGAAAAACCTGTAATCCGACGGGGAGGTCGGCGCTGGATCTCGGTATCCAGCGAGAGCATGACTACCACCTCAAGCGATAAAACATACTCTGGGATACAACTTATGGGACTAATGACCATAGTAGACGACGCACCCGAAATTTATAATCGATCAAATATACCCTACATCCGACCTACGACTTTGCATTCCCCGAAGACCTTGTGGTGTGGCATGATGTGCTTTCCCAGCTCACTATTTATCATCCTTAAGCCTAAATCTCCCCTTAATCCCTTTATTTCCTTTCCTATCCTTCCTCCGTATGCTGTGTAAGTGCGCGGATATGCTATGAACGGATGGTAGTATCAGTGCCATCTACATTAGGCCAGGTTTGAATTCAGATATAAGCGCGATGAACTCACGAACTATTCTTTTTTTTACCCTATACTAGAAGTACTGGAGGTTTAATCTGCTTAGCATTCAGAGGATGATAGGATGATAGGATCCTTTTCATTAGGCCTCTATTCTTATTCTATTTAATTTGTACTACAACCGAAAGGCTCGCGAGCCTAAATCACCACAATGGAGGTTCACGAAACTTTGAGGAGACTCATAGGTACTACGGTGGCATCGTCTACAGGAAACAGTGTCAGCTGGAGAGTGGGGCGTTTGTATCCCATTGAGAGAAAATTGGAACACACACACACTGAGAGGAACAAAACCAAAAATGTTTGAAGACTTTGAAATATTTGAAGAATTGAAGACTTTCGTACTTTTAGAAGTTTTTGTGAAAGTGAAAATATTTAGTTTTAATCTTTTAGAGATGCATCAGTTTAATCATTGTCAGTTATGATTAAAGGAATTCCAGAAACTTTCAGTGAACAAGAAATAAGTGAAGAAACATAAATAATTTCCAATGACTAAAGTGTCGAGACTTAACATCAAGCAAAAACAACCTCTACAAATGTGCTGTAGAACTAAAGGACTGTTCGAAAGGTAAAGCTATTTACTCACATGATAGATTTATCTGCAGTGTCATAAAAGTTTTTTAAAATAGTTTTTAGTATCATTGTTCGACAAAATATCATAAAAGTTTAGCCCCATATCAAACAAAACCTCCCATTACAATGTAAACGTTGTCAAAGATTTGGTCATACATAAGCTAACTGCGTTGTTGCTCCCAGATGTGTCAGAGACAATGAACTTCACCATTATTTAGAATGTAGTAAATTAAAACAATTTTCCCTAATTTGTGTCAATTGTCTTAGAGAACTGACAGCACACTACCGTGGTTGTATTGTGGCGATACATAATGATGCCACAGTAATATATCCAAAGGGGTTTAAATAAAAAAATTCAATAACAACAATAATAATAATGATATTACCCTTCTTTGTACCGGAAAGAATTTAAAATTAACAATTCAATTAATGCAACGAGTCCTCAATTAACTCACCTATTGGGCAAAAGATTCAGGAATTAATATTTCAAAAATAAATCCGAATTTATTATTTTTTCTAGAAATCAGAAAATTCTCCAATCAACGGTCCATTTAATGATTGATAATCAGCAATTAAAGAGAACCAATATATGCAAAATTCTTGGAATTTATTTTGATGAAAAGCATTCATGGAAATATCACATTAATACTTTGAAAGCTAACTGTTATGCTCGACTAAATATATTAAAAACATTATCATCATTAAAATGATGATAATCCTCTTCTTCTTCTGAACTTTAAAAGAAAACATCAAGTCATTTTATCAAGGCTCCGAATTGGCCATTTCAATTTGAGTCACTGTTATTTATTTCAAAAGACGAATCCAGTTCCCTGTCCAAATTGTGGTCAAACTATTTCTACATCCCATTTATTAGTGGAATGTACTTTTACTACTAACCTCAGAAAAACTTACAAATTGATTCGGATATCCATTCTCTATTGCATTCCACTTCAGAGTGTAAAAAAAATATTAAATTCCTATGTGACACAAAATTAGATAAAGATATTTAATAGTTCCTTTTGTTGTTCCAAAAATGCACATGCCTGTAATATTGAATGAAATCAGAGTTAAATGTTTTATATTGTTTGCTAAATATCTCATTGTAATATATGTTTATGTTATTGTAATATTTTTTACGTAGAGTAGTAAAGTAGATTATGATGGCTTAAGACCAAGACGTTTCACAGCGATCTGAAATAAATTAAAATAAAAATAATGATAATAATAATGTAAACAATACTAGATCTGTCTTTAATCCCAATGCAAAAGAATTCCCTCCACTTTCGAAGCGTATAGCATGACAAAATTCACAAACCCTTCTTCAACCTTTTTAGACGTTTCAAAATTAATTACAACTATGGTTTCACAAGTAATTTCAGCAATAATGCCTGAGATACAACATTTAATTCAAACTCTTATTTCCTCAATAATATTCTGGAGTTGACATTAATTAATTGGAATGATAATGACGTTAAAAGACAACATTTTCTTATTGAACATTTGCATTCTTGCAAAAATTCACATTCCATGTGTTACTGAAACGCATATTACTTTAAATGAAAAAAATATATAAATGGTTATAAAACTAACAGAAATGTTAGGTTATCAGCTAGATCTTCAGGAGGAGTATCCAAACATTAATACCAGTATCAAACTATCTCAATCATCAATTGACTTCTTGTTCTAATTCCGAAACTCTTGAATTCAATACTATTTCTAAATCTATTGGTTTATCTAATGTTCATATTTATTCAGCTTATGAGGCTCCGAATAAAAAATTTCCCGAAAAAACCGTACAATGAAATATTCAGTTCTATCTCGAGCGTGTTATTACATGACGACTTAAACAGTAAACACATTACGTGGAGATGAATACCACAACAATTACAGGCCTCTAATTACAATATTTTGCGTTTCATAATGACTTGACAATATTAGCACCCAATGAACCAACATGTTACCCTTATAGTAATGTGTCTCCAGAAATAATTATAAACAATAAAACTTTCCATTAGTAGTCAGTTCTGACAACACTAGATTCTGATCACTACTCTGTGCTAATTCCAATAAACGATCCAAACTATATTCATAACCATACCTTCTATAATTCAAACAATAAAGGTTGAATCAATTGGAACCTATACAGAGAAAAATTGGACTTAAATGTAGGCTTTCCTCATATTCAATTCACAGGTGAATTTGACATACAAATTTCAAATTTTACATCTTCTATCCACAAATCAATTTCACAAGCAACAATCTTATTTTCAATGTAATGTAAATAATTTGTTTAAATAACCAATTATCTCCTTGAATATTCTCAATCTTATCAAAACTAAACACGATTTAAGAAGATATTTGCAAATAACACGTCGACATGACAAAAACTAAAGTAAACAAAATTTATAGAATTGTGATGTTGAATTAGAAACAAAAGTAAATTCTAGCAACCGACACTTCTTGTCACTGTAATGTATATTCATTAACAAAGTTTTTGTTATTTAAAATTTCATTAATTAAGTCCCATCATAAATAATCGTTATTACCAGCCATAGTCTCGTATGAGCGGTCAATTTTCAGCCCACTAGAAGTAGATGCAGCCTTGAGAGTGTAAGTATCGTAATGCTCAATCATTAAAACAAGACTGAGCTAGCCAAATAAATAAATAAAATAGGAACAAAAATATGTAGAAAGAGTTTGAGCGACGTAGCAATATTATATTGTATTATATTACATTATATTATGAATTATGTTTTATAATTTATAGAAACACGCACGCTTGTAGAATTGTCAGGTAACTCCTGAAAGAATCCATCCACCTTGAATCATGGATTGTAAACCTGGTTTGTGTCTATAGAAAATCTCTTGCTGCGGCATCTTCCCCACAGATAGAGTTCTACCCGTGAGATACATGTAGCAGCGACCTACTCTTTCCGCACAACCGCAACAAGCAAGGCTTGCACGAGTCGCTTGCGAGGGAATACCGCCCTTCAAGCGACCCCCTGCTCATTAAGGCGGGACTATTTTCCCAGCCGAAACGAGCCCCCTTCGCCTCCACGCGCCCGCCCGGCGGCAGCACCTGACTCTCGGGAGGCGATCAAACGAGGGCGAGCTAACAACCGCTTGTCTCACAATCAAGAGGCGCCTCCGATCCTCTTAGAGAGAGGGTCAGGCGGCCGGCCCCGATCGATCGGCGACGCGCCAACCCTCATCCTCGAGGGCCCGGGGAAAAGCTGACAGGTGACGGCGCCGCGGCGCCGGCCGCGGGCGAAACGCCGCTCAGCACATCCGGGTGACGGTGGCGGTGGTGTTGAAACATACACATTTTGAAAATTTTCGATTGACTATTTCGGGTTTCCGGGCGCGTCAATCGCTTGCTTGATTGATTGATTCGTGTTTCCGGGCGCGTCAACTGATCAGGTCATTAGTCCCGTAAGTGTAGCGCATGTTTCCCCCCGGGAGGTGGCGATGATATTTTCCCCGCTGGATGGCGAGATCTGGCGCCGACCTACCGTCAACTAGCGGGGTTTTCCCCCAACCAAGTATCTCCCACCAGCGGGGCACCGCCCCAGCCGGGACAAGTTGTAAGCTCTCGACCGGTCTCCCGGCATGTGTTGTAGTGTAGTGCATGTTAGTGTGTGTGTGTAAGAGGGAGAGGATAGGACAAGGAAGAGGAAGGAAAGATCGCGCGCGATCTTGCCGCCATCGGGACTCGAACCTAGGACCTCCCGGTCAGAGGGACTGCAGTGACATCAGGTTGATGCACTGAGCCATCTCTCCCGGTGCGTCAATTGCGATAGTCATTATTTCCATAAGGGGAGTGCATTTTTTATCACGGGAGGTGGCGGTTTTAATCCACCGCTGGATGGTGACATGCAATGCCACCCTACTCGTCGGGTTTGCGGGGTTTTCCCCAGCCAGATATCTCCCACCAGCGAGGCACCGCCTCAGCCGGAACAAGCTCTAATCTAAGTGATGGTACCACATGTGTGGTAGTGAGGTGGATGTCAGTGTGTGTGTGTGTGTGTGTGTGTGCATGTGTGTGTGCGCGCGTGTGTGTGTGCGTGTGTGTGTGACTAACGGGTGAGAATAGAACAAGGAAAAGGAAAGAAATATCGTGCGCGGTCTATGGCCAGTATTTAAAGGTACAGTTCGGGCGGGTTAGCTATGTTGCTACTGCCGAAAATTCTGCCACCTAAGGGACTTGAAATGTAGGACCTCCTGGTGAAAGGTACTGTCACATCATTTGATGCCCTAAGCCGGTACCAGTACAAATTTTAACAATTATTCGGGTAAAAATGACAGTGTATTTAATTTAATTTCAATAAAAACACGAAATTGCATCCAAGAAATGATATTGAAAAGTTGGTTTGCAAGATACGAGTAAATAGACTTCTTCTTTGTTACGGAAGCAAGAGAAACTTGAGTTTCGAATTATATTTAAAGTGAGTTGGGAATTATTACAGTACATCATATTATTCATAGCCTCGAATCTAAGAAAATCATCGGTATGTCATCTGCATGCTGACGTTCTGGTTCCTCGTCCTCGGTGATCGGCAGGCGAGAGATCAAATCGTATTTGTAATGGAAGTATAAGAGTTTTGTTTTGCTTTGCAAACCAGTTTGTCTGGTTTGTCATTGATCGCAAAATAAGAAGTACATTGTTTGAAGGGTTGAAGTTTTTCGTATTAGCAGAATAGTCATGGTCAGTGGTACCGAACATTGTGTCAGATTTTGAGTGAAGACATTCTTGAGATGAAAAACACGTATAACTTTAGGTAATCGTTGTTTTTGCGATTTAAATGCAAATAATTAATAATTTACTGATTATTAACATTGGCTTATTTAATGACTTAAATGTTGATATTAAAAAAACATCTTACGTAACGGAGGGTATATTGTCACAATGAGACGGCTAGAACAAAAAAAATATTTAGATCATTTGGAACATTTCTTTAGAAAACATTGACAGTAGCATCGCTTTGACAGAAACGTCTCATACTGTAGGATTCTCCGTGAGATCTGTTCACAGAAAACAAATGGAAAATGACGAAACACGGCTTGCTATTCGTGATATATATTTCACATTTGTAACATATTTCAGCCCCCGATGTTCACTGCCCCTATCTCTCTCTCTCTTTCAATATCATTTTCTCTCTCAATCTTACTCTCTCTCTCTCACACACACACATACGCCAACACTATCTCGTTCTTTCTGTCATCTCTCTGTGCCTAATTTGCTACTTCCCATCTACTTGTTCCCCTTTTTTTCTTTCTTCTTTCTTGATTCTCAAGCAGCTTTTTACTTTCTCGCCTTTTATATATGGGTTGTATCTTACCTAACTGGCCTCGATTCCGTCACTACTCTTTCCTGTGTTTTACCACTTCTCTAAAGAACGCTCGACTGTCCTACTCACCTCTCGAGCATAGTAGGGTTGTCACTGGTCGCCGCCAATTGTGCGGCGGGGCCAATGTCGTGTGCTCTGCGTTCTCAGCCGCACTCTCTTCCTACTTGTCGCGCCCCTTCCCTTAAACCCGTCCCTCCCTCTGCCCTTCCCCTTTCCACAATGTCCATTCTTGCGGCGCCCTTTTCCGCCACTTCTTTCGATGTCCAGTTTCTTCCTATCCAGTTCTGCCTACCCAATTTATCCCCGTCCTGTTTCTCATCATCTAATTTATTCCCGTCCAATTTCTTCCTACCCAATTTCTTCCCGTCAAATTTCTGCCCAGAAAATTTATCCCCTTCCGATTTTTTCCACTTTCAAATTCCCCCTGCCTAAACTCTGTCTGTCTTCCATTTAATTCAATTTATCTCCGCAAACTGTATGTCTACATAATTTCTTCACACCCACTTTTCTTCACCCAGATGTTCCCTCCCACTTTCTCCCCGCCTATTTGCTTCCCACTTTCTCCCTTTCCAATTCCCCCTCTCAATTCATCCCCACCCAATTTCTCCCCGTTCCAACTGTCCTTGCCTCGCCCCACCGCACTCCGCCCTAAACATTGAGGCCGGTGCGGTGGCGCGCTCTGGACGCTCATTGTCCGCCCGTCGAGTTTCATTCCCCCTCATTCCGCGTGCTCCGCCCACCCGCCGAAGCCGCACCAGCCCCACTGTGCTTCCCGCACTACGATGCATAATTACTTCGGGAGGAGCCAGGACTGGGCCTCGCGATGCGTGGTTCCGGCATAAACGTTGATTTATATTTTGATTGTCCGTTGCGTTCGACCAACAGTTCAACGATACTGCGTATACATTAATATAAGTTCATTTCACTTATTTTTAAAATTAATTTACAGCAGCGAATTTATTGCGGTTTTGATGTTATTAGTACATTCAAGTTTGACGGTTATCGTCTGCATACGGATGCAATAACTGGACATTTTCAAGCATATAAAAATCAGTTGAATCAATATTTCTGAAAGTACAATTTAATTCAAAGAATTGGTATTCAATTGAAGTTAATTTGTGCAGTTATATTACACATAAATTCATCAGTGTAAAGTGTAAAATAAAATAAATAAATGAGAACTGAAAAAATAAGGTGATAAAGGGAAGGTCACAATGAAAACTAAGGTCTCCTATGAAATAATGAAATTTCTTTTTTTGCAGAAGAAAACCTACCGACGATATTTCCGTAATTTTTGAAAAAAGCACTCGGAAGGAAAGGAGCACAAAGTGACGCAGTTCTAAAAGTCGAAGAGATCCGAAAAGCAGCGTGTACGTGCCAACGAGTGACTGCGGGGTCAGTCAAAGCGAGACAACGAAACCGCTTCTAATTAGGCCAACCTTGTCTTTGATGTGCCTAATCCGCCAGAACCGCTAACACAGAGGCAAAACCAGGTGGTGGCAGTAGAGGTAAAGACTTGACCATTAGCTGAAGCTGCAGTTTCGAAAGGTCAAATTAGAAAGATGACCGCATGACGTCGGTTTGACGTTCTGTAGTTCTGAACACTCACAGAGGTCGGTACTTTCAAATTACGAGTGCATTTCAATTATAGTGTTGTTGACATTTTTAAGCGCAAACCACTATGTCATCAATAACTACACAAGACATTTTTTCACATAGTCACACACACGCTAAGTCGCACCAAAACGAAACATGGTTGCCCGGGAGGTTGAAGGGGGGGAGTGGAGGGGTATACAAACACTAATATTTATTTACAGATATTACGATTTCCTTATTAAGTCAATACGTGAATACTGCCAGTTTTTTTTTATTTCTCGAATAAAAGAGTAAATTTTTGACTGATTATATTTAAATATTTATTTATTTACTTTTTCAAAAACGTGAGTGAAATTGTTCACGATATTTGATTACGAAAACTCCACGTCGAAGAGAACTGAGAAAATTCTGCCTGTAGAAAACTTGTAACTTATACTTTTTTCAGAATTGTTTTGAAATTTGTGTGCCAAATTTGTGAAATATCAATAAAAATAGCAACTTCAACCATTTTAAAAATATTGTACAAAATCGATTAACCACATTTCAAATATACAGATTACTTCACTCATTTAGCAATTCGCTTCCTTTTCTACACATCCTGAGAAATAACATTACGCCAATGAGAGTGTAGGAATTGGCAACAGCAATCGCTAGTAACTCCATAACCACTATTATGATTAAATTGAAACGAAAAAGGGATTTAAAACAAGTGTATATATCAAGGTTCTGAAATGACAAGGATAACTAAGCCCAACGATATTAAAAGAAATGAAAAAAAGTCGTACAAACTGAACATTTGCGAGCGACTTCTGCATGGTTAAACAATGGTTCAGGTTTTTGTAAAAAAAACACATTTTAACACAGGTACGATGAGACTAATACAGATATGAGAGAAAGTAAAGCTATCTGTCTCATGTTAGTAGATTTACTGCATGTAAAAGTTCCTCAAGCTTAAATGAAGCCTCTGAGCTAAATTCAAATCGCCTGTTTCGTTGCCCACGAAATACCTTCTTTCTCTGCTAGTTGGTGAAAAGAGCATAGCAAAATTACATGGTCAGACGGAAGACCAGGTCTCATGGGATGAGTCTCTCCTTTTAAAATAAGGCATCAATTCAATTCAATGTTCCAAAGGTGTGCAAAGGCGAGATCTGCTTGAAGAGCACCAGCGACCGTAGCGCGACAGGGGACGGCAGCATGTCCCAGCACGCGATGCAACTGAGACCAGCAACTCAATACCCCTTCCCCTCCCCGCTCCCCGCTTCACGCCACCACACGCCGCCCCTGGGCACAGCATGTACCGCTCCGCAGTGCCTCACCCGCTTGCTGCATCGCTTTCTGGACACTGCCTCGCCTGTGGCCTCTCGACTGGCTTCACTCCGTCCGATGTCATTTCGTTTCATATGCCATTTCAAGTCTTTCGGGCAAGCGTTTTGGCAGGTCAGTTCTTTCGCATTCGTGGTGCCTTTCTCTCACGACTTCCCTTTCCACGCTTCTCTCTTCTTTTACCCACACCCTGTTATCTCCTGCCTTTTCATCACTGTACTCTCCACTTACGTATTTTTTTCGGGTTTTTGCCTCGTCGTTTCACCCTTCCTTCCACGACATTTCTTCTACTCACTTTTCTTTTCTTTTACCCACTCCCTATCATTCCCGCCCTTTCATTGCTGTCCTCATACATCTGTAATTTATCCGTAGCTTTTGTTCCATCGTTTTACCCATCCTGCATCTTCCCTGCCGTTCCTTTCCGCTTTCCTTTCATTTCACCCCTCTCTGTGCTTCATTTTTACCCATCATATTCACTCCGTCATTTCACCTATCATTTCCCCTTACCTTCTTTTCGTTTTGTATTGATTAATTCTCCTTGCCATTTAGTCTTCCTTCTCTCCTCATTCTTTCCGCTCCTCAGCAGATCCACACGTTTCTCCTTTTACAAGCCATTTAGCCTCCACCCTTCAATATCCATCTTCTCCGTGTTAATCTCTCCGTCTTTCCGTCCACATCCTTTCATCCCCACCACTTCCTCCCCGATCGTCGTCCTCGGCGTTCCGTCTCCACGCTTTCCGCGTTGCCCTGTCCACCTCGCAAACCCTCCCCCGCCCATTTCGCCGCTTCGGTTTCGCGTCGTCTGTCCCGCGCCCCCGCCCACTCGCCCGGCGAGCGCGTATTCGCTAGGGACCCACCCCTGGTCGAGGTCCCCGCGCCCCGCCCCGCCCCCGCTGCGGCCCACCCGACGCCTCGCTCTGATTGTGTCCGGCCGCGACCGCACGCGGTGACATGCGCTTTGATTCCAGAAGCGATGGACCGCGCTCGCTTTTTCACAGTGCGATGCCCGCGCTCCGATCTGCGCGCTACAGCGACGGATGAGCCGACTTCAGTAAGGACAAGAGACCCGAATCTATCAGTATTCAACTTGACCGCAAAGAACACCCACTGTAGTGTTTTGCTCTCTACTGGAGATGTTTATGGCACACGACTTAAGAAAATATTGACCATAGATTCGTTGATTTAATCGAAGTGAAGTTGCTTTCACCTGGCCTTTTTATGCTGGATGTATCACACATTTTGTTCTACTCTATATTTCTCTTTACATTCAACTTTAGACAAAACATCCAAAGCATTATTTCTCTCTAATAACAAAATAGGAAATAAGGTGTATAACTCGACCAAGTTGAGAATGATGTTTACAGGAGCGCGCCACTGCCTGTTTTTACAGCCGAAGCGACAGAGACGAAGATATAAGGGCACTCAAATCAAATTAAAAATGGGACCCTGCCAAACTGTCTATGGAAAAGCGCGAATTAATTGCTCACAAATCTGGTATCTTTCTAATTAATATTTTAACTGTACTTGGACATGCCTGCACCTCTATTGGAAGAAATACCATTTTGTTATTCTCTGCAGAATCATTCAGTGTTGATTGAATTCCTTTGATGAGCAGAAAATGTGTACTGTAACATTCATATGCTCCTAAATCATTTAATTTAACTTAGGTAGTTTCTCAGAGTATATACCAAATCAAATTATTTTTATGTATGAAATAACTGCCACCGTTATGAAGAATATTTTAAATACTTATGACTGTAAATTTAATAATTTTTACTTTATTTCTTTTTTATTCCTAATATTCTAAAAGCTTAGTCTAACAATGCACTTGCCCATTTCATCCATAACAATTTTTCTTTGGTTTCACTTTTGATCTTTTAGGTGATATTATCAAAAACCCATGCGTCTCAGCTTCACATCCTTCTTTTTAAATTTTTCGTATCATGTTTTCGCATAACTTCAAGGTTGCTGCTGCTCTTTGCATTGTTCTTCCTAGAGGTATTTAAGGTCCGTTTTTTTCATTATCACAAAATTTAAAAACATTGTACGCAAGGCGTCTTGCCTGCTCGCGAAGTGTCACACCTCGACGAGAAGTCATATTTCCCAAAGCTATACCGATAAACAACTCTCGACTTTTGTTAGCGAAACTGACTGTACAGACCGCGTTTACACTGTTAGTTTCCACGACGCGCCGCAATCACCTCCTCCATTCTTCGCTTGGTCGAGCTATAACTAATGTGTGTTGTATCTAATGATTAAAATGCTTCTTATGCTTACAATGATACAGTTAGTTGTTGATAACGACCTAGTTGTTTCTAAAGCGACCTAAAATAAACACGACAATAAAAGTACGAAATCTTCAAATATCCTGCCTTTTGGCCTTGATCTGTGCTCTGCAAATACAGAATTAGATGTAGTTAAATATTATTTAATTTATTTCATTCTCATTCCGGGTTGATGACTGCAACACCAAGAAATTTGAAGACACGACAAGATGGGTATACAATATATTTACAGCTGTAATGATCATTTGAAATTTACTTTCATATCACACAGGCTATGAATATCAGCGTATCTCAATGAGGTCAGTATCACCAGAACAAAATTGCACAATAATGCACAATTACATGATACCGATTCAGCAGAATGAGTTTCAACAAAACCAATTTATCGACCCGTCACGTTAGCGGCATTGCCCAACAAACAGTCAATCATCTCATTCTATCATAGCATCAACTGACAAATTACTATCCCCATTTCGACGAATGTTATCGATTTCCCTTTCATCTTCATTGCACGTCCACATCGTCAATACGAGCCGCGGAAGAACGATGTCCGTTCAACTTGTCGCTAGAGTCGAATGGTAGATTAGATTTAAAAGATTTTGCTCGAGTGACGCGTCTGGTTGCGGGCCGAACGTAAATCACGAACGGGTAGACATGTAGAGGACAAAACGAAATTATCAAGTGGGCTGACCCTTCTCGTGCGAAGGTCCCGCTAGTAGCATCCATTCGAAATCTGGCGGTCAATCCGAGCTTTTTTCTGGCGCGCGCTAGGGGATTGAACCATAAATTTTCTCTCTGCTGTCTTTTTTTTTGCGTGATGCCGCAAGTGTATTTCTCGAGAGCCGTTGAAGTTTTCTATAAATGTTTTATTGGTTAGATCTGTTTCCACTAACACGCGAACAATTGTCGATCCGCATCGGAGTTATTTTCAATGGATTCCGTCGCGCAGTTGACCTCGTTTTCTCTTGAAGGAGATATTTTGCTAGTACTATTTGATAAATATAAGAAAATATAGATACAGTACATACAATTTTCAATTCAATTCAATTTCATTAGTAATTTGTTTACAGGATTAAACTATTGCAAATTTCTGTGTATATTCGTAGCTCTATCACAAACAATTTCATTACAAATAACCTCTAATAGAATAGGTAGTTAGCACAAGAAACAATATAAACAACACAACCAATGTAAATAATGTAGTAAAACTATAACAAAATAGTACAATAACATAAGATACCAAAGAATTAAGACAACAGAACATACAATACAAAACAACCTGTATCAAGTGAAACAATCTGTGGAATTTAGCTTGAAATATTCATTTATAATAAATACTCGTAATTCCGGAATTGATGAAATAACATTGTACAGAGTTTTAGATCTTTCATAATTTAGTTTAATGACATAATTTAGAAAGGATAATACATCACGTTGGTATGGTCTTTGTATATTGAGCACTCACATAAAAACTTGCATCATCTGTTTGGAAACATATAAAGATTATTTTAGAATTTTTTCAATTTTTTTGAAGATAAGCATCTTGAAAAAACTCAAAATCAAAATTTTAAATTTAAATTTGAAAACCTTTTTGAACGCAACACCTATTGAGTTGCATATCATATAAAAGGCCATAAAGAATGCTGCAAAATGACATCTGGTCCTGCTCTCTGTCTTAATTTGGTGAGGTTCTACATCAATTTAAAAATTGTCGGGAACCCAATTTTGCAAAATTTTACATGGGTGTATTTCACAAACGGGTGGAAATATTTTACTCAAAATTTGAAGTTTTCTTATTCTTCATTCATACTACTTATGTGTCAAATTTCATCTGAATCTGAAATGGTGAGGTAAAATTTTAATTAAAACTGTGTTGATTTAATATGGAATGACTCGGACTGAGAATGATAATTCAGTCAGCACGCCCACGGTGAGAATAAGCGGAATAATAGATTTAAATATTTGCATTTTGCAGGCAAAATGAAAACTGTTTCATATTTTTTTACCCAAGTTATTGGGTATCTAACAAAACTGTACACATCTTTCACCTAGCCGGGTGTTGAAAGGTTTCTTTCAAAGCCTACACACATTGAAAATGAGTTATATAGTTAAGCTTGTTTTCAGCAAGGAAGTTTTAGTATAATTTACGGGATATTAAACTAGTGGTACTACCAGAAAGCATTTACAAGTAATATTCGCCATGCCTTGTTGCGAAGAATATCAAATATTAAACATTTCTCAATTCTGTTGAAGATGTGCAGAGAATGATTGGCAAGGTAATCAATATTCACACACGAGTTCAAACACTTTATTAAGAAACAGCTATTTATTTCAACATAGGAATTCATCTGAAAACAGACCTTTCCACGAATTTTACAGAAAGACAAACGAAATGTCATTTCACAATACACCAGGCAACAGTACTCGCTTTAGGGTTTATTTTGTTCGCCGCCACCAAAACCGAGAGACAGTCTCGTACACACATAAAAACTAACACACAATAGAGAACATGTCGAAAAAGTGCACTTTAGTGGTCGCACGAATCAGTCCTACTGGTCAATACATCAAAGCACCACCATCCTCTACTCTCACAATTGCACGCGATACAGAAAAAATACTGGGAACTGTGTGGCTCGATGTTCGTGGCTGAAAGGAGCAATATCGGGAAGCCACGTTGATTGGACAGTGTTGATTTCGGTACAATTGTAGTTCGCGACTAGCAGAGAGGAGTACGTAATGACAAAAGAGGCACTACATACTTCCGAGAAAAGAGGCCAGTGTTGAAAATGGAATATACTAGAATTAAATACGTTTTAAGAATGGTCATTAAATCCATGCACAGCATATAACGGACTGTGAACCCATGATATTCAATATTTTTAATCAACACATCTGTTATTGTGTTATCTGCTTTGTGTTGTGACGTTCAATACATTCGTCAAATAAGGCTTTGAAAAGCCAAGGGAAGATGGAAAAAAAGGAAGAAAATGTGAATATGCTACAAAACCGGAAGAACACCCATGGGAATAATGATTCAAAGAAAAACAATTAATTGTGTTTTATATTTTCTTGCAAGCAGTTCCTCTCAATTTATATTAGCTGTAATAAATCTCAATGTAAATGCTATATTATTGTTTTACTAAAGAAGTACTTTTTTTAACATGGCACTATCAAAGAAATATAGTGTACAGTAACTGAAATGTTTTATTTGGTCAATTTTTTAAAATATTTTTATGTGTATTAAGAAGCGTAGCCAATCAAAAAAAGCATAGAAGTAAACACTGTATGTACTTTTGCCATAATATATATCTTTGCTGATTTATTTCTATTCGTAGTACATTCCTCCACTTTAGGAGAGGAATACTTTCAGAAGACTGCTCATTTACATTTAAGAAAAGTCGTCCAATGTGAAACAGAGACGAACCTTACGTTCTAGTCAAAAGATTGGGAATACTGAGAATGAAATGAATAAAATAAATTTCATGTGATATTGACACAGAAATAAATTTCATTCGGAAATGTTTTAAACGAATAACTCTCCCTACGCGCTTTACGTTTTGCGATCAGGTCAAAGTCAATTTAAGGAATTAAGAGTACACAAAACGACACAATCATTCAAAAATTACACAACGAAGAAACAGAAAAGTTAGAAGAGTATTTTTATAATCCGTGTTTGAGTGCAAATAAACAATGAATGTGTTATAAAATGCTTTTACAATAACTCAAGTACAAAAGAAGGTTATATTTAGTTGTAGGTATCACATTTTGGTTAATTTTTGTGACTTACATTTAATAGAAAATACCATGTTATATTGATTGTATTTCTTCATAACTCTAATTTTGGAAAATAAACTATACAATGATAATAGTTTTGGACGCCTTTGGAAAGGGCATATGTTAAGTTTTCATAATTACGATGGGATCTTGTTATATAGGGCTGAGAGCATCGACAAAGTAATAAATTCACATAGTATGGAAGATATACTCCCAAAAGTAGTGAATCGTTTCTATCAACCCAGTCATGCCCAATGCATTTATGGGAAATGCTGACAATCTCAAGTAGTAATTTGTCATAAATGAATTCGTAACGAATATTCTTGTTCTATTTTATATCCAATAGTACGGCATAAACATGTATTTTTACTTTCTCACATACAGCATAGAGTGTAGAGAAATTATTGTAATGCTGTGGCAAAAGCGGCAATTCTGTAGGTGTCTGGTACTGTTAATAAATCTTGTTGTCTAACAATGTGTTAGATGCGTAGTTAATGTGTAGTCAGAATCCACGTTTTGTGGGACTTTGATACCGAAAAAATGGATTAGGACAAAAATCTGCCTGCCTGCTTTCCTGCCTATCTGTCTGTGTCTGTCGGTCAGTCAGTCACCAGTCTGTCTGTCTGTCTGTCTCTAAACAACGCTAGTGGGTTAACCGTTTGTAGGATTTCACCAAACTTGATAATCTCCAATTTATTTGGCTGATTCGCGACCGGTTGAATTTGAAGACAATATTTTCAATTTTGGAGGTACTTTACATAAAACCTTTAAATTTTCTCAAATGTGCCTCACGTTGTTTGTTTATTTTTTTATCCTGCAATAAAAAATCGAGAGTAAAAATGTAATTATACATATGTATATATATATATATATATATATATATATATATATATATATATAGATATATAAACATACATAGAAATTATGCATGATTAATTTTCTTTCAACTCTCTGAATTTTCAAAAATTGCAAATGTTAAAGAAATTTTCACCGTCTTCCCACATCCACAATATTGAAAATATACAATTTGCAATACATGAGAACAATATTGACTTTTTATCCGCATAAAATGTGCTCTCAGAAACAGATCTTTAAATCAAGTCAAGTATAATGTTTTGAAAATATGAGAACTTTCCGCGTTATTTGCGTATAATATAGACAAATTTTAAACAATTATTTTCTCAAAAGGGTTCCGATTATTTTCTTTAGATCTTTTCCTCGTTTGTAACATAAATCGATAAAGAAATGGTGTTGGAGTCATTTTAGGAGAATTCTAGAAATATTTTACTTAATGACGTCTGTTCTTCACAATTCGATCTATTCTTGTTCATGTTTTTGAAAATACGAGTATTTTCGTATACTTTTTGCAAACCTTAAAATTGTAAACTCAGATTTTCTGCGCTCCTTTTGCCAAAGAGAGTCACTAGATATTATGTCGTAATACAACAATGACAATGCCGCATCACAACAGTTTGAAATTCTCAGAATAACTCTTCAGAATTGGCAATGTACCTGAGTTATACAATGTAGTTTTGGATTGTCGAATTTGTGGTGACGTAGTGGATTGTCGAATTTGTGGTGTAGCTTCAAAAGAATAAGTTTTCACTCCTAATACGCAACGATGGGTATTTAGTTTTTTCAAATGATTGCTCGTGTGGGTTAATATGATTAGTAAACGCGGTATTATATTACGAAACCTTTACTAATTCGGGAATGTACGTGCTAATGCACCACCACTAGTTTCTTAACAATCTTATTAAATGTAATAAAAGATTTTTAATAACAATTGCTTTCTGAACCATTAAATTTCCGTTACAGACCAGACGTAGTTCGAGGAACCATCAGTTGCCGATCGCTGTCCTGGGCGACAACTTGGGCCAAGGTTGCGTGTGGAGAAAACTCCCGCTCGCCAGGCCGGCCGCAGCCCTGACCGACTATTAGATTAATGGAAGCATTGGGGTTGGCGGCGCCGGTGCCTGCAGCCACCACGATCGACACCACCACTGCCGCCACCGCCGCGCCGCCGCCGCCGCCGCCGCCATCGCCGCCGCCGCCGCCACCGCCACCACCGCCACCGCCGCCACCGCCGCCACCGCCGCCACCGCCGCCACCGCCGCCACCGCCGCCACCGCCGCCACCGCCGCCACCGCCGCCACCGCCGCCACCGCCGCCACCGCCGCCCCGCCGCCACCGCCGCCGCCGCCGCCGTCGCGATCCGTATCTCGGGAAAAATGGCTCCCTGCACCAGGGGCCTGAGAAAGGGCGGGGCGGTGATGTTGCGGGGTCAACGCACGACGAGAAGAATGGGAAGAGCAAGCGAACTGGATTTGAGGGTGGTGAGCAGGCAGTGCTAGTAATTGCGACGAACTGCCGGGTGAGGTGAGGAAAGCCGGGATTGGTGTCTGATATTGGATAAAAGGGATTGAGATGGAATTGATAGTACTGAAATCTAATGTAAGGAGACGGAATGTAGTTTGGTGGGATGGAAACAGATGGGCAACAACAAGTCAAAAGAAAAAGGAAGAGGTCGTACCCTTGGGATGGCAACCTAAAGGGTGAGATATCTGGGAAGACCCAAAATGTTGCAATAACAGAGAAAATAAAATTCTGCAAATGTGGGACGAATGGAAGGAGTGAGAGAGAAAAATGAGAGAATGGCGGGCCGAGCGTGGACAAAAGTCGAACGACTGAAGCAAGAGCTATTTTTGAAGTGTCAAAGAGAGGGACGAACAAAGGGAGTAAGAAAAGCAGTCACCAGGTTTCGTGGAATTTTCGAGAGACCTATTTACCAAAAGGGTGAGAGAAGCGGAATGAGTACAAGCGAGGTAAAAAGCCGGTGAGTGTGTAGTGGGGGTGAACGAACAAAGGAAGTGTGACAGGGCAGAACAGTTTTCTAGGGACTCGACGAACCTCAGACCTGGCCAGAAATCAATTTTCTGCGAAATTATCCGCTCTTGGAACGGATCATATTCGGCGGCTTTGCAAGAGGATGTAATAAAATTTAGTATTAACCAGCTCTCCTGTTTCATGTTCTCATAACTGTTTTAAAGTTTCATCTAGTTTCCAGAGGAAATGGGGATGAAAACTGGGTTTAGTAATAATCGATCTTAAATTTCTAAATAAGTATCACAAAAAACATTTGATAATCATAATTTTCAAGATAATTTTTTGCCGGAACATCGTATGGTATACCTAATGATCCGCTCGAGGTTATTCATGATCACATAAGTACATCATCGGTTAGAAGATAAAATATACTTTTTATTCAAACGAAATATACAAGTACGAAACTACTTCGTACGTCTCTTGTCCCTTTTAAAACCTAGAGAGACCTAAAATATGAGTTTTGCTTAATATCATCAGTAATAGGACCATTTGTGTAAGCAACAAAACAACCATTGATGAGGATACTGGTCCATAATGTGGATAAAACATTCGTATAAAATGTAACCGTAAATAATTATGTTATATGGTAGAAACTTTCTTAATGCTAGTCAGCGTGGTAGAGTGTCATTCTCACCTTTAAATCACCTGTAAATGTCAGTTCAGGAGAAAATCGTGTGAACGGTTTAGGGACTAGTGTTGTCCACAGACTGTCAGACAGACGATTAGTCGTAAACTAATTTTTCGGTATTAAGAGCCCTGCACACCCTACTTCCGGCATGTGTAGCGGAGTAGTGCATGTGAGTGTGTGTGTGTGTGTAAGGGGTAGGAAAGGACAAGGAATGGGAAGGAAAGATTTCTCGCGGTTCGTAGCCCGTTTGGCAGGGTAGTGTTCCGGCATTCTTCTGGCATTAATCGGAAAGAACACGAAAAATTACCAATCGGTGTCGAAAATCGTACCACACTCGGAATTCAAACTCCGGTCGAAAACACTGCAGTGAAATCAATTAATGCACTGAGACACATCTTCCGATTAGAAAATAACATAAAATGGAGCGGAAGGAGGGGGTCACAGTTACAGTTCGAGCAATAGATTTTACTTCAAAACGTCTGCAATGTAATCACAACAAATGATGAAGGCTAAACGGGGATTTGATTACGTTCTCATTATTGAGCGGTCGCCCGCCGCTGAACCTCTGATCCATCAGCTGCATACCAGCTTTGATCCGATTTTGTGTGTCCTTCCAGACGATTCCGTGGTTGTATTAACTCTGCTCTGAAAAGTTTGAGCTTATTGAATTCCATTCGCAATTTGTGCTTTTACTGACATTTAATGAAATTATGAGAATATTTTTTATTCATACAGACGTAATTAATTATTTGAACATTTCCATCTGTGGTCAATCCCAAGCAAAAAAGAGAGTCTATATGCACATAAAGAAATAATATTAATTTACTTCGGTTATTGTGATGGCGTTTCAGCACTTATTTCATGCATTCATACAATGATTTTATTCTCAGTCGTTCGCGGTATGTTAGATTCAGTGCTGGATTCAGTGCTCCCACATGTTTCCAAACATTCCTATGTTTCCTGACGAATGCTTATACTGCGATTTTCCCAACTTTTCCCCTGACAGGAATCAGCAGTTTCGCTGCCATCCAATCGGGAGCTTAAAAGCCACTACTATGACGTCACTACGGTGACGTTCAAGCACCCGATTGGATGAAACCGTCAACAGCTGATTCCCGCCAGGGGCACAGTTATAAAAATCGCCATGTATCCCAGGCGCGCGCGGTATCTGTGAAGTGCGACCATGAATTACGACACGCCGGCACTGCGGAGTTCGGAGAATAATAATAATAATGAGATAAAGGTGCGCCCAAATGCGCATTTGTTCGACGAATTGCCTACGGGTTTTAACCGAGGTGATCAGCGGTCGCAGAGGAGTCCAGAATATTTCAAATACGATCTTTTTGATTGGGCAATTAGTCCCCACCTCTAACGTTAACCCCAATGCGAGAACTTACCGCGCACAATGGCGAAGCCAATATTTCAGTGTACAAAAAATCTTCGTGGTGCACGGTTGTACCGCACGCCTTAATTTACTTACTTTATCGATAAGTGATAAGCCAACTATTATGGACATTATTTCCGTAAATGTAGTGTAGGTTTTTATTGCGGTAGATGGCGGTGATCTTCTCTCGCTGAATGGCGAGATCCGTTGCCGACCTACCCGTCGGCTTGCGGTTTCTCCCTCTTCAGACATCTCGCACTAGCGGGGCACCGACGCAACCGCGACAGGCTCAAAGCTAGTTAGTTAGTTAATGCCTTATTTTATGTGGTGAGACTCGGGCCATCAGGTCCGCTCTTCCGCCTGACCACGCAAATTTCACTACGCTCCTTTCATTACCTAGCGGAGAAAGAAGGTATTATTTCGGGCGACAAAACAGGCGATTTGAATTTAGCTCAGAGGTTTCATTTAGGCTTGAGGATCTTTTACATGCAAGTAAATCTACTAACATGGGACAGCCGGCTTTACTTCCCCTCCGAAGGAACGCGTACAAGGGATTTTTCGCCCTTAGAAATCCACGGCTTCGATCGGGTTAGAACCCGCAATCTTCGGTACAACAATCCGATACGCTGAATACCATCGCCGTTATACCATCCGAATACATACGCCGTTATACCATCCGAATCCGCAAAGATCTTGACTGGTCTCCCAGCATACAAGTTTGGACACGTACTTGCCGGGCATAAACCAACCCAGCACACATACATGCATACATACAAACATATCCAGCATTCATACTTACCCACCGTACATACTTGTACTCGTATGTGGTAGTGTGGTGCATGTAAATGTGTGTGTAAATAATGGATGATGATGGGACAAGAAAGAGGACAAAAAGATCACGCGCGGTCCGTGGCCCGTTTGTTGTGGTACTGCTTCAGCATTCGCCTGGTGTTGATCGGAGAAACCACGGAAAACTATTTATCAGGGCAGCCGGCCACTCGAATTCTCCTACAGACCGAGGTTGAATTCTACCTAGCTATCTAGCTAGGGTCGATTATCCTGCTACAGATGCGACTCGAACCTTAGGATTTCCCAGTCAGTGACACTGCAGTGACATGCCTTGAGCCACCATTGCCCTAAGCCATCGGCAAATTTACTTACATCGGGCAACTTTGAAGTCTATTAACAGGAATCACGACAATTGCAAAAGTGTACATTTCATCTTAAAGGTATATTTGTAATAGTACGGCAATCGCGTAAGAACTCGTGTATTGTTCACATTGTTTGCAAACCGAATCACATTGTTTGCTTTCTAGCTAGAGTCGAATTGAATGATACAAGATTTAAACTTTGAATTGTGTTCTGAGAGTCTGTGCCGAGAGAAACCTAATTTCAGTATGTTTAGCAATTGCATTATTTGTATTATCTTATTTTGTATTTATATTGTATTTTATTTATATTATTTATAAACTATTAATGTAAGAAAAGCCGTCGAAATCAGGCTATCTGAATAAATCTAATAAAGTTAACGAAAACTACTTCTGTTATTTCACCATTTATTTACGTCAACAACACTTCATCAGCATTCCCTCAATGTATGATTGCTGCAAAATTACCTCTCCGTATTTTATTACATTTGCACTCTTTCATTATCCATTGCATGAAGAAACTGAATGTAAAATTTTTGTTTATTGCCCAGGATTATTTTTATAGTTTAACTGTAGGCTCTGATTCCGCCACCTCTTATATCGGCAGAGTATCAACGTTTTTGTTATCGTGTTTCCCCCGTAATGTAATTTTTACAATGTAAATTGTACAACGCTAAGAAAGAGCTACCACGCACATGTGTCTAGCATGTGCACGAAAAACAGAGACGTGGTATCCTGTGCAACAAACACTTACAGATATTGCATACTCCTTGTACGCTCAACAGCCGCTCGCTTTTAGTTTCCTAGGTACACGCAATTCAAACTTTTTCATGATTTGGATTCTCAAGAAACTGGCCAGCGGTCACAACAACTAGCGAGTAGAGGTTTTCACGTCAAGAGCAATCAAACACATTAACAAGGCAGAAAGAGAAAACAACTGCCTTAATTGCTGAACGAAACGGAATATATAACAGTTGTGTACAATATAACTTTTTCTACTCCCATTGTATAACGCTGTCTTTGGATGGCTGCAACCAGTTGCATAATGATGGTCATTTCGATACAGATTTCATTATGATACAGGTTCTTGGCCAATCACAGAGACGCTTACAAATCAAGTATTGTCACTTCATTAATCGTTGAGAATTGTTGCAGTAAATGATTCGTTCGAGTGTGTGTATTAAAATTGCATTTAATATTATATTAAGCTTCTCAGTTTTAATTTTATTTTATTAGTAGTAATTTTTACGCGAAATATTATTAAAAATAAATTGGATCGTCATTTCACTTTCATCCTATTTGACTAGCGCAGTGGTAGTCATTGAAGAGAACTTTCAGTGAGGTTAAGATCTGAACGCAAGTCATTTTGGGTTATTTGCTGCTTCTGTGTGGTTGTCCTTAAAAAACCGGGCAATTCTTTAGTTTAAAATATTTAGTGAATGGTGCTTCTTTCTGATGGTGTTGACGTTTCCAGAAATGAGAGCAAATGCGAAAATACGGAAGTCGGAATATTACTGCCGCAACTTTTGTAGTCCCTCGCGGGCGCTCTGGTAAAGCACAGCCACCTGCGGGTGTAGGGTAGTGATGTGTCCGCTAGGTGGCCTTGGCTGAATCTTGCATGTCGACTGCCAGGAAACGATTCAGTGGAGAAGTTTAACTTATAAAAGTTACCATAAGTCGTAGAAAAAGTACCGTATGAAACTCGATGTAATGGGTATTAATACACTCGTGTGAAGTTTACGATACTCGCTCGTACCTCGCTCGTATCGTAATATCACACTCGTGTATTAATACCCATCATTACATCATCGTTTCATAATGTACTATTATATGAGATACTCGTACAATGAATTATCAAAAACTGAAACTTGTATATTCGTTTTCAACATTCGTAGGTAATATTCCTATTGCAGCTATGCGAAAGAAATAAAATATGTTGCGTATAAAGTTTTTTACAGTAAGAAAATATGTTTCTTACTACAAATACGTTACACCAACTTTTTTTGTTCTTTTTTGGGAAAAAAGTTATTTCTTGGAATTAATTGTTTATTTAGTGTTTTCAAGCCTGTCATCTGTTTTGGTTTCGTAAGTGTAGTGCATATTACATCCCCGGAGATAGTGTGTTCCTTTTCCACTGGAATGAAAAATTCGGTGCCGTCCTACAAGTCGGGTTGACTGGAGACCCTACCTATGTATCTCTCTCAGCAACGCATTGGCCCAGCCAGAACCAGCTCTAAACACCTGATGTGTGATAGAAATGCATGAAAGTGTGCGAGCGTGTGAATGTGTGTGTGTTTGTGTAAGAGACGATCGCATGCCATTCGTGATGCTTTTGTTAAGGTAGAACTCTGACATTCGCAAGATATTGGGAGGTTGATTGGGATTAGATTGATGGGAGAAATCACGAAAAACTAACAATCAGGTCAGCAGGCTACAAGCCTGCAGACTGAACTGATTGAACTTGACCTTCCAATCTACCCAATGTCGAAAACTGGCCACCATCGGGATTCGAATCCTAGTACCTCCCTATCCTGGGACGCTACGTGGACAACGCTGACAATGAGCTATCACAGCTGGAGAAAATTTTTATATATGAAGATGCAAGTAACAATAGAATTGCAGTTAATCAAAAGAGGGTTTAAAGAATGTGGATGGCATTTAAGCAATTTGGCCGAATCTGCGGTTTCCCTACAAACCAAATAACACCAATAGTTTCTCGAAAAACCGTAGCTAGCACACTTTCATACATCACAATTCTCACATTACATTACGTAACTTTTGGATCCATTACGAAGTCACTTTTACCATTTAAAACACAGCGTTCTTTGCAAATATGCCAATTGTGAGACCATGAAAGTGTTCGTCATATATAAAGATATGAGTAGTATTCCGGACTAAACAAGGAAAGAACTTCAGAAATGACAATTACAATAATATATTGGTTCATTCTGTAATCCAAAATCTGCCTTAATTTACGTTGTTTTGTCCAAACATTCAATATCCTCCTACAGTTCTTGGGACTAACCTGAATCCGAATGGAATGGATACCCCACATATTGCCCATTTTGCATTAGTTAACGGCTTTCTTTGATCAGCTTAAGTATTGTCAATTCGTAAAAACAAGTACATTAAAATGTCAAGGAACCGTATGATTACAACTGAGTCAGGAAAGAACTACACAAGTGGTTAAGGGAAGTTAAGTAACACTTCCTCTAATGTAAAAATCTTTGTTATATACTTTATATTTTTGTTATATACCCTCACTATAGTAATTGAATAGCCCCAATAATTATTAGAACAAGGAGAGTTAGTCCATTTCCGAGGTTTATCTTGGTGCCCCCACGTTGCGTGATCCTATTTGCATTAGTTAAAGTATCTACATTTACTGTTCGACGTGGTAAACAGTTTATTGGCTAACACGGGACTAGTGGATTTGTTGTAGCTGCTTTACGAGTCTTTCGGGGCAGGGACGGATTCTACGGAGAGAACAGGAAAGAAGTGAGATCGGGTCCAATAGTGTTACTGGTATCATAAAAATGCATATGTGTACAGTATGACAGGAAAATATACGCCTCACTTTGAGTAAGTTCACTTTGAAAAAATACCTATTTTTACACAAATGTAGAAAAGAACAATAGTATTCCACAGTGAACGACAGGCAATTTCAGAAATTGTAAGGATAGTAATTACATACACATTATTAATTGTCTTAATTCTGTAATTTTAAAGACTGCGTGCTATACCAGAACTGAATAGCCCGCAATAATTCTTGGAAAGCAAGCGGCTATTACATTTCCAAATAGCGTGATTCCCAGGGTCGCGTGATGTGGAGTTTGCATTAGTTTCCAGCTCTGCTTTTACTGTTCCCATTAACCCATCTTTGACAAACTTGGGTCCAACCGATCCCTCATACCCGGTTTACGAGACTTCTGAACCAGGTCCAGATGCTATGGTGAAAGTGAGAAAGGAGAGGGTGTGAGTAACATTGTAATAATTAATCTCTTTATTCCCGAAAAATATACAACTTTTGTCGAGTTAATCCTGTTTGATATACAACACTGATTCGTTGGAGAATGGAGAAAGGAGAATCAAGCGAAGAGTTGGATTTCAAATTGTTTAAGAAAATAAATTCAGGATGGATTGGATGATATTCACTTATTATGGATCCACTTAATCCCGTTTTCAGAATCCTGCGTGATAAACTGCACTTAAAAGCCCCCCAATAGTTCTTGGAAAACACGAGGCTAGCTCATTTACAAATCGCATGAGTTCCCCACGTTTCGTGATGAGCAGTTTGCATTAGTTAACGATCCTTCTTCCACCGTTTACCCCTCCCCACTCCCCCCCAAAAACCGACAAGCCGACCGAGCGAACAGTTCTTTGACAAACGCGGGACCGGCGGATTTCGTGTAGCCGCTTTACGTGGCTTCCGGCGCAGAGCCGGACCCCGCGGCGAGGACGTGGGTGGGGGAGGGGAGGGGTTGGGGGTGGGTTGGCGGGCGCTGGCGGTTGGCGCGGCGCCAACAACCTGTTGCTGCTGCCTAATGACCACTCGGTCAGTCCCGCTGGCGCCGCGGCGGCGTTGGCGCGCGGGCGTAGGCGGCGCTGGGGCGATGAATGGCTGCCTCGCCAAGCGGAGGATGTGCTCGTGCGGGACTGGGGACTGTCGTCCGCGAGGCTCGTCAAATGTTTTATGTGTCGTTTTCCGGTGATTAGGTACAAGCTGTTAAGTTAATGTAGACTTCAATGTAGAGTCGGGTATTATCCTCTTTTTCTAATACGATAGAAAATATTACGGATTTATGTTATATCCACAAAAAATACACCAAGAAGTAAAAAAGTAACAGAAGTTTAGTGTTTACTTAAGCTATAGATCCCAATCGTACTACAGATAATGCTTTCCACCGTATCTCCAGATGTCCAACAGTACAGCACGGTCGTCGTCGCCAGGAAATATACATGTTCAAACCAAAGTTACCAGGATCCAAACAGAAATACAATTTATGGAGGCATGGTCGGCGTAGGCATTATCACTACAAGAATCCACAATACTCGAAGTTGTATCATAAATTCTGACTAGGCCAGACTTCACACGACCGCCTGCTCCGTAGCTCGATGCTCCTTATATTCTCCGGGTGACGTCATCTCCAATGATTCTCGTCTGCATCCGCTGCCAAGCGAGCCTAAAACGCACGCTATCCGGCTGCGCTCGCGCCAGCTTTTAACTGCTTTATGTAACCGTAACAATTTGTATTACTAATACTTACTAGCCACAAAACTTCATAAGTGTGCTAAAGAGGATATTAACTTTTTTGTAGGGCGGTAATTTCTGCATGAAATAAATTTAAACCAAAAAGAAATAAGTTAACAGATTAGTATACAACAGAAACAGCAAGCGTATACGAACTCCTAACACAGTTACTCCAACACAGTTTAACGTCACTGCTGCATTAGAAAATATGTGTTCTATGGTCTTAAAACCAGATTTTCATAGCTCGGAATAAATATGAATTATGTTTCTTGTATTGTAATGAAATAGTTTGGACCGCTCCCAGCATATGTTGTCAGAAACGTTCGAATTTAGGGCCCTATGTGCAAAAACTAAATTTTAAAACGATTTTCGAAGTGTGGAATGATCATATGAATCCGATTAGTCCTCCATAAAATACTAAACGTTGTTTATGTGATGACAGCTAGTTGGCCACCCACCGCTGCTCAGTGAATGGGGCTCGTGTATACTTCTAAAGATACGCGAATGGAATAATTCGTCGAACAGCGGATTGTCCTGACTCACCGAATAGGTTTCAAGATTCGAGGCTGGATACGTGATAGTAAATGTTGAAGTGGTCACTTACAGTTAAGTACACTACACTGCCACTCATGTCAGGAGCAAAGAGGAAGTGTCCCTCTTGGGAGATACCTGGAAGATGGATTCTTGCAAGCCGAATTATATTTCGACCTTGTTCTCACGTTCTAGCGGGGGAGAAACACCATAATCACATTAATAGATTTTTTGTTGGTTATTTAAGGTCGCATCAACTACTAGGTCATTAGCGATCTTTATGGTATGAGGATGGAATGATATGGTGATGATAGGGGGTGAAAAGACGAACACACAACCATGCCCGAGGCGGAACTCGAACTTCCGTAGTGAACTTGGACCTCACGGTCCAAGATTGTGAGGTCCTACTGCCTTAGCGACCTCGGCCACGGGGCCGATATATTAATAGTTTGTGTAAGGTTTTTGTAGAATTCCAATTCTCCGGTTATTCGGCTAAAAACTCTTATCAAGCTGTTAATTTTTTCTGAATAAAAGATTTGTTACATTTTCAAATTTTTTAACATTTTTTATTTTCTTTTGCGTACCGGTCCAAGTAACCTAATTAATAGTTCTCCATTCATTTTAATTAATTTTGATACAAAAAAATGTGCCCAATGTCATTCTTTATATATCCATTTGGTATGAGTTCCGGTACATTGGCTTGTGGAACAAGGGTTATCACATGCCTTTCTGATTAGCAGTAGGTTTCATCAATTAAGATTTTCAAAACGAATAGAAAAGTATTTCAGTAGTTGTTAAAATAAAAGGAACTCGAACTAAAATATATGTCTGTGCTTTTCTAATACTGAAAGTGCTATCGTTCTGAATGTAGCACATTAATTCCTGTTCACAATTCTGGCGAGTGCGGCTTCTTTGCACCAACTAACTACGACCATTATTACTACACTGATTTATGCGTGAATTAACGCATCCCGCACACACAGGAAAGGCACCTTTAAGTGTATTTTAAAAAGACACAAGCACACCAATTGTGTAGAAATATGCACATATATTCTTCTTTAAAGATCAGTACAGACGAGAAAGGCGTAAAACAGAAAACAAAATAGCTCGCCTTACCATAGGGCTCGCCAGTACACTTAACAACAAGTAAAAGGCCTGCCGCCTCAACCTGACCATTAACACGTCACAACTCGACCATGGCCGGCAGCTCACTACGTCCCCCCTCCGCCCCCTCCGCCCCCCGCCGCGTTGACGTCACCCCCCGAACATAAGAAGAGTGGCGCTGCCAGAGCGGGAGGACACCAGGAAACATCATCACTTTGATGCTGCGCAACTCCCAATCTTGGTGTGCAGTAGCAGCCTTTGCGGAGTGCATTCCGAGACGCAAAAATAGTGACAGTGACGACTTAATGAACTCAAGCTGAAACTAACTGAATAGAAAGAGAAGCCCAGAAGGGCTAATTAGAATCGACTCTGCCCTGAAGTAATGCTAACGCGGTTCCGGGGCAGTAATCGCGTCGATTAGAAAGAGTTAGTGAGTTTAGTGAGTAGGAGTCTCACACTACTTCGGGAGAGCGGTGCCTCCCAAGTGTCCATGATGGATTCTCACAGTTTCCCTCGGAAAAACTTTAAAAAAAAAGAGCGGGAGGGCGGGGAGAAAGCTCACAGAGAAGCAAAGCAACAATCTTAAACAATTCCGTTTTATAAATATTTTTGTGTAAGACTATCGAGTTCAAAAACCAAGAACTTTTCTGGAGACCATCAAATAAAACGACGAAATAATAATTAATTTTTGGTTTTTAGGCCCAGGAATAAACAATAATTAATTAGTATTATATTCCTTGCTGGTTTCAGTGTTCTGTCATTATTTTGTTTCAGAATTTCCTGTTAAATTAGATTCATTTCCAAAACACAAAAACGATGAAATGATTTTAATTAGAAACATAATATAATGAGAAAAATACATCTGAATTAAAAAAATATAGCAAAGCGGGATACAATCTTTCTTGAGATCCTATTTTGTGACAGCATACATAAAAAATTTTCATTTCGTAGGTCACATCTTAAATTCTGTTTAACAATGTGCCCATGTTTATTCATTGCACGCTCTAATACATAAATATGTAACAAGAATATGAGTTAAGTATTTAATGTATATTAATGCGCGTTCTCAAAATGAAACATGTTGCGTTGTGAGCAACTTGGCGGAAAGCACCGAGTGAAGACGGCACTTTAAATAATGAAACCGTTTCTCAAAGCAACAAATTTTTAAAAGGTCCCTTTCTCCTGTCTGGCGCCTTTTCTTCCTGTGACAAAAATAAAAGTGTTTCTGCGTTTTTTCGGTTCTTTTATATTTACAATTCATTCCAACATTTATGATTTAAAAAATGTAACCATTAGGCATATACTAATGACGTACTCTATATTTCCTATCTTTTATAGATGTTACATAAAAAATTCGAAAAGTACAGCTCATATATTGGGTGAAGTTGATTTTTAATGAGAACACAATCACATTTTGTTTTCATGTTTGAATTTCCTCGCCTGAAAGAGCTGTAACCCAGAATATTTTTGAACTAATTGACAATTAAACTATTTCTAACTATCTTTTTAGTGTCATATTTCTTTTAGTTCAATATTTTAAGTCAAAAATATTTTACATTAACTTTTTAAAATATGATACTGAACCCGCTACAGGAATCTGTGTTTAACATTATCTTTGGCACGAGAAATAAACCGCTCCAAGTTCTAGAGAACCTCTGCGCACTATACACCATATGGAATATAGAATAGCAAAACTGTTTAATAACATTTGAAGATTCATCGAAGAAAATGGTGGAAGTTGTTTGAAAGCAGTTTTTAAAGAGAAGTAATTGAAAGTTTGTAATGATTTGTTGTCAAAGCTTAACTTTTAACGTACAGACACTACTCGCGGTGGCAATAAATTCTAGGTATCCTTTGTAAAAACTTCAAAACAAAATTAGATATTGAAAAACAGAGAGTTGAATGTGAGGGAATGGCAATCATATTTTTTGCCACAGACGACATCCAGTATTCTTTCCGTTCATGGGCAAAATCCAAGCATACTACTCAATTCATGGGTACTATTTCCGTTCATGGGCACTATTGGCGACAAAACTGAGTACATACATTCTGCATAGGAGGTGCTTGGACACTTTCGTAATGTTTTATTCAAAAGAGAATACCATTGTTTTACGAACCTTTCCCTTGAACGAACATAAGAGTTTACAAAGCATCTCCAATTAAGAAATTTGAAATCGTAATTTTACAATTATGGTAGCTTTATTAGTTTTTAAACAAATTATTCTGTTTTAAAATACAGATATTGAAGATGACCAATATTTTGAAAGTTGTAAAACCGCGTTGACTACAAATATTTCTGCACTTCACTTATTCTTAAATGTAAATGTTATATCTATAATCCAATTCAAACTCTTTAAAGACGCATTTATTTTCAAATGTAAAACAAATACAGTGAAATTTAGCCCCCATATGTATGGATTAATGAGAGTTCCTTGTGACTAGTTTTGATGGATATCACTGAACTAAATCTCGAAGTATCTCTACTTCCCAACGGAATCGTTATGAATCGTTTGTGTTATGAAAGTTCTAAACACGGGAGGTGGCTGTGTTTGCCCTCACTGGGTGTCACGATCTAGCACCGTCCTACACATTGCATTGCGAGGGCTTTCCCACTTCAGGTATCTCCTCCCAATATGGCATCGCTCCAGCCGAGGTAAACTCTAAACACCTAACTAGTCCCTGACGTGTGTGATAGAGAAGTGTTTGCAAGTGTTCGTTTAAAAGGAGGACGAAGGAAATAATATAGCGCGCGCCCCGTGACCCGATTGTTTGAGAGGGGATGAATACGACCTAGCTACATAGTGTGTCCGGGGAGGAAACGTCGAAACTTCGGAAACAAGGTCCTAAAACAATTTTGGGCATATTTTGTGTAATAAACTACGTGGATATTTCGAATGGTGAGCCTCAATAAGCACTCAAAAGTTGGTTTGAAATAATAGATAGATATTTATTATTTCTGCAGGTAGGTTTATACAACCTGGTGGCGGAACACTAAAATTTACATATTATATCTACATATTATAATTATGAATTAAATACAATGTAACTTAAAATTATTTTAAGACAATAATAATAATCATCATAATAATAAGATAACAATGTTAACAATAAATGCATTAATAACAATACCCGCATTAATTCTACTAATTATATTAATTATGGTGGTCCTGTACAGATACTTTATACTAACATATACGACTTTTTATACACTGCACTCCACTTCACTTCACTTCACTTCTCTTTCTACTTCTATATAGCACCACACTTCACAACACGTCACCACACTTCAATACGAATACTATAAACCAATGCATCTAATAATTATCACAATACTAATAATGGTAACAATAATTACTAATAATAATAATAAACAATTCTAATGAACCTAACTTACTAACTAATAAAATTTACAAATATCATTAGTTAATTTACTTTTAAATCTTTGAAGACCTAGAGGAAAGGGTTCCAAGGCTGTCGCAGGCAACTTATTCCAGTCCGTTATAGTTCTATTTGTAAAGGAAAATTTTCCAACATCTTTTCTCTGTGGCCTGAACTGTATTTTGTGCCTGTGATCCCCTCTACTAAAATACATGGGTTTACTGAGCCGGATGTGGATATCTTTCCAAGCTGGATAACCGACATACGCTTTGTACAAAGCACAGAGTCTTGCCTAACCCTCCTGATTTCTAATGACTCTCCCTCTACTTTCTTCCTATTGCTTCGGAAAATAAATTTACATGCTCTTCTCTGTATTCTCTTCAAATATTCCTTTTGTGATATTCTATAAGGGTCCCAATGCTGCCTAATGCTGTCTACGGAAACGTTTGAATTGTACAAGCATACAAACACTCAAGAAATATCTAAATTGTGTATTATTTACAAAAGAAATTAATAGATTTGACCAGAAAGAAAAATTGACCCAGAAATAAAAAAGCACCAAATTTACACAATTTGACTGCTTTTTATTTCTCGGTTATTTTTTTCTGAAGAAAGAGATTCACTTCTGTTGTAAATAATTAATATTTTACATGTCCCTAGAGTGCTTGTATGCTTCAAATGTAAAGTTTTGCCTAGAGAGCATAATTTCAAACCAACTTTTGAGTGCTTAATGCAACTCAGCCATTCGAAATATCCATGTAGTTTATTGGACAAAATATGCTTAAAATTGTTTTAAAAATATGTTTTCAAAGTTTCGACATTTCCTCTCCGGATATATTGTATTAGCCAATGTAGAAAATTCACCACCGTGAGAATTTGAACTCTAGGTCTCCCGGTCACAGTCGCTGCAAAGGCTTTGAACTAAATTCAGCCGGCGAAGCTTTTGATATGCATTGTCACAATATATGTAGTTCCTATCCTTGCATCGGAAAAATTCATACTCGCCGAAACACATAGTGCGCAAGCCAATGCGAGACAACTGCTTCAAGGAGACGGGGTGAATGGCGCACTGAAGGAGGGGAAATTACGCTAGGGTTTACTGACGCACAGTGTCAAATTTACGAGATCTAGGTGGAAAAATATCGATTTTTCAAAGTAATCCAAAGCAATCATTTTTAACATAGTTCAATAGTAGAATGTCCGTAGTATTCGAAAACGACTATATGTTTCCGAGAAACCCGATAAGATAGCGGAGATTCATATCTGAACTAGCTCGAACGTTCCACGACCGCGCGCAGTCCCAATGATGCGCTTCAGTGCGTCGAGTTTGCTTCAAGTATGTGTCTCGCCAGCGCAGCTGAAAGTGTGATTTTTTATTTGATTGTAAAGTACATGTGTTTTCCGCCGCGGGGGAGATGACTTAGTGACTCATAACCAGTGTTCTCATTGTTCGAGTTCCCACGGATTCTCACTGTCCGAGTTCCAAGGCGGATTTTCACCATCAGCTATGTAGCTGCGTTAAATTCAGCTGCACTGGCGGCGTTCAGCGCAGAGCCAACAGTGTCGCTCTTTCAGCAGACTCCGAACGGGAGATCCCAAGGCTTGAGGCCCGATGGTGACGCATGTTTGAATCTTGCTATACAGCTAGATCGCATTGAGAAGCTCTCTGGGAGAGAATTCCAGAGGCCGGCTGCACTGACCGATAGATGTCCGTGACTTCTCCGATCAATACCAGGTGGATGCCGGAGCAGTGCCCTAAAAGTGGGTCTGGGACCGCCCGCTGACTCTTTTCCTCTTCCTTGTCCTATCCTCGCCCTCACACACACACACACACACACACACACACACAAACTATCAAATTCATTCCACCACCTCACAGGTCGGGAGACACTCGTAGTTTAGAACTTGTCCTGGTTGAGTGGTGGCGCGCAAAGGGAGACACCTGGAAGGCTATTTCATCCGCAAGCCGACATGTTGGTCGGGGCCGGATCTCACCAATCAGCCATAAAGGAACAACGCCACCTCCACGCATAGGAAACGTTCTCTGCACTATGGGACTAACGACCAAAGAAGTTTATTTGCCAGGAATCATCGATCAATCAACAAGATTTAATCAATTAAATCAGGCAATCGTAGCTTCAAATCAATGAATGAATGAATCGATCAAACAATTCAGCCGCTGTCTGGAAGAGAATTCTAGAGGCCGAATTTGCTGCTCTGGAGTTTTTCGTGGTTTCTACGATCAATACCAGGCGAATGGCGGGGTGAATCATATTAAAGGCGGCGATTATCTCTTCTTCATTCTTGTCCCTTTGTACGTGCAGTTACATTTAATTGCACACGATAATTGCTTGCTAGTCGATTTGCTTGCATTCGATAGTTCGATCGGTTACTTAGAATATATCCGGACTGGAGTGGTGGGCCTCTGGGAGAGATACCTACAATGGAAAAATCCTAGCAAGTGTAAGTCAGCGCTGTATCTCATTTTACACGGCCACCTCGCGATTATAACTTGCACTACACGTACTCGTAGGACTAATGGCGACTTCAGAAATTGAGTCATCCCCCAAAAAAACGAAATACTGAGTCTCTCATTCTCACGCGAGATTGATGCTCTGCTTTCCAGCTCTTTTTCCGGCGCGTATAGAGTGCGGCTGGAGCCGCCGTGGGTTGGTGCCAAGGCGACGGCCCTGCTCGGCTGGAGCGTGGCCCGGCCCGGCCCAGCCCGCTCTCGTGAAATACTGGCTGCTGATATTGCTCCGTACATCTGGCGGAAAGCTGCCGGAGGCATCTGGGGAATGTCTCTTCACCTACCGTCTGTCTGCTCGGCTTTCGTTCAGACAGTGAAGGCGAACCGAGTATATGTGAGTAACAAAGACCCGAATGTTTTAACCCTAATTAGGGTGTTTTTCAAAAAATCCAAAGATAATGAAGCTCAAATTAAAATAAAGTTCAAAAAATATAAAAATAATACTAAATGTTAAATTCAAGTCATGGATCTTAGTTTAGCCCAATGAGTTAGAACAATAGAAATCTATAGACTAGCAATGTGCCTGCCATATTTAAAGCTTTTTGAAATGACAATCGCCAAACATCAGATCGTCGCATAATGATGAATTCGATCAAAATTCATTTAGCAGAAATGTAATATTTAAACTTGTTGAGGTTTGTCTTGATTAATTTAAAGAGTATCAAGTTTAAGTTTGCTTCTTCGTAGTACAAATTCATTTTTTGTATATTCTTGTTAGCGATACTTCATTAAATAATATTTTGAGTCGTACAATTTTGATTATTAATATTCATTATTAAAACTTTTAATTAGATTGATATCGCTACGAAAATGTAGTGCTTAACAATAATTTGATACTAAACCGCGGCCTCGGAAAATTCGGCATTAAAAATTACTTAACGAATTTATCATAAGTTTTAGTATATTTTAATGTAATATACTATACATCTACCGGTTCCTACATAATATCAATAATAAATCTGGACTAAAGCTTGTTTAAATTCACTAACGGTATATACTATTATCAATTATTTAAGCCTTAATATAATTATACATTAGATATGAAAAATTGAAGTAAATTATACCCCTTCTGCTTCTAATACTTTTGTCTGTTCTAATCTGGAAATTATGTGCTCAACAAGAGAGCACTTTAATGTCGCAAAGCTACAAACACTACGAAAAAAAAGCCCAAATCGTGTACTTTTAAGCAAGAATCTGTAGCAGATCTCACTTTCCCATCAGAATTTACGAATCTTTACTTTAACCATCAGAAAACATGGCGGCCAGAAGTGCATTGCTTCAGAGAAAACTTCAATTATTTTTGCTTACAATTCCTGTCTATATAACTCAAGCTTGTTAGTTTATCCCGAGATATAATACTATGGTATACTTTTCTGGTTTCCTCCCATTGCACAGGCTGTGAGCTTTGAAGTCTGTGAGTATGAAGTTTCAGTCATCTTTACAATGGTCATGACTGTGAAAACATTCACATTACAACAGAAATTGGGTACCTTCTTAACAAAGATTAATTAAGGACAAAGCATTAATTATCTCAACTTCGTTTAAACACCAGATGTGCCAGTCCATATGGAGTTTTACAAAAAGAAAGTTTCGTGCACTATATTCCTGAACTGTGTGATCCGCTAACCAGTTCATTTTACTGAATACAAGACTTCTGAGGCATAGCTTCAACAGTAGTTGAAAAGCTAAGATCTCAATACTTAATTTGGTTTAAACAAAATATATTAAAACCAAAAGTATTTTCAGTTATACTGAAATAATGGTTAATTATGTTTTGATTTGGGCTTACAAAACAGTTACTTTTATGCACTTCCTCTCAGTTACTGTCAAATTATGGCGGTAAATAAAATATATGAAACAAATATTTGTATCACATCGGCACTATTTCATGATAGCAACGGCAACAATGTATACTCATCAACAAGCAGATGTTTTAGTCCGATGAGAGAAAATTTGAACCTAGAAAACCTAGGAGAGATTATTTATGGACTGCAATTGCCCTAGGCAACAAAACTTGAGCAATACTGAAATTTGTTTCATCAGGCGCTCGATCTCTGTTACGCCCAATAGGGCAATGATGTCTAGCTAGCAATTAAAGGATGTCCTTTCACGTTATTATGTATAAAGACAAATCCCTTTACCATGGAAGATATAGCTATTTCTACGCCATTTATGCATTTTGTTACACTTATTTTGCTATATTATTTTATCGTATATGTGTGTTTGTATAAACTTACCTAGGGCAGCTCGTCCATTGCTATACAAAATCATTTAAATCTACTATAGTGCTTTTATGTTTTATTTACGAACCCGTGTAGTTGCTTTTAAAGGTTTTAGCATAGAGTAAGCGTTTTATGAACACATTACATAGTCATGTGTTTTTATGAGTTCACATCGAGACATTTAACCAAACAAAAGGGTCGTTATTTTCAGCTACATGGTTACGGTACTTAACTAGATCATTTAACAAGTAAAGGTTTTTAACAAATAAAAAGTTTTAAATAAACAAAATAACGAAATACTAACCCCGGGATCAGTGGTGAAAAAATATAATTAAATCGTGACAATGGATAACCTATACTCTTCCGATTAAATATGTGTCATTTCATCTTGTACGCTTATGTATTTTGAAAGATCATAATGTAAGACTGTTTTATGTCAAGTATAAGTGTTTGTGATAATCTATTGTTTAATTTTACAGAATATACATTCTAACGTCTATAAACAGTATCTATATTTGTTTTTTATGAGAAGCTATAGGGATATGTAACTTCAAAGCCACCCACCCACTCATAATCCAGATTTCGGCCACCCAACCACCCGCTGCCACACACCGGCACCAATCCACCCATCACGTGCCCATCGGCGACAGAACCATTCGACGCCCATCCACCGGAAACCCACACACCACCACCCAACGACTGTCCACTCATCACCCACACACCTGCCTTACCGCCCACCACTCACATACCGGCCTCACATCCACCCACCGCCCACGCAAACCATTGGCCCTTAATCCTCGCCAACCGCGCCCACCGGCTACACACATTTTCAACGATCACTCATCGTTCACCCAACACCCATTCACCGACCGCCTCCACCGTCCACTCACAATCCAAATACCGGCTACACATCCACCAACCTCCCACACACCGGTCTCCAATTCACCCTCCCACCGAACATTCACATTCTACGCCCATCCACCAGACAGCTGTCCATCCACCACCTACTCACCGGCCAGTCATTCACTCACTAAGCACCAAATGGCAACCCACCATCCATTCACCCACCTACCAGGTGCCTACCACTCATCCACCTAGCCATGCGACGCCTTGGCCATCGAGCCATTCGTCACCCTCTCAACGTCTCCACCCACCACCCGCCACTCACACACCTGCCTCCCATCCACTCACCACCCACACAACCACCGGCTCGCCAATTCACGCCAACCGCGCCCACCGGCTACACAGTCTTTCAAAGACCACTCACCGTCCGCCCATCACCCACTCACCGTCAGGTCTAATGTCAACTCTCTCATGTTCTTCAAAATATTTCCTGAATTTTTTCATCCAGATTTTCCTACATGTTACCCGCATAGTTCTTGCAAATTGCCTTGCTTGCTCCTCACATGTTCCCGGATTTTGCTGTGCAGGTTCCCCTGTTGTTTCGAATATATACGACCATACGATCCACATATACTTCCCGCTAGATCTCACACGTACTTCCTGTACGTTGTCCCACATATTCTTCAAAATGTTCCAGACACGTTCCTCGCTAAGTTCACGCATGTTTGCTACATTTCGCCATATATCCCCCCATTTACCTTTTGAATGTTCCGCCATGTGTTCATTATTATTGTACCACACGTGTAAGGGCAAAGTAATGAGTGGGTTGATGAATAGGTGTTCGGGACGCGATATTTCATTTTTTCAGAAATGTTACCAAAGTCCAAAAGCTTAACTTTTTTCGAACCATTTGTTCACGATAAAGGCTACATCGTTATTCAAGCAAACGATTTATGTTTTAATGCCATCTATTCTCCAATATTAAGCCTTTTCATCATTTTGTAAACAATTGATTTAAAATTTTATTTCTCGCATACATAATGTTTAGTCAAATCGTGACAATGTTCCAAAATAACAAGGTTTTCTCAAAAATTGCTCTAGTTTTTTTCCTGTAAACTTTTTGAACGGATGGAGCAACCAGCATTAATTAATAAGACAAGCGCCAATCTGATTGTAAATTGATATTTAATAAATTACACATATGTATATTTTTGGAAAATCTTGCATGATGTTTATATTTACATTACAGATGTAATGTAAATGTTTAATGAATTTTGTGGCTTAAAATCTTAAAATTATCTCTTATGAATTTTCATTCAGACTCAAAGATTTCGAGTATAAATGTGCTCATCAATCAAATATTTTGTCAAACAGGGCTCCTAATGTTTTGCCGAAAAATATGGAAGAGATATTGTATTCTTCTATGATTTTCTTTAAGACTAATTTTAAGTAAACAATTCAATTAGTGAGCTACAAAATTAGAAATAACTGTATTTGATTTATAATGAAACACAATATTAACACTATAAATATTAAAAAGAAACATTTCAAGGAAATAATTAAACAATTGTGCTAAGTGAGGAGAAATCTAAATTTTAATATTTTCATCCTCTTCATGGTTGTCAATTTTGAGAAAATTATTTGTTAATGATTGTGGGTCTGAACATTTTTTAAGGCAAAAAACCTTAGAGCATTTCACAAGACATAAGATAATTATATTTTCACGCACTCTCTCGTTTTTTAAATTGGAGGTATTGAAATGTTAGATTATTAAAATCGGTAAGTGTATCATTAAGCATCCAACGAATACTTATTAACGTCATTCCTTCATGAAATTTCATTAATAAAGAGTAATAATCTTTCGCGATTCTCAGTAATTCCTTATTAAAATTATTGGTCACCCTTGCAGTTTGAAACCTGAAAGTTACTGTATGGGTGTCTCACAATAAATAATACAAACTTCTAGGACACTATAAGAATTGGAAAATATTACTTTTTGCCAATGAATATGTTGTGGGAAATTTCAAAACAAAGTTACACATACATTCCTCCCAATTCTTAGGCAATTACCTACGCACATATGTTTGGCACATCATTTTCTGAAACACTCAAGTATATTCCATGTATCTGCCGAACACTTGCGCATGCAGGGTTGCACACCAAGCATTGCAAATGTGAAATGGATAAATCCTTACTGAAATCCATACTGAATATCCACAATGAAAACTTCATATAACGTTCTTAACCCAAGTTATTCACATTTTGCGTTTTCAGTGTAAACACTAAAACTAATCTGACTTATTTCTTTGAGGCGTTGAAACTTGAGTTCAGCTCAAAGCCAGCTGTGCCGTCAACTCTGCAGAAACTCTGACCAGGGATTCGTGAGTTTTACGCGCCTTCTCGTGTCAATACCAGACGAATGCCGACGCAATATTTTAATAAAAGTGTCACGGACTGTGCGCAATCTTTCCTTCCTCTTCCTATTCTCTCCCCTTGCACATATACACACTTACATGCTTACATTGCCACACATGTCAAACATTAGGGAGCTTAAAGCGAGGAAGGTGTCTGAAGGGGAAAATCCCCCGCAAGGTGACGTGTAGGTTGGCGTCACACCTCAACATACAAAGAGGTAGAAACACCGCTACCTCCAGGGTTAAAAATGCTCTTAATTAACAGATCTAATGACCATACGTCTAATCAGATCTATACAGATCTAATGACTATGATAGTTACGTGCCCGAAACATCAGTCATTCAGTCAAATCAAGCGTTGAAAACAAATCAGGCGTTGAAAATAGTAGAGAGTAGGTTGACAGCATTTGGGCGGAAAAGCCCTACGATCCAATTGTCAAACATAGCTGTCAGAAAGAGGTTTCATATTTTCGATTCCACGACACTACGAAGTAATGATTTTCACACGAAGTCTGGAACATTCAAATAAATGCACCACCTTTCAGCAAAATCAGTGGACCTTTTGCGCCCGTTGCCACAGACGAGTCAAATCAATTTTCTTTTGTTTCGGAGCACTGTGCGCCAGCGTCGCAGTTCTCCTTCCCGGCCGCGCACCATTGTTCCTCTTCCGTAAAGTGCCGTAAATTCTGCGCGCGTGCCCGCCCCGAAAGTATTGCGCTTCGCGTCATTCGGTTGACGGGTTGCGTCGCGTCGACGGTTTTGGAGCGGGAGAGGGAATAAGTGGCGGAGGGAGCAAGTGGGGAAGGGAATAAGTGGCGGTGTCGGGTAGAACAGCGAACGGAGGTGGACAGGAAGAAAAGGTTGGAATTATAGGGAAAGTTTAATGTGTTTGTTGACTTTTTTTGTGTGGATAAGATGTATGTAAGGATGGTTGGCTATTTTTACTTCAATAAGGAATTGGTGAGTTCTACCTCTTACTTTGAGTTGTAGAAAGGTATATGTAGTGTGAAATCTTTATTTATTTGTTCATACAGAATATCAAGGCTTTATGATGGAACAAAACATTGACAAAGTCATTATTGCCGCCCTGGATAGTCGAGGTCGTTCAGGTTGAAGGTCTGTGGCTTCTTTGTGACTGAAAGGTCACTTGTTCTAATCCCGGCCGGGGCATGGGTGTCCGTATACTATTACCCCCAATGTTAGATACAGTGGTCGTTATATGACCAGAGTTGTTGTTATTATTATTATATTATATTATTATTATATTATTATTATATTATTATTATTATTATAGGACAATATGTTAACTCACGACCGAAGATGTCAAATTTGAGTAAAACATAAAATTTACTCCAGATCGCAACCAGCTTTGCAAGGAAGGAAACTAACGACTGTAGGCGCTTCGACAACCCTTTGCGCAAATCATAAGTTGTTCTGAGTAACGAGATGTCTCGAATATTCCTAGTATATGGAATGCCCTGAAAATGTAGACATGTTTTACATGAATTTGCGAAACGAACGTCCATAGTGGGTTGAATTATGAATCGGAATGACATCGTTGAACGACAGAAAAGGAGGTCCGAGAAGTTCTGCCAGTCTATCCTTAGTTTCATGAGAATTAACAAGTAATTAACCTATTTCCGAAAGAAGAATGCTAGCCTTATAACATTGGGTATATTCGTCATAGCATTGAGCTGTTCTAATAATGTAGTACATTAAGCATTTCACCGTAAATAAAAAACGTTTATTCAACGAGTTTTACTCTTTTTTAATGTTACACATCCACTAAAGGATTATTAGCAATATCCATGTTAAAATGTATTTATAATGGCCTTCCTCTTCCTCAATTCAGATGATTATAGTACAGTTTTTCTTACTGGCATCCAAATGCAAGTCGTTATTCTAAAGAGAACGGACTGCACCAGTGACTCGAATGTACATTAGCTCGGCTCGTACAAAATTCACGAGTCACTTACGAGTAGCATCTGCTCGTTGGAGGCGCGCGTAGCTTCTGACTCCGCATTTTTGGGCCAAGGCGCTCGCTGCAATCCAAATGCGGGGCGGCGCAGGGCTTGGCACGCAGAATAAACAGAGAATAAACAGATCGCATCGCTGCACAGATGCTCCTACGGAAATTTAGAGGCGCATTGTGGTTTGAATACGACCCGAACGCGAACATAAGACGCACGTGATGCTTGTGTTTATTAATGGCTCTTATTTATATTTACCACTCTTGCATTCAACAACAGCAAACTCTCCGACCTGATTGTTTCTACAACTATCTATCGATAACCATACCACAAATTAGGGAAAGCTTTCTTACATAATCAAGTAATATTTATATTACGATAAAATAGAAACTAACAAAGTATTTGAATAATTTATTTACAAGATAAGTTCGGTGATGGTAGCAGATATCTTGCGGTACTCCAAAATGTGAGTTAGGATATAATCAACCACAACAATAAATTATTGTTGTGGTTGATAAAATTTGAAAGTAATGTCGAGGAATGTCTGGAGGGTTACTCTTAGAAATACGATCTTATAAGGACAACAGCATTACTACATCAAGCATCAAGTGCCTTTCTTTTCTCTCAGATCAGATTTTCTTACCAAAATTACTATAAATAAGTGAACAAATATTTTTATATAACTCAAGTTTACACACTTTTCATCCTATCGGAAAAACTTTAACATTTAACTTTATTGTTTCTTTTTCGTTTAGGTAACTATACTGAAGTATAGTTGCTAGTTTTTTTTTACTTTCTAAGTTTTAACCTTCCTACTTTCGTACTGCACAATATTTTACTTTAGATTACATGGAGGTTGGGATTCTCCTGTTTTGTCTTTTCTGGTAACTACTTATTTTCAGGGGACACACAACAGAGCGATTTCAAGGGCCATTTATAGGTCTTGATACGAGCCACTGCTTGGGATGTGATGAGACAATGCCATGGACAGCGCCATTCTTCAATGGCAAATTTAACCTAACATATACGAGCCAGTAAACTCTTTAGGAAAGTAGGCTGAGAATCGCCTCAAAAACCTGAATGTATCATTACCGATTGATGTTTTGTAATAAATTGCTGTCAAAAACATATTTTTTGCCACTACGCGCAAACGGACCAGATTGTGACCAGTGTGCGACGGAGCGGAAGCGAGTGCACGCGCTGGCGGAAACCCAACGCTCCCAGCCGTTCTTGTGTTTACGGCCCTCAAACATTTGCGTTGTCCGTGAATTATGGAGTGGGCGCTAAGTAGTCGTTAAAATTTCACGTTTTCATTCCGGCTGAGAAAACGCTCCTCAGTCTGATTTAGCATCGCGTTCCGCAGCTCACGAGCTTGTGGTTATTTCTTTCCGGCAGGGTTTATGCTATGTTTTTAGACCTGTGGTTAACCACGTGGGCGTATTGTTAACTGTACATTTTTTTAATACACTTGTAGTTTAGACGAGGTGAAGCTTCGTGTATTGGACGATCGTAGGTTTGAAACCAATGTGAAGTTTCATAGAAAAGTTTCAAATCCAAATATGAAATTGTAGACTTTTCTTCTCCTTCTTCTTCTTCTTCTTCTTCTTCTTCTTCGGCATTTCCCCTTCAGGAGGTTTCCCGTTTTCGATCTTCACAGATCTCGGTTTTCCCAATCACCGGGTCTTAAGCTTTTGTTCCCCATGATTTCTTTGATGTATTTTTCCCATTCCAGAGTTGGCCTTTCCCTCTTCCTTCTTCTTGATGCTGGTTATTCCAATATTATCTTTTGCCATCTTCTTTCTGGTTCCTCTAAACGTGTCCATATCATCGGAGTGCTTTGTTTTCTAATCTCTTAGTAATTGAACAAATTACCTCCATCTGATTCCATGCACCCTCATTTTGGACTTTATCATAACGTGTAGGCATCTTCTCATATAGTCCATTTCCACAGTTCGTATAGACCTTCCTAAAATGAAATAAATATTATGACCAGTAATATAATATATTTTTGCTTCAATTACATTGCCTATATACTATATAATAATTACGTGACATATCCAGCGTAGTCGAATGCAGTGTGACTTCCACTGTACGGCAGAATCAGTTTGGTGTTTGCATTCGTACATGGTGTCAGAAGATAGAAAGTCATAGAACTAAAGACGTCGATGTAGCCGGATTGGATGATAGATATGGGATTCTTATTAGATAATCAATTCTTCTAGCTACTTATTTTGATAGAAATATTTATAACAAATTGAATGAAATACGTCGTAACAAATATTCTTGCTTTGGTGACAATTTCAATTGAGTAGGTTACCGACAATTGCCAAAAACATAAGATTTTTATATCATCCTACTTTCATACTATCGTTGAAATCACTTGCAGATTTTAATATTTTCAAATGAGTCGAACCTTCATGTTTTCTGAATTCTCTTGCCAATATCACTTCTGATTTCATTAGCTGCAGTTGGTTTCTATATCTGCATGTATTCAATTAACAGGAGTCAAGGTCCAAATAAATATACTACAATTTCGAAATTTCCGTTCATTCTTTAAAACTCCACTCTGTTTTGTATTTGCAACTCACACGCATTCTCACATGAATTACTCTTACTCCCAAATCAAATCCATCTCGCAACTACCATTTCCATCGCTCTAAATTACACATGTTCGTTGCGCAGCGCGCATTTCCCGCCCCTACGAGCACGATATATATATATATATATATATATATATATATATATATATATATATATATATATATATCGCGATATAAATCGCAGCGATAAAAATCGCACGTCTTCCACGAAGGCGCGTCCGACGGGGAGCACGCGGGCGACAGCCAACGAAGCGGCAGTGGCATTCGCTGCACGCCGGGCCGCGTCGGTCATTAAGGAAGGAAGCTGAATTAGACGCCCGGAATGGCACGCGGAGGGCGAGTGGAGAGGACGGGGCAAGGGCGGCGACCGGCGGGGTCAGTCAGCAGGAATGCGCCTTGTCTCCGGCCACGCCGCCCACCCTACCGCACTGTTCCCGCCATCCCCGAGGTTCTGGTCTCCGTAACTCCCTCCGCCCTCGCCCACTCCTTCATCCCCGCTGCTCCTTTCCCCAACACTTCGCCGTTTCCACACACACCCACGTGCTCCACGCCTTAGTAAACACTGACACACCCACCGCCTTCGCCAAACCTTCCATCTGCCACCATCTCACCATTCCCGCCATCCCCGAGGTTCTGGTCTCTGTTACTCCCACCGCCCTTGCCCACTCCTATTTCTAAGAGTAACACCCCAGACATTCCTCGAAAGTATTTTCATATTTTATTTTATCAACCACAACAATAAGTTATTGTTGTGGTTGATTATTTCCTAACTCACATTTTGGAGTACCACAAGATATCTGCTACCATCACCGAATTTATCTTGTAAATAAATTATTCAAATAGTTTATGTTGGTTTCTATCCCCGCTGCTCCTTCACCCAACTCCTCACCATTTCCACCCCCCCCCATGTGCTCCATGCCTTTGTAAATCCTAAAACACCCACCGCCTTTGCCAAACCTTCCATCTGCCACCACCTCACCATTCCCGCCGTCCCCGAAGACTCAGTCACCTGCACATCCCACGACACATCTACTGACCTCCCCGCTCCCTCCATCCCCGGCGCTCTTACCCTCACCACTTCACCGTTCCCATCACCTCCGTCGAACCCGACCCCCTCCGTAACCCCTATCACTTCCACCGTCCTCGAAGTTCCCTCCAACCCTCCTGCTGCTCTCATCCACTTCTCCAATCACGTTGCCCATGACGTTTTCACCATCCCTATCGCCCCCACCATCCCCACTGTCCCTCTTGACGTCGTCCCCGTCACCCCCAAAACCTCCAATGACCCCTCTCTAGGCGACTTCTGAGGCCCCACTGATTCCGTCGCCCTCACCAACACCCACCCGCAACGTTTCTACCTCCCGCATCGCCCGGGCGCCTCCTCGGCCACTCACAAGCCCTCGTCATTCCCGGCCTCGTTTGTCCACAGCCTCCGTCGCTCCGCCGAGCACACCGTCCCCGAGTGGGCCGAGGTCGAGAGCGACAGCCTTCGCTTTGATCTGTGTTCTTGATTTCATCCACGCTTCCCGTCCTCCCTGCCCATAAGTCACTTTGCTGCAGCATTTATACCCCTCTTGACGGAACTTTTTTTTCTTAATACGGGTCTCCTACTTTATTGCGGTATTGTGAATTTTCGACACGTGCTGGAATCTTTCTAAATTGTGAGGTTTCCCCTATGAGAATGGGAATAGGATAGGAAAGGCTCGCAAATGGTCCGTGGTTCGTTTTTTCAGATACTGTTTGGGTAATTCGTCGTACACAAATAATTTAAATCAAAAAATCTCTCAGACGATTGATCTGTATTCTCTACATCAACCACTTAATAATTTGATTTATTTTAATTCTTATTTTTATTTAAATTTTGGCGTTTAAGGATCTTCAATAATTAAGATGGTTGAGTCCTTTAACTGATGATTACAAGTTCGTTATTTTACTATTGTGAATGAAAATTAATAAATCATTCAATGGGGGAGCCGGAAACGTGAGATCTCCTGCAAACCCTACCAAGAACTCCCTTTGCCTACCACAAATCATTTCACATGGATTGTCCGAGACTCTAACCACAAAACTCTTTGGTGAAAGACCATGCACTAGAGTTTACTCCAGTACCTCCAATAGAATTTTTATCGTTCATAGCACCGTCCAAAGCAGCCTATATCTTGAAATTCTTTTATAAGGCTGTCACATAGATTTAATTTAAAAGTTCAAAAAGATCCAACAAAAAGATTTCAGACAGTCAAATTTATAAAAATAGTTTACATTAAAAACTTATGTTTATGGCTACGTTTCGAAGGCTGATGTCCCTTCATCTTCAGGCTAATATATATTCAAGTAAACTAGAAAGAATTTTACCATACGTTTTGGACTGTATTGTAAAGAAGTAGGCCGATAAGTTGAGTATCATACAAGAATATTGATGTAGAAATATGATCTCAGAATCCCAGACCTTAAATAACTTGATTTTTAAATGTATGACGAACGTGTACAAAGTATTGGTACCTATAGTTTGTTAGAGATTAGTAGTAGAGCGTAAGATAAAATTGTTTAATTTAATAGCAATGTACTACAAAATAAAACGAAAGAAAATTATAGTATTTTATTAAAATTTCAACAAAGTACATTGCAAATAATAAATTTAATATAAAATAATAAACACTTCGGTTTATTTAAATTGATCATTTTCCTCATTCAAAAGATTATATATGAAGAAAGCCTGGGCAACGCCAAGTATTTTACTGACTCTAATATGAGTGCAGAAGTCATTTAGAATTATGAAAGAAAACAGTTTTTAAAAAAATTGTATTAATTATAATAAATCGTTTATGTTTATTATAAATATCAAGTTTCTGAATCTAATTTTAATTTGCAAAACATTTCAATACATAACACTAATAATTATTTGTATAAAATGGTCTACTGGTATTACTTTTTCAACTAGAAGAGATAGAACTGAATTCATTTTAATTCAATAAACATTTTGAATTTTAAAGTCTTTCTATCAGTTTCATAAAGAATTTCAGACGCGTCTCTTTGTTATCTAAATGTCACAATGAAAATATAGGCTAAACTTTTAATGTTCCGAAGAGACCCGTGTCATCAACTTTATCGCACATCAAACTTCCGTCTGGATCATCAGCAGTCCGTAAAGCCGTCAACATAGGATGCCATCTTCCGTATTTACAACACAAGTGTCCTGAGGCATTGTATTCGTCGTCTCGGTCGAAGAGCTTCCTCGGATGTAGCAATCGCGCAAAGCACATGACGGAGTAAACGCATGACGACAGTCGTAAACGGGTAAATCAGAATAACAGACATAGCGCTCGTACTACCACCATTCTTTTGTTCTATCCTTTGTTGATGTGTGTGAGCATGAGCGATTTAATGTCTCATAGAGTGGTGAAATTACCGTACTCGTTGTCCTCACAGACCTCCCGTCAAACAGTCTCATAAAATCAATGTTTCCTCTTTGAAGAAAATTAGAAATTCTTTTGTACAGCTGTTAATTTCATCCACAATTCCAATCTAGTTTCTAGTTCTCCTAATGTCAGAGAAATAGCAATAGCGTACAGGCACTTAATGTCGGTTGTCAACAGGGATTTCAGCGGAAATGACTGGACACTAAATGCCACGCTTTTCTCCCATCCTTTATTGTGCTTTTACGTGAGTGATGTCTCTTACAGCGATAGAATTGAGGCTATTGTTTATCTCAAAAGCGACTCGCCAGCAACCTCATAAAATGAATGTTTCCTCTTCGAAACGATTCTAGGTTCTTTTCAGCCAGCTGTCAATTTCATCCATAAATACAACCACTTTTCTACAATCTCCAAGGATTGAAAAAAATACGAATCGACTGGAGTACAAATTGACATTCATCACTTCAACTTCATCGCACGTCAACCTCTCTTCTGAACCATCAACCATCCATAATTTTGTCAACACAGAACGCAACCTTCCCTCTCTACAATAAGCGCGTCCTGACGAGTAGCGCCCGCCCTCCGGGGCACAAGAGCTCGCCGGGATACAGCAATCGCGCGAAGCACATGACGGCAGTCGTCAACGGGAAATTCAGCGGAAACGACCGCGGCCCTGGCGGGCGGAGCGCCGCGTCGCGTCGCGTCCTGTTCTATCCAATTAAACCCCAGTAGCTTTCGGGCGCTCGGCCGCGCCGCTGGCACGCTTTATGGCGAATCCCGACAGTCCACTCAGCGGGCCGCTCGCCCACTGCGATTTCCGCAATGAAACCTGCGAACGAATTAATGAATCCGACGAAGAGGAGCCGCGCGGGGTCCGGACGCGCCGCAGTAAAGCGACGCGACGGCAGTTAATGCCGGTGGACGCCGCTTGGCGCTCAAGTGCGCCGGCGCCGCTCATCTGTCGGCCACTTGCCCTGCCTCCCGCGCTGGCGTTGGCGGCCCACCTCCGGCGCCGGATTTCACTTCGCCCTGCAATGCGATTGGTCGTAAATCCACTTTGGACATGGTTACTTTTGCACTTCAAGCGCTTGTTGCGTAATCAACCTTTTGTAAATATGCGACACCGGATATGTTGCTATAAAATAAGTCATTTACGTATTACTATTTGTTAAATGTTCTTTTTAACAATCGGCAAGAAATGCTAGAACTGTATCGCTTTACGGTGACGGGAGACGTTGCTGGCCACTTGCCCTGCCTCCCGCGCTGGCGTTGGCGGCCCACCTCCGGCGTCGGATTTCACTTCGCCCCTGCAATGCGATTGGTCGTAAATCCACTTTGGACATGGTTACTTTTGCACTTCAAGCGCTTGTTGCGTAATCAACCTTTTGTAAATATGCGACACCGGATATGTTGCTATAAAATAAGTCATTTACGTATTACTATTTGTTAAATGTTCTTTTTAACAATCGGCAAGAAATGCTAGAACTGTATCGCTTTACGGTGACGGGAGACGTTGCTGGCCACTTGCCCTGCCTCCCGCGCTGGCGTTGGCGGCCCACCTCCGGCGTCGGATTTCACTTCGCCCCTGCAATGTGATTGGTTGTAAATCTACTTTGGTTTTTGGTAAACATCATTTAAGCTACTACTGGTAGTAATAGTGATAATAATGATAATATAATTATAATAATAATAATAGATACGTAGATGGTACAATTTAATATCTATTGACCATAAAGGATCAATCTATGTTGATTCCACGAATAAAACTTTTGTACTGAATATATTGATTGTTAGCTCAATGTTACGCACATTCAGTACGTGTCTTCTCAAGAGTAATACATTATGGCAACGGTTGACAACGGCATAAAAGATACAAATTGATATAAAAACAATGGAATAGAAAATTATTGAAATCAATTTTTTACTTTCCCGTATACGTACGTATACACGGAGTGATATACGTAGTATAGGGAAAGTTATGTAATGCTGCGCGAAAAAATGGCCAATTTTCGGCGGAAAAAAATTAATTGCCGGGCCGTGAAAACGAATAAGTGGATAAAACCAGTTGCTAAATTAAGAAAAAAAATCTCCTAACACGTGGTGTGGTCAAAATCCATGATTTGTTGCTTCTTCATACTTAAAAATCGATTGACGGCATTCCGTCCGTCCGTCCGTCTGTCCGTCCGTCCGTCTGTCCGTCCGTCCGTCTGTCCGTCCGTCCGTCTGTCCGTCTGTCCGTCTGTCCGTCTGTCCGTCTGTCCGTCTGTCCGTCTGTCCGTCTGTCCGTCTGTCCGTCTGTCCGTCTGTCCGTCTGTCCGTCTGTCCGTCTCTCCGTCTGTCCGTCTGTGGTCAACGCTAGCGCCTAAACCGTTCGGTCGATTTTCTTCAAAATTGATATTCCCCAGTCGATCTGATTCTAGTCGAAGCTTTGTGAGTTTGAAAAAGCTTCTTTAAAATTTGGGGGTACATTATATGAAGCCCCCCGGGGATTTTCAACATTTTCTCAAAAACGGCTCCAAAGTTTTTCTTTAAAGTTCTTGTATGAATAGAGGAAAATACATTTTTTAACATGGCATAGGTCTGATTTTCACGTACAGCTCTGAATTTTCGAAAATTGTGAAAGTTTGAATTTTTTTCGGCGTCTTTCTCCAACTACAAAATTGTAGATAGAGATTTTTTCTTCAAATAAAAGTTGTTCTGCATATTGAGTTCTTCAATAAAGGTCACGTAAATGTTTTTCAAAATTTTGGTAGTTTTCGTGCAATATGTGCAATTTTAAAAAATTACGAAAACAAAATTTTCTCAAAAACGGCTCCAAATTTTTTCTTTAAACTTTTGGTAGGGATAGTGGTAAATGTACTCTATCAATGACATAAAAGCCATTTTGGTCTATCGGTTGGTTTTTTCAAAAATTACCAAAATGTAAATTTTTTTACTTGTCTCTCACGTCGTTAATATTTACATTATCGGCGATTTTTTACATTATTATATTTACGAGTATATATGCTTTAAATAATGTCAAGTAAAGTTTCTCGAAAACACTACCGTTTTCTGTGAAAAGTAGCTCAAATTTCGGCATTTTCAGAAATGCTCAAACGTCATTTTCTCGTATATGGCTGCAATTTTTTTCTTGAAACTTTTGTAACGGATAGTGCTAATTACACTCATTAGTATAGCGTGAAGTTTATTTTGAGTTTTTTTTGTTTTTTTCAAAAATTATATAAATGTGAATTTTTTGAAAGATCTCTCACATCTTTAATATGCACATTATCCGCAATTTGTAAAGATGATTATATTTGTGAGTGTAAGTGCTTCAAATAACTTCAAATAAAGTATTTTGAAAACTCAAAAATTTTCTGTGAAAATGAGCTTCAAATTTCGCATTTTTAGTAGTGCTAAAACGCCATTTTCTCTTAAACGGCACATAATTTATAAAAGAAAATTGCCATTTACGGCTAGGTTTTTGTGTTCTTTAATATTCTAAAATTAATGTTTCTGTTCTACCAATAGGAAACCGTAAAATTAAGAAAATGACAAAAAATGTACTTTTGGCGATGATAGTTGGTAGCTGGCAAGAAAGAGTATGTGGCAATTCCGAATATTGACAAATAAATAAATAAAATAAATACGGTCATGCTTAATTTTTTCAAAATACGAGTAGTTTTTCTTTAATTTTGTGACAAACGTAATAGGCCGCTGTAAATTTACTGCGCTTCGTACAGCTGGATGCGTCGTAAATTAGAATGTGCAATTTTGTATATTATTTCTTTCTTCGTTTCTTACATTCGAACTTTGTTATAGACTTACACATTAATATTTTAGAAATTGTTTATTTTGAAATATTTGAAATAAGTAAAAAGAAATAATAGCTCTCAGAATAGCGACAATGCAGGGTCTGCAACAATGGAATTCACTTTGCGCTCGCGAATATCAGTGAATTAGTGTCATTGTTGTGACCTAATGGAGCTGTATGAAAAGGAGTTATAATTGTCTAATTTATGTTGATATTTGCAGGCAAATATTTAGTTTTGCACCAAATGCTGTACCATGTGTAGTGAGTAGAGAATTTGTTGCATGGTTTTAAAATACTCTTCCCTAATCATGGCCCAGTGGAAGGCATTTCTATATTTCCAGGGTATCAGGCTTCTTTTTCCAATACAGGGTTACAAAACTTTTGCATTCTATTTTTGTGAAGTTGTAGAATTCACATAGTTCTGACAACACTGCAATGGAAATAGTGAGTTCCAAGCGGAGATGTTAGTAGCGCATAAAGTGCAATATTACAGTACTACTTAGCTGTTTCCTCTAATACGGGAAAGTAAGTGCTGTTGTAGCACCACTAGTTTATATTTGGCGTTACATCAGAGCATAACATATGAAAAAAACGTTGAAGGCTTGTCAAAGCTAGTGGTTACAATTCGTCAAATGTGAAGGGCAGCACAAAATTGACGAATTGTAACCACTAGGTTTGACAAGCCTTTCAGAATTACCATGATTCGCGTTTGGCTTTCAAGGTTTTGCATCTTGAACTTCCCGCTTAATTGCAAACTTACAAGTCAGAGGAGGAAGGCTGTGGCCATTCGGAGCCTTCTAAGCATGCGCAGTACTTGTGCTCGCGAGACACAGATATGTTTTTCCTACAGACAGCTGTAGCCAGCCGGAGGCTCGCCTATAGGGTATCCTCTTTTCGTAGCCTCTGGCGGTCACATGCCAAAAGTACATTCACCAACACCAACACAGACAGACACACTCACACACGAATTTAGCTTATTGCAATGATTAACTTCTTGTTGAAGTTGAAGCCGCCGAAAGATGTGACAAGAATCAGTGGACCGCTGAAAGTACGATAAAATTACGGTGCTGTTAATATACAATTCGTAAACTCAGTTTTTCGGGGAGCAATATTTGGCAGATATTGTGAAAATGTATTCTTGGAATTTACTGACAAATTAAATTCTTTGTAGTTGTCTTATTCATTATAATGTTTAAAATATCTTTAAACGACTCGTATGAGTGAAATGAACAAAAGTATGCGAAAAAGTTAATTAGTAATTCAAAAAAGTTAATTAGTACACTAAACCGGTTGTTCACCCATTTGGTAATATTTTATTCAAGACTCCTTTTCCAAAGAGTAAAAGTGTTTCTGCAACATCATTAAGAAAACTGTTCTGATCCGAATTATCAACGGCCGCCCACTCAGCTGCTATTCCAATCAGGTTACCATGATGTGTTCACAAATATTATTAGAAATAATTAAAATTAATAATAAGTGAATTTGATACAGAGCCTATCCAGAAGAAATTACCATGCTACGCCACTGGGGTGGTTGCTTGTCCATTTAGAACAGTGGTTGCCTAATTAACGATTTAAAAATATGCGACAGCGGATCTGTAGTTATAAAATAATATTTTTTATTATTGTTTGTTAATTGTTTCGTTTTTAAGAATCGGCAAGAAATGCCACAATTGTGTCACTTTTCGGTAATGGGCAACGTTAAGGTTGGTCATTTGCCCTGCTTCCTCCGTTGGAATCTGTCAGACTCCGCTACAAATCTCATTTCCAATGTACCTCTCTACTGTTCTCTTTCTGATATACGAGTATCTTTTCTACTCCCTGGACACTGGTCCATTTGAAGAAATTATGGCAATTATCAAAAAGCTATGGGCGAATTATCAATTTAAAAATATTTTTGTCAGAAAATATGTCAATAAAATGTTTGAATTTGATATACGTCTGTGATGTATTTTGACATGGAGTCAAAAAATGCGTTTTTTTGCTTTTCGGTCTGCTTTCGGTTCGCTTTCGAGGTGCCTAAGTGGCTCATTTGTCAAGCACTTGCCCTGCGTCCCATTTACATATGCAAACTCATTAGATTTCATTTCTCCTTCACCAAAGGCAACGCCAATAACGCAAAAATGGATGCCACTAGCTCTGAGAAAAATTGAAGTTCTTTACTTTCCAGCATTAACTTCAAAATTATTCAATAAAATCTACGCAGTTTTGTAGTCGCAGACGAGTACAACAGATGCAATAAAACCTCGCCGTGAGCAGCATTCAGTCAACAGACCAGTTTGGAAACCCCTGCTGTAGAACCCGCAATCGATCTTCTAATGGGATATCCTCCCCTTGTAATAGCATGTAAGTTTATATTTAAGTTTAGCATGTAAGTCTGTAAATACATATGTATAGTTATATTTACTGAACTATGTACTTTCTTCAAGAAAATAAAAAAAAATCGATCTTCTTCCTCGATTGCAATTGTCCTCCAAAGTGCCTTTCGTCCGACAAACGCCAGCCATCATCAGCAGCCTGCATTGCATCGCTCATAGATTTTGCGTCTTGAGTCTTTTGTTGCCAGGAGTCATTGTGGCTTCTTTTTTGAGGTCAGCCGTCTCGACACCTGTCGTCTCCACTCTTTAAATCCGAGAAAGACTGGAGGTCTTGAAGGACATTGCTTTTCAACCTAGAAAATTTTATTAACATAAATATCAACTTACGTCTAAATAACTCAACCTATTTGATTTTATTCACAATGACCTCAACATTTTTTTCTCTTCGACATACTATTTTAATATTCACTACCGTACTTTTCTCACTATTTGGGTTATAATTACTCCTTTTTCCTCTTCTCACAATCACCATAGTCATAAAATAATTTAAAATTCATATCAAATTTCTACCTCATTTTATCATGATACTCCATGTCATCAAACTTTATACTGCGTCGTAAACATTTTCCATTAGTTGCCACTCTCATTCATTCTCAAGTTAGAAGCAATAAGGGATCCTATTGCTCTTGACAAAATACATTATTATTATTATTAAAATTAATAATTATCTTGTCCTCAGTGTTAATGCATCCTGTGAGAAGATGGAAAGCATACTATTCTAAACAATGTTAGAATCCTTCAAATTACATCTCTGTTAATATGACTCAACATTTTTGTATGTAAAACGTTCCGAAATATTTAATAAACTTTATTAATAAACTTCTAGTCAAAATAACTCTATTGGAACATTTCCGACTTTCGTAAAACCGTATTATGCAATAATGCTTACAAGTTGACAATTCAATCCTGAACAGTCGTAACTGGTAGCGGTACACTAATAGAATTAAAATTTTGCATACCAAACAGTGGGATGGGGTTTCTCAGAGGGTGCAGGTAGCAATTAGATCATTCGAGCAAGTGAGGACTTTATGAAAATGTGCAAGTTCGTGAAAGCGCATACTTATGCTTCGCAAACCATTGCTACTCAGTAATTGTCGCGATATGTGAAATTTTCAAGAAGCAGAGAGTAAATTTGGCAATTCACAGCAAAAGTCGTAAGGTCATAGAAATACCGATTGTAATACAGTAACACATCGTAGAACAATTCATTGGTTTAAAAGAAAAAAACACTTATTCTGGAAAAATGTGTAATCCGTATTTGACGTGTTGTGTGTCCGCATGTAAAATTGACATGCAAGAAATACGTCATAAATGTGTAGTGATAATGAATATGTAAAATTTGGAAACATACGTCATTCCAAAAATGAGTAAAAATAAAAATATTTTGTTTCATTCACAATATCTTGCAAATTCCCAAAAAAAAAAAAATGAATGTAGGTGTCTAGTTAAGCAAAAGTGTGTACTTGCATACGAAATGGTTTCCTAATTATATCGTTCCAATATTTGTTTTATTGAAAAAAATTCTCCAGTTACCTATCCCTTCCACACTGTTGTCTCGTACGCTCCTACCAACGTCATACCAGGCAGATTCTGATAGCCACCGCGTTGTCCCACAACGCCATCCCAACGAACTCCACGAGAGCATCTTTTTGGCGCCCGCCCTAAATGCAAATGGCGCCTTTACAACATTACAGCGCCGGCGCCCAGAGAGGGGCATCTATACCTGCGAACACAGCGCAATTACGTCGGCGTGGATCGTCCCGTTTAACGGCCGTCGGAGCTCAGAGGTTGTGAAAGTCGCTCTCACGCTCATTGCCTCCGAAAGCGCTCCAAACTAGCCCAAGCGATGTAAACACTCCGAGCGCAGCATTTAGAAGTTTTATTTCAAAGACGTTCTGGGATTTGATTGAAGATGCTAACGATCTTCTGTCAAGGGACGAATAAAAAGCTGTCCTCCTGTCTGCTTGCTGAAGGGATTATAAATTCTGAGTATGTCACTGGAAGGACTAAGATGGTATATATACACGCCGGGAGAGTCATTTATCACAGAGCTCTTCAAATGTTGGCCTAAAAAGTCAATATTGACTGCGGTAAGAATTGTTGAAAAATATATACAACGTGCTTACTTACTATGAGTGGCATGGATAGGAATCCCGAATTTTGAATATTTGATTGCAGTTTATATTATATTCAATTTTAATTCAATTTTATTAGTAATTTGTTTACAGGATTAACCTGTTACAAATTATAAAATTATCAATTATTAAAATACAATATTATTATATAATAACAACACAAATATTTTTATAATATATTGTATATTGTAATTGTTATAATATTATAACAATACAAATTATTACAATTACAATATTAAAAAAAATTATTTCATTTTATTTTTCAAATACACAATTTAATAAATCAGAAAACACTTTAAAATGGTTTACAAAAAGCATATTTTCATACGAGGGTTGGGGCATAAGTCATGGCAACTATTTTTTTCTTGTGAATATGTGAACGCCCGTAGAGCTTCTGCAGAACTTCCGTACGACACATATACGTTTGTGATCCGTTCTCAAACTCCGGCAAAACTAATGCATTTTTTATTATTTTTTTTATTTTTCGGTGACATTGAAATATCCAAGAACATTTTAATACCAGAGGCACCAAAATGTGTGTTGACCAATATAATAATATTAATTTTCTCATTTTTAGGAGTATTTATTTGTTCAGGTTGATTTACTAATGAGTCATGTTTCAGAGCACGTCAACTGCTATGGTCATTATGTCTATTAGTGCAGTCAATTATCCCTCGAGGTGGCAACCTTCCTCCCCAGCTTGATGATGAGTTCCGACTTTGATCTACACATCGATGGATATCCTCCTGGGTATCTCCGTTAGTGGGGCACCGTTCCAGCCGGCACAAGCTCTACACTCCCGACGTGCGGTGATGAGATCTCTCGACGTGGGTGATGTAGTGCTTATAAATGTGAGTGTACGTGAGGAAGAAAGAACAACGCGCTGTCCGTTTGTCAGGTCACTGCTCCAACATTTGCCTGTTATTGATTGGAGAAACCACGGAAAACTACCGATTAGAGCAACCGCCCGCTAGAATTCTCTTCCAGACAGCGACGGAATTCGGCTAGCTATCTACGAGGGTTGTACCGAAAGTAAGGTTCCCATATTTTTTACAAATAGAAAACATTATTTATTGTTATTAATTTATACATCGTTGAAAATCCACGACCCGACGGGAGCTGGTATTTCGGTTATTCCACTAGGAATCACATTTAGTGACTCAGCGATCTCGCAGCTGATTGCTGCATTCTGGATCATTCTCGCTTGTCACAGATTTTCCTCTATTAACCACTAACTACTGGGATCGGGTCAATTGGATCCAAAGTCATTTTCTCTTTGTATTTTATAAAAACATGACGCGCTAAAGATGATGCCGGCTCCACGCAATGTCTTCTGATAACGTTTTCTTCAAATAACTTCTAATATTGTTTCTTATGTCAAGAGAGTTTCTTAGGTTTTGGAAGTTTAAGCATTGAAGGATAATATAAAACATTCCTCCACATTGAAAGATAATACAAGACATTCCTCCAAATTTTGGACAGGTAACTGCGTCAGTTTTTTTATTAGATGGGAGTGGATGAGGGAAGAATGGCCAGTTCTGAATCTTGTAGTAATAGCTCGTTATTTTCTTCTTAATGTAACGTTCAGTATATTTGAGACACATTTTCGTACAACATGCAGTTTGGATGTTGAAGCTTTTCATTGGTGACGCATGCCTTAATAATACACTTTATTAAACTTCTTATAATGTCATTTAAATAACCATGTATATGCTGGTCAACATTCAATAAATGGGTTGCGTTTTTAGCAGTTAAGTCAGATTTTTCATTTCCAGTGATTCTCATATTAGAAAGGAGCATTGACAGCAATCCTAAAATCGTTTTTACTTTCCCGTATACGTACGTATACACGGAGTGATATACGTAGTATAGGGAAAGTTATGTAATGCTGCGCAAAAAATGGCCAATTTTCGGCGGAAAAAAATTAATTGCCGGGCCGTGAAAATAAATAAGTGGATAAAACCAGTTGCTAAATTAACAAAAAAAATCCTCTAACTCGTGGTGTGGTCAAAATCCATGATTTGTTGCTTCTTTATACTTAAAAATCGATTGACGGCATTCCGTCCGTCTGTCCGTCTGCCGTCTGTCCGTCTGTGGTCAACGCTAGCGCCTAAACCGTTCGGTCGATTTTCTTCAAAATTGATATTCCCCAATCGATCTGATTCTAGTCGAAGCTTTGTGATTTTGAAAAAGATTCTTTAAAATTTGGGGGTACTTTATATGAAGCCCCCCGGGGATTTTCAACATTTTCTCAAAAACGGTTCCAAATTTTTTCTTTAAATTTCTTGTATGAATAGAGGAAAATACATTTTTTAACATGGCATAGGTCTGATTTTCACGTACAGCTCTGAATTTTCGAAAATTGTGAAAGTTTGAATTTTTTTCGGCGTCTTTCTCCAACTACAAAATTGAAGATAGAGATTTTTTCTTCAAATAAAAGTTGTTCTGTATATTGAGTTCTTTAATAAAGGTCATGTAAATGTTTTTCACAATTTTGGTAGTTTTCGTGCAATATTGTGTGCAATATGTGCAATTTTAAAAAATTACAAAAACAAGATTTTCTCAAAAACGGCTCCAAATTTTTTCTTTAAACTTTTGGTAGGGATAGTGGTAAATGTACTCTATCAATGACATAAAAGCCATTTTGGTCTATCGGTTGGTTTTTTCAAACATTACAAAAATGTAAATTCGTTTACTTGTCTCTCACGTCGTTAATATTTACATTATCGGCGATTTTTTTACATTATTATATTTACGAGTATATATGCTTTAAATAATGTCAAGTAAAGTTTCTCGAAAACACTACCGTTTTCTGTGAAAAGTAGCTCAAATTTCGGCATTTTCAGAAATGCTCAAACGTCATTTTCTCGTATAATGGCTGCAATTTTTTTCTTGAAACTTTTGTAACGGATAGTGCTAATTACACTCATTAGTATAGCGTGAAGTTTATTTTGAGTTTTTTTTGTTTTTTTCAAAAATTATATAAATGTAAATTTTTTGAAAGATCTCTCACATCTTTAATATGCACATTATCCGCAATTTGTAAAGATGATTATATTTGTGAGTGTAAGTGCTTCAAATAACTTCAAATAAAGTATTTTGAAAACTCAAAAATTTTCTGTGAAAATGAGCTTCAAATTTCGCATTTTTAGTAGTGCTAAAACGCCATTTTCTCTTAAACGGTACATAATTTTTAAAAGAAAATTGCCATTTACGGCTAGGTTTTTGTGTTCTTTAATATTCCAAAATTAATGTTTCTGTTCTACCAATAGGAAACCGAAAAATTAAGAAAATGACAAAGAAATGTACTTTTGGCGATGATAGTTGGTAGCTGGCAAGAAAGAGTATGTGGCAATTCCGAATAGCTAGCGAAGACCCAGGAAAATAGAAAACTAATACGGGAAAGTCTGTGCCATTCTGTAGCACCACTGGTTTTGTTGTAAATTCGACTTTTACACTTTTGACTATTGTCCGTTTTTTCTTCCCATATCTTTTGATGACATCTAATTTAAGATATTTGTATTTTGACTGCCAAATCGGTGGATAGAAGTTACATTTACCAGCAGTTTTCTATCCGTCTTGCTGGTCAAGTGTTTGTCGGTTACTGTGGTTGGTCGCATGTATTCGCACGAAATAAACAATAGTGACTTCCAAAGAACGTTCGCGTTTGTCCGCAAACATTCTACGTCTCGTCACTCTGACTGTTTCTACCCTTCATCCTGTCCCATCAGAATAACAAGTGGATGCGGGTGGGATTTCACGCGGACATTGGCCTCTTGGTTTAGGCACTGCTCTGGAATACAGAAACAGAACGAAGCAATTGATTATTTCAGTCAGCTTCTAGAATTCTAATCTAGGAAGTGGTCGGTTTCGACCCTGCGATTTATTTACTGTTGGGACTTTCATTCTGCTACCGAACACACGAATTCCCAGTCTAGGAATCACCATTTGTGAACCCGCAACTACATACGCTGCTGCAGCTGGTGGAATGAGTTTAATGAGTGGAACAAATGTAGTGCGAAAGTCAACAGATGCCGGCTGGACAGGTAACACAAATGGAGAGTCTCAGTGGGATGAGTGAATATATTCGAAATCGAATTGGTGGCATGTGGAAGTATAGACCAGTGACGATGGGAAAGTTACCGTTGCAGAAGATACATGGAGATGTATATGTGGAACACACTACAGATTTTGAAGATGATAGGAGGGTAAGTGCACACTCAGCCCTCGGAAGTTCGTAAAAGTGCAGTTTTACGCATCAACGACCTTTTCAAGGTAGATAATCACATTTTTTATTGATGATTACTATTGCCTTCAATGGACGGATGGTGTAGAGGCGATCATGAAGGTGAACAATGATGACTGATTTTGAGAGATGAACTATTTCGAATGAGGTGATTGTGGTGGAAAACATGAGAAGCCAACTGTTGTGTGTTGACTTCATTCTCCTCCGCTTAAGGTGCGATCACAAAAGAAAAAAGACATGCAATATTGTCTTCTGTTGCCGTGAAGTCGTAATGTTCAAGTGCGAGACCATCGGCCCAGGATCCACTTCTGGGTGCACAGGGTTGTCTGTCGGCGAGGCGTGGTCTTCACTTAGTGTGGCGCGGACACTGCAGACTTGTGACGCGCAATGACATAGACAGAGACTAGAATATATTACATGACAAGTATTTATTTACCAGGGAATAACTATGAAACTTCTGTTAGCACATTTTTCTTGGCGCGGATAAAGTTCCTGTGATTTCCGCCCACCTGGGCACTCTTTGTGGTATTCCCGCCAAATTATGGGAGTTCCATGCTGCACCAGTGTGTTATGGGGGCGCGAACACAAAATTCGCGCGTCTCACTTAAAAAAATCACTTAATTAATTAAGAAAATTAATTAATCATTGTTCCCCCGCGCCTCTATGCATGGAACGCCCTCTTCCGCCATGCGGCTTCAGCCACGCCGCCACCGACGACGACGGCGTCGGGCATCATCATCATCATCACCGCCACCGCCCCCGCCACCGCCGCCGGGGCCGGAGCCAGCGCCGCTGCTGCCGCCACCACCACCGTCGCCGCCCCTCTCTCCCCCCACCTCCGTCCGTCCGCCCCCTCCCCGGCCGGCCAGCCGCCTCTGCCATGCGCCCGGTGACATTCTCGGGGCGGTGGGCAGATGGAGCGCGGCTGGTGGAGAGTACGGGGTGGTGCGGGGCTACGACGGATAGGGGGAGTGCAGTGGGCAGCTTATCGCTCGACACGGGAGTGCTCAAAGACTTTGACGTGAAGCATTTCCGTCAGCGAAGGGCATTTTTTCTATATGCTTTGAGACCCTCTACTAGACAGTTGTGTAAAAAGGAGGAGCTGTGGTACTGTAAGAGTAGTCTGGTTTGAAAAAATCTAGGCATGTGTGCCTCGTAGGCTTCAATACGTTCTGCAATGTTACACTAATTTAATTTTTCTTACTGTATCAGTCAGGTAGCCTCGCCTAGTCAGTGTATCTTTCATTTTGTGTTATCATAGCAATGCAAGAGTTTTGTGAAATTGTTAAAGTTTTTTGTATTCTTTGACAACTTCTCAGGAACAATTTGTCAGTTTTGATAAAGGGCATTCCTCTGTGAATTGAAAAGCAGTACAGGTTGGTCAGCGTATCGTAATCCAGACTAACGCGAATCTCAGTGAAGTAGTAGGGTTTAAATGATTCTGAGAATAGTGTATAAGTGTGTGTGTGTGTGTGTGTGTGTGTGTGAGTGTGTGTGTGTGTGAGTGTGTGTGTGTGTGTGAGTGTGTGTGTGTGAGTGTGTGTGTGTGTGTGTGTGTGTGTGTGTGTGTGTGTGTGTGTGTGTGTGTGCGTGCGCGCGCGTGCTGGCTGCAAGCTTGCAGGCGAGTTTCTGAATATTTTTTTCGTTTCAGAGGTCGGTCGCTATTACATGTTACTAGAGAACACCCGATGTGTAGTCATAAATTAATTTAGTCTAGTTATAAATTAATTTAAAAGACTTTAAGAGTTTAATGTCTTCTTTTCTTGACGACAGGTACTTCCCCTTCGGAACTGTTTCCCTTATCACAACATTCGACATGATTTCGAGAGTATTGATGAAATGAAGAACCTCGGGTAAATATACCAGTTGGTAGAATAGACATTTAGAGTGTGGGCTTTGAAATACCTTCACTCTAGATATACAGTACCATGTAATGTTTTAATACATGAAATATATGATCTACAGCACAAAAAATAGTTTCAGTTCTTGGGACCAATTTATATAATACAATACTGTTTTATAAAACATGTTGAACTACGCAAATGAAATGTATGTGTCTGATATTAACATAAATATTCTAATTAAATTTATTTATCGTACCTGAAAATTACTCAAGGGGAGTTAACAAAAATGGAATGTTTTGAAGCTCCACAAAAGCTTCAATTTTATTCCTGATGTACGTTTTTCACACCAGAGTTAATAAATATTTAATGGCGAGTCGCTCTTAACAAAAGATAAACCTCAAATACACATTTATTGAAGAGTTAATTGAATAGGATACATAAAGAGCCATTAATAATTGACGACGTGGTTTCGTCGTCCACTCTAATTTAAATTTAATTTTATGCAGTGATTTCGGGCCTTGTACGTATGGCCACCTGACTAACGGGATTTGAACTTAAAAATAATACCTATCAGGTGTTCATCTATACACAAAATTTCATGAAAATGTAGAAAAACTCGTAGTTTAGAGCTTCTTCTTCGTATAGGCTTTTAGTCCTATCATTAGATCTTTATTTCTAAAATTCTATTAAAAAGTATTACTCTGCTGAACAGTAAATTTTATTTCTGCGGGACAGAAGACAAATAAACGACACATTTTTTGTGAGTATTCGAAACCATAACTATTCCACTTCTATTTAGGAAAAAATCATTGTGATCAATGTGTTTTCGAAGTCGTGAACAGAATTGAAATTAAGATAAAGAAAATAATCCATCCATGTATATTTTACATCAAGTACAAGCACATACAAGACCTAATCACCTTTTGTTTATGGCGCAAGAGACAATGGTCTTCTAGTCACTTTTTCCATAATACTGTGTGAATTTATTTTGTGGTAAACTTAAAAGGTTTCTCCCAAGGCTCCTGAAATATTGTTATTATTATTTTTTCAACACAGGTACTTTTATGTGTAAAATTCACCCTTTCCATCAGTCACCATCATAAAAATAATAAACATTAAAATAAATTAATTAATTTAAATATATTTATAATAAATTATAATTATATTATAATAATTATAATATAATACTTCTATCATAATTATATTTATAAATATAAATATTAATAACATTAAAATAAATAATAAAAATAATTCTCCATCGCCAAACGACACACCTAACCCGAAACTTTCACTTCAAAACGTATGTTGACATCATATCAGTCTGGGTCCTTAACTTTTAACCCTACGAATTTCTCCAAAAACCTATCTGATTATCGAATTCTTGTCCTTCTGTTCTGTTTCTCTACACCGTTTGCAAGGCAAACAGGCTTGAACATGAATGTTACATATTTCTGGGCCTTTTATGGCGGGTCAATGATAACTTTTCGCCAATGTATATGTGGTTGGACATCTATATTACAAAGTTAAACATGTGGCATGCCTGTACTACTGATTACCAGACAGCTCATTACGCATTGGTGGTTGGTAGGTATACAAACTCTTAGGAGATTACCTGCCCAATAGTAATGACAATATTGAAATTTTTGTATTTATTGTTCAGCTTCGACTAGTTAAAACAAAATCAGAATGCGAAAGAATTACGTACTACAGAAGTCGCTTTTTTGTGGTGCGTCAGAGAAACTCCTGCGTATCAACAGTAAGGTTTATTAAAAAGATTGATATAATATATTCAATAGTGTTTCATAGTATAAGCTACAAGCTTTGCACATTTCGTTTCATGACATACAAAAATATCACACAAAGTAATGTTTTCACTGGAGAAATTGGTGTTGTGCTCTTCACTTAGAATTAGTTTATTTATAAATTAATAAAATGATTATTCATTGTTTTAATTGTTTCTTGACCTTAACAAAACATTAAATATTTTTATAACTATTATTTATCGTTTTACAATAACGACGTTTCTACCATATTTGGGGTCTTTTTTCAAAATATATAAAAATTTGATGGAAGTTATGTTGAAATGATGGAGAATTATACATAATTATCATAGGCCATAATTGTATAACAATAAATAAATTGTTATAAAAATACTGAGTCTGTTATAAAAGTCAAGAAACCATAATAAAATAAACAATATAAGAGACGTTAATATATTCATTGTAATTCTTCATTATCTTAGCTGCTAAGGAACGAAATAATCATTTCTGAGACGGGTTTTCTCTCACCGCACAGTCACAGGAGCCCCATGACGCCCTCTCCCCTCGCCTGCGGAAGCTGAAGAACGCCGCTCTGACGAGCGCTACATCGATAAGCAGAGATTTATCTCGAGTTGCAGCCTCTCGATCTATCTATACGTGGCTTTCTTATACCGCAGAGCAATCTCCCTTTCCGATGGAGTGGAGCGCCGCCAGGGAAGTGAAAGATGGTGCGCGCACAGTAGGGCGACTAAAGGCACAGTCAAAGTGAATTCGCTATACCATCATTTCGGTGGTATAAAATCCGTTATACCACTACATCAGTGGTAATGTTGAAGCAAAACACGTGTGTGCCAAAATATCGTGCTACTAAGTTAAACTTCATGTAGATCGTGTACACCACTTCGGTGTTGTAACGTTTAGAGAATCGGGATGTTATACCCAAATTTGCTGAATGTTAAACCGATCGAAGCCGTGGATTTTTAATGGCTAAAAGCTCCTTTGTTCACCTTCCTTCGAAGAGGAAGTAAAGTCGGCTGTCATATGTAATAGATTTACTGCATGTAAAAGATACTGGTCTCTGAGATACATTTAAATCGCCTCTTTCGTCACTTGCGTGGCACGTTGTTTCTCTACTAGATGGTAAAAGGGGAGGAGCGAACTTTGCGTGGGCAATCGGAAGAGAGGGCTTGATGGCCTGAGTCTCGCCACGTAAAGTAAGGTATAATTGAATTGAATCCGTGGTGAGACGAATTCGTTTTTGAGCGAGTAGATAAGAAAAGACATATTTAACATCTCGGTGGCAGTAATTTACAAAATAAATAAACATTTATATAATAATAACAATAATAATGATAAAAATTTTATACACGACACCATTACACCTCACGGCGATACCCAGCATTTTATACCGTAGCACTTGACTGCACTGCACTGCATTTCACTGTTCTTTCAACATTCTTGGACACTATTTGCAACACTTTACTGAACTGCGCGATACTTTAAGTTGCTTAACATTTAACTTACTATGAGTAAAATTGTAAAGTTGCTCACTTTATTGGTACTGAACTAAATCTATTATATTTCTAAGATTACGAACTTTGCAAAGAACAATTTTTAAAATTATTGCTATAAAATAGTATACATCTCTTGCAGTTGTTTTAACGAATGAAAATTTCCCTACATCGTTCTCTTCTTTTTTGTCCGCATTTTGTGATAGTGGTCCTCTTTAGCGAAATACTTTGGTTTCACCAATCAGTTCTGAATTTCCTGTCAAGCCGATTGGCTTATGTAAGATTTATTTAAAACGCAAATCCTTATTTTTATTGTTCTTGTGGTTCCTGTGGTTATTTTATTGTGTTTTCTCGTAAGTAAACTTAGAAGATTTCCTTAGAATTATTTTTAGGTTTACTTTTCAAGTCTTCATGGATCCCAAGTCATTTCGAATATCATAACAAGGAGAAGATGTGTTACATGCCAATTCTTTGGCTTTTCTTCAATGTTCTTCAATGTTCTTCTTTCTTCAATTTCTTCAACGTTCGCTTTGCAAATATAATGACTTCCACGTCTTTCTCTTTACTTGATTTATTAGATTTTCCCACGCTAACTATCATACCGAAAACCAAGATAATTACACGACAATATACAAGGAATGTTTTTTAAACAATTATCCCTTTTTTGTCATATTTTTCTCTCCAGTTCCCTCTATTAGTCAATCATAAGCTGCAATGCATGGATGTGTTTGAATTAACGATATAATTAAGAACGTTGAACAAAACATAACACTAATATAATTAACATTTTATTTTTCTGAAACTCTTTTAGATATGTCATTCGTGGAATAGTCTTATATAGTCTTAATAGTCTTAAATATCATTCATGAATTGCATATTTCCAGGTAAATTTATTATTAAAATTGAAATAATAATTATTAATATTGATTAGAGATGGGTGTTTATAAACCAAAAGTTCAAAAAAACCAACATTAGGGGACCCTATGAAATATGAAGAAATATGCTGATTCCACTTTGCCCTCTTTCTCAAAAAAGTGCAAATAAATAAATCGGATAATAATAGCAGCCCGAAAAGTGGGAGGCCAATTAAATCACCATTTATGACTTAATTTGCTTATTGTTTTCTTCTTCTTATATTTTTATGAGCATGAAGTTACCAAACAAGCTGAAGTTACATTTCTACAAGAGTTAAGGCAAAAAATCGTGGCACGTGTTTTCGGCATTGTGTGCGTTACATAACTTTTATTATGAGGCCACGATACAGAAAAAGGTTCAACAAATGAGTCTGGAAAATAAGTGATCAATACTTATTTGGAGAAAAAATAAAATAACACAATTCAATAAAATTCGTTATGTTCTTTCCTTCTGAAATATCATGTAAAGCATACACACTTACACAAACGTGGAAGTATTAAAACTACAGTCTTGTTGGAAAATAAATCACACGCTTTCTACAATTCTCAAATTATCAACTACTGTCCGAAATAATGTTTTCACGAGACCGAACATACTACTACTTCACCGGAAGCCTATCAACCACCAAATTTTATCAAACTAATGATGATCCATACGTACGCTTACAATGAGTATTATCTACATGTTATTTAGATATTATTACAGGAAAATCCTTTTCCCTTTCTCGTATACGTAGAAAAGAAGAAAATAAGTGTAATGCAATAAGGATGCATAGCGGAAAATCAGCATTGAGATTTCGACGGAAACACCTACATGCTCTTTCCTGACCCAGAAAATATCCAGTTTTCTTGCTCCTACACGTATATTACTTTCTCTTAATCTCAGTTCAAGGATTCTCAAAGTCACTTGAAGGGTCCTTGATACCAAAAACGTGTTTTATCTCAAAACATCTTTCTGTCCATTTGTGGTCACCATTAACATTTAAACAATTCGTTGGATTTTTTCAAAAATTGATATTCCACTATTGATTTGTCAACACTCATTGTCCTGCAAATTTGAAACGAATTTCTAAATTTCTGAGATTTCTTTACATAATGTTCCTAGAAGATTTTGAAAAATGTCGATTCGAACAAAATATGCTTATAAAAGTGGCGTAGCAACATTGCAGTAAAACTACCGAATTTTAAAATGTTGTAAATGTTTGTTTGTCTCTCTCCTATAGCTATATTACTAAAAATACATACGAGAATTTTTCTCAGTGAAATCTTTTCTTCAAAATTATATCTTTAAATAATATAAGGAAATTCGATCCAAAATATTAGTAGCTTAGGCGTAATTTTGAGAGATATCGATACGATAAACAAATTAATTGAAAAGTTTTTCTCAAAACGCCTCAACTATACTTAAATTGTTACTTAAATTGATCAGTGTTCGCATAATAACATACCACCAATCTAATTTTCATTAATATCTCTGGAATTTCGAATATTGTTGATCATGTAAGATAAGTTCAAGATTCATCATGAGCAGAAAATACCTTTTTAGGGTCATCAACAATGTTAAAAATTACACAGACAACTGGACAAACAATCTCAAAGCAAGGAATAAAAACTTACGACTCTTTGGCCAACCAAAATTATTAATTCCGGCGTCATTAACAATCTCAACTCGCAAATCGATTTTCTGGAGTTTCGCTATCGTGACTCTCAACAGGCGATATGTCCACATCGCCTTGCGCTTCCAGCCACAGTACGTTCTGCGCGAAAACGGTGGGTTGCCGGGGGCAGCAACGACTGCCGATAACAGGTCTCGACAGCGACGGCCGCATCCGCCCCCAACCCCCGCCGCCGCACACCGTCAATCCCCCGGCCCCCTGCGGCACTGCGGCGCTGCGGAGGTGGCGATGGCAGCGGGCCGACAGTGGTAGTGGCGGCGGCGCCGGTGGCGAGGGTGGTGGCGGGGACGGAGGGGGTGCCAGAGGCGGTGGCGGCGGTGGCACCAACGGTGGCGGCATTGGCGGCGGGGGCGTGGGCGACGGGGCGGAGTAGGCGGCGGTCGGCGGGGGGAGCGGGGCGGCGGGGCTGCGGGGGCGTGGGCGACGAGGCGGAGTAGGCGGCGGGCGGTGGGGGTGGCGGGGCGGCGGGCCTGCGGGGGCGGTGGGGGCGGCTGGGCGGCGGCGGGGGCAGCGGCGGCGGCGGTGGTGGTATTGGTGGTGGGAGCGGCGGGGGTGACGATGGCGGCGGTGGCGGCGGGGGTGGCGGTAGTGGCGGGGGCGGCGGGGGCGGCTGGGCGGCGGCGGGGGCAGCGGCGGCGGCGGTGGTGGTATTGGTGGTGGGAGCGGCGGGGGTGACGATGGCGGCGGTGGCGGCGGGGGTGGCGGTAGTGGCGGGGGCGGCGGGGGCGGCTGGGCGGCGGCGGGGGCAGCGGCGGCGGCGGTGGTGGTATTGGTGGTGGGAGCGGCGGGGGTGGGGATGGCGGCGGGGGCGGCGGTAGCGGCGGGCGCGGCGGGGGCGGGGGGCGGCGGGGGCGGCGGGGGCGGCGGGGGCGGCGGGCGCGGCGGGGGCGGGGGGCGGCGGGGGCGGCGGGGGCGGCGGGGGCGGCGGGCGGCGGGGGTGGCGGTGGCAGCGGTGGAGGTGGGGGAAACGGTGGAGGCGGTGTCAGTTCGGCGCGCGGCTCGGGAAGATCGACGACGAAAACGAAACGCAGCGCCGACGGAATGACTGAGCGAAAGCCGCGCGCGAGACGCAGTCGCGCGGTGCAGTGGGACGGAGCGCGTCTTCGCGCCTCTGATGGAGTGGGCGCCTGTATTGAAGCGTTGGAGTAAATAACGGATCAAGCGCCAAAAAAAGAAAAAAATGAGTTTGTTCATAAGAGATATTCTATTTGCCAAATCTAATGCTGAGCAGAACGATTCAAGCGATAGAACATTTGGGATTTGTTTAAAAATATCCTTCAAAATACCTCACAATGGTGCAAGTAAGATGTTGGCACTTGATATGTTATTTACTTCAATGGTTTGTTTCTTCATCACTGGAAAAAATAACGTGCATCTGGCATTTTGACGTTATTACATACAGTAGGTATCGCTTTCGAAGTATGCAAATATCTGATTTATTAATTTTCAATACCAACAAAATTCGTCAATGAAAATCGTGAACTAGTCAAAATTTTGAAAATCACAGGAGAAATATTTATGTGCACATTGGAACTGACATTTAATAGATACGTCAAGAAATGTGGTTTTGTGATGTCGTTACTTGTATATGTGTATCTGCAATGTCATGATATACGAACAAATATTTATCTATTTTAAGTTTTTCGTCTTTTCCGTGAAATCACATTCTTTTAGTTACGAGATATTATTTTTTCAGTTACAGTTATGGTTAATAGCTCCACAAAATTGAACTTCAGGAATTGTTTCCAAAATTTACTATGTAAAGATTAACACGTTGGAAATAAGTCGTGAAAATTTTTGTTGCTGAAATTTGTTCAATAAAGATTTGTTCAATAAAGTTGAAAACTGCTCATATGAACAACTATTGTTCAAAAAGAGATGGTGTTCAAAGAATATCCTAACGTACATAAAATGAGTACTGGTAGGTACTTCTCTTGCCTGTAATACCCGACCATTTAATTATTTTACAGAGAAAAAATTTAATTAAAAATAATGCAATGCAATAAAGTAATAATTAAAATTTGTCCTTACTGTATTTCCTTTTCAATTCAAGTTTAATGTGTTAATGCCTCTTAATTCTCAGTATGTTCTTTTTTCTCTCATCTTCTGAACAGACGATACTCCCCATTTCACAATGTCCACCATTCCTCCAACCCCCAGGTCTTTCTCTCAAACTATTCCCCTTTCCTAAAAGGGAAACGGTGGACGAACGGCGTTTTCATGCCGCCGACCGGGCGCGGGCGGGTCCTGGCCTCCGCCGCCAATTCCGCCTCTTTTGTTCTCGATCCGCTGGGATTCGGGCGCACGCTGGGCGCCCGTAGGCAGAGAGCGCGAGGGGGCGGGGCCGGCCGGAGCAAAGCTGAGGCGGGGATGGTTGGGGCGGGGCGGAGGCGTAAGGGGTTAGGTGACTGGTGAGAGCAGAACACGCACCGTGCAGCATTGTCTTTAAATTGACACTTTTGTAAAGAAAACAGGGTTTTTTCTTGTTCTTGTTCGTATTCTTACTCTCCTCCTCCTCCATCTCTTATTCTTTAACTTTTCCTCCGATTCTCCTCCTCGCTTACTTCGTCACTTTTTCCTCTTCGTCTGCTTCTTCTGGTTACTCTTTTTCCTTCTCTTCCCCCTTTTCTCCTTTTTTGACGTTCCTTAGTTTCATTGTTGTACTACCATGACATGTAAGAAGTTTTAATTACCGACATTAACAAAATTTATTTGGAAATCTGATGAATTGTTTTTATTTATTTTAATTATACCACAAATACAGTTTACTCTTTGAAGGATAATGTACAAAAAGTTTTTAATAGAAAAGTGGGGGGAGTGATTGATCAACAAAAGTCTATTTCTTACATGATTTTGCTAGTTCATTGTTTTAAATGTAAGGGAGATTTTTTTGGATTATAGATTTAAATAGGAAAAATAATCGAAGAGATGTTTTTAAAGATATCGCAACAATTTAGGAAGCCACACATCCACGTTCTTTTATTCCTGAATCGACCCGAAAAATATGTCATCCAGGTCAACAGATCCTCTAGTTTCCACAAGTGCATGTGGCCAAAGGCCATCGGCAGCAGGGCAGTCTCCGAGATTGGATTGGAAGAGAGGCTCGGGTGCGTAGGCGGAAAATTCCGGCCGTTTTCCCGCGTGAAATGTGCGCGATGTTTTTAGGAACCTAATCCCGGCAGAAAATCCCTCCGTTTCGTGGAATGATTTGTCACTGTAGGCTCTTGGTAGGGAAATTCAAAGCCAAAAACCCCTGTCACATGAATTGGAAAATAGTATTCCAATTTGTGCGTTTACTTTCTCGTATGCGAACATATATTTGTTTCCTTTGTGAGGCACCGCCGGATAAATTTATATTAATGTATTTTATCGTGATTGGAATTATATCATCACAGTTCATTACGAAAAATATGCAATATATCTTTCACACGAGCTACATTTTGTGGCAGTGGTATAAGTAACAGTCGTGCGTGCTATTACTTTTACTTTCCCGTATACGTACGTATACACGGAGTGATATACGTAGTATAGGGAAAGTTATGTAATGCTGCGCGAAAAAATGGCCAATTTTCGGCGGAAAAAAATTAATTGCCGGGCCGTGAAAACGAATAAGTGGATAAAACCAGTTGCTAAATTAAGAAAAAAAATCCCCTAACACGTGGTGTGGTCAAAATCCATGATTTGTTGCTTATTCATACTTAAAAATTCGATTGACGGCATTCCGTCCGTCTGTCCGTCTGTCCGTCTGCCGTCTGTCCGTCTGTGGTCAACGCTAGCGCCTAAACCGTTCGATCGATTTTCTTCAAAATTGATATTCCCCAGTCGATCTGATTCTAGTCGAAGCTTTGTGATTTTGAAAAAGATTCTTTAAAATTTGGGGGTACTTTATATGAAGCCCCCCGGGGATTTTCAACATTTTCTCAAAAACGGCCCCAAATTTTTTCTTTAAATTTCTTGTATGAATAGAGGAAAATACATTTTTTAACATGGCATAGGTCTGATTTTCACGTACAGCTCTGAATTTTCGAAAATTGTGAAAGTTTGAATTTTTTTCGGCGTCTTTCTCCAACTACAAAATTGAAGATAGAGATTTTTTCTTCAATTAAAATTTGTTCTGCATATTGAGTTCTTTAATAAAGGTCATGTAAATGTTTTTCACAATTTTGGTAGTTTTCGTGCAATATTGCGTGCAATATGTGCAATTTTAAAAAATTACAAAAACAAAATTGTCTCATAAACGGCTCCAAATTTTTTCTTTAAACTTTTGGTAGGGATATTGGTAAATGTACTCTATCAATGACATAAAAGCCATTTTGGTCTATCAGTTGGTTTTTTCAAAAATTACCAAAATGTAAATTTTTTTACTTGTCTCTCACGTCGTTAATATTTACATTATCGGCGATTTTTTTACATTATTATATTTACGAGTATATATGCTTTAAATAATGTCAAGTAAAGTTTTTCGAAAACACTACCGTTTTCTGTGAAAAGTAGCTCAAATTTCGGCATTTTCAGAAATGCTCAAACGTCATTTTCTCGTATATGGCTGCAATTTTTTTCTTGAAACTTTTGTAACGGATAGTGCTAATTACACTCATTAGTATAGCGTGAAGTTTATTTTGAGTTTTTTTTGTTTTTTTCAAAAATTATATAAATGTGAATTTTTTGAAAGATCTCTCACATCTTTAATATGCACATTATCCGCAATTTGTAAAGATGATTATATTTGTGAGTGTAAGTGCTTCAAATAACTTCAAATAAAGTATTTTGAAAACTCAAAAATTTTCTGTGAAAATGAGCATCAAATTTCGCATTTTTAGTCGTGCTAAAACGCCATTTTCTCTTAAACGGCACATAATTTTTAAAAGAAAATTGCCATTTACGGCTAGGTTTTTGTGTTCTTTAATATTCTAAAATTAATGTTTCTGTTCTACCAATAGGAAACCGAAAAATTAAGAAAATGACAAAAAATGTACTTTTGGCGATGATAGTTGGTAGCTGGCAAGAAAGAGTATGTGGCAATTCCGAATATTGACAAATAAATAAATAAAATAAATACGGTCATTCTTAATTTTTTCAAAATACGAGTAGTTTTTCTTTAATTTTGTGACAAACGTAATAGGCCGCTGTAAATTTACTGCGCTTCGGACAGCTGGATGCGTCGTAAATTAGAATGTGCAATTTTGTATATTATTTCTTTCTTCGTTTCTTACATTCGAACTTTCTTATAGACTTACACATTAATATTTTAGAAATCGTTTATTTTGAAATATTTGAAATAAGTAAAAAGAAATAATAGCTCTCAGAATAGCGACAATGCAGGGTCTGCAACAATGGAATTCACTTTGCGCTCGCGAATATCTGTGAATTAGTGTCATTGTTGTGACCTAATGGAGCTGTATGAAAAGGAGTTATAATTGTCTAATTTGTGTTGATATTTGCAGGCAAATATTTAGTTTTGCACCAAATGCTGTACCATTTGTAGTGAGTAGAGAATTTGTTGCATGGTTTTAAAATACTCTTCCCTAATCATGGCCCAATGGAAGGCATTTCTATATTTCCAGGGTATCAGGCTTCTTTTTCCAATACAGGGTTACAAAACTTTTGCATTCTATATTTGTGAAGTTGTAGAATTCACATAGTTCTGACAACACTGCAATGGAAATAGTGAGTTCCAAGCGAAGATGTTAGTAGCGCATAAAGTGCAATATTACAGTACTGCTTAGCTGTTTCCTCTAATACGGGAAAGTAAGTGCTGTTGAGCACCACTAGTTTCCTTTAATTTTGTGACAAAATTTTAAAATGTTCGAGACTACAACAATTGTAATAGAGTTGCATATGGAAATAACAAGTCAATCCTAGAAACAAGGAAAAGTAGCATTTTCTCCGATGAAGTAATCTTCACTTTTACTTCCAACTCTGATTTATTAAGTCACTGACTCAATCGCTATTGTTAGAAAATACCAAGTAGCGCTTTTCTTGAAATTAAATTTTGTCTATTGATCTTACACTTGATGCTATTTACTTTACAATGAACAAGTGTCACGCGTACATCGAGCGGTAAGGAAAGGAGAGCAGGGGGAATACTACCCTTAACGAGCCACAACACCCAAGGCAGTGCACGGTGTACATTACATTTATGATAAAGATGAAAAGAAGTTACAGCTTCTTTGAAACAATCTTAACTGAAGATTGGATATACGCAACAGAAATTAAGAGATGAACAACAATGACAAAGGCACCGTTTGGTAACAAGAATCTTCATTTGGATCTGAGAGAGATATTGACCAATTGACATGTGTGAACCGTAACGGCAGTGCACCGTTGACGATGGGAAATAGAGTAAAAACAGTTTCTAAATATGTGAATTTGGCGAAGTCTAGAATATAAGAGGGGTCAGACCACGTGAGAAACACGAAAAATGGGTAAAAGGTTTAGAAGAGGAAATAAGACTTATGAAAAAGATACCAACGAGGAAGTAAAACATCCTTTGATAGTCACAAGAAGAGTATTATTGACAACTGAGATATCTGTAGAAAGAATGAAGAAAACGAGTTGAAGGAGACAACTGCAAGAGAAAGCAAATAGAAACAAGGGGACAGCGCTGCACAAAATCAAAAATTGGGACCAGACTGTCCGCGGGCACCTAGTGCAGTTACCCACGTACCACTCGCCTTTCACTAGACTAAAACAATCGCGACCGATCACCACCCACTCCTCTCCCCTATCATCGAGCTGGATGAAGAAATATCACAGGTGGTTCAAACAAAATATGATAATGATAATGAAGGTAACACGGACGGGCTGAGTTTGACTCAGAGGCTGTATTGCCACTTTCTACGCAGCGACATTCGCTGGGAGTTCCTAGGGTTCGATTCCCCACAATCGAGAATTTTGTCACTATCTACATAGAGAACTAGATCGAATTCAGGCGCTGTTTGGTAGGCAGTTCTCGTGGCCGGCTGCTCTGATCGGTAATTTCCCTTGCTTCCTTCCATCAATACTAGGAGAATTTCGAATCAATACCTAAACAAACGAGCCATGGGTCGCGGGCAAAATTTTCTGACCATTTCTTGTCCCCTCCTCACCCCTGACGCACCCCACACCAATACACTTGAATGCGCTACGCTATTACTGGAAACACCAGGAGACCTGCCAGAAGCTTAGTGCCCAGGAGGTGTCCCGCAAGGAAGATACTTGGATGGGGAAGTTCTCGGCGCCCAAGTGTACGTCGGCGCCGGATCTCGCAACCAAGTGGAGAAGGATTCGTCGTCACCTCCTGGAATATAACATTTGCTACACTGACGGGGCTATTGACCATAGCAGTTGTGTCTGTAAAAATCAATCAATTGTGAATGAAGCTCTATAAGAGCCATTCGTGTGCAGACAACATCCACATCACATCAGACGTGCTCATCAATCATTCAGTCATTGATGATATTACATGGATGCCCTTTATACACAAAATTTGATCCTGTTTCTGCCACAACCACCCCATAACTGCGTTAATAATAATTCACCTTCCGTGCCGTCTCCGACACCGGAGAATCCACCTGCTGTTTAATCCTTGTCGCCTCCGCACATAAAACAGCGTACCGACGCACATTATAATGCACACTACACTGACGGAACTCTTGACCAAAGCAGTTGACGTGCTCGTCATCAGTCAGTCACGAACACATCAATCATTGATGGAATTATATGGGTGCCCTTCGTATACATTTGATCCTGTTTCTGTCACAACCACACTATGACTGCCACTCAATCATTGATATTATTCGGGTGTCCTTCGTATACCAAATTTGATCCTGTTTCTGCCACAACCACACTATGACTGATATTATTCGGGTGTCCTTCGTTTACAAAATTTGATCCTGTTTCTGCCACAACCATCCTATAACTATGTTCACAACGATTCATCTTCCGTCGCGTCTCCGCCGCAGGAGAAGCCGCCCGCGCTGCTGTTTAATCGTCTTAATAGCGCGCGGGCGGCGCGCGGGCGGTGTCGCTGTCCGTCCAAGATCAGCAGCCGCTGTTTGCTTTCGATTCTATTTCCGTCCTAAATACACCGGCGGCGCCGTCCTCCGCGCTGTTTGTGTTGAATTTGTCGAAATTAGTTTCGCTGCGAGGGTGCGGCCGGACGGAGACGGGCTGTCCACCGTGGGAGGCTGCCTGAGGCAGTACGTGCGTGGGCGGATGATAATGTTGTAGGGTAGGATGTGGGCGTAATGCCTATTCAGTGCTAACTCACGCGTCCAGTATAACATGCAGTAGGCAAACGTAGTTGGGTAGGAAATAGGGCTCACACCTGTGGGATACAAACTCATTCGTCGAGTTTCAAAGGCGGCAAATCATTACGAAGTTTTGAGGTAAATTGTATACTGAGATACCTTCTAGACAAGGTAAATAGTCAGGAATAATCAGACTTGAGTTGTCAGAAGGGCGTATCAATCGAGATGGTATTGCAACTAAGGAAACTGCTCGAATTTATTTGATAAGCCATTATTTTTGCATATTTTGAGTGATAGTACGTCAGATTGAGTGTTTCTGTTAAAAATATATATGTAATAGAAACATTATTTGAAATATCGCTTTTACGTCAATATTGTATTATATACTAATTATAGATTAACTTCGCATGCGTTTCAAGAAGTTGCGAGGACAAATATAAAAAATTAAGCCATGAATACATTTGCCGTGCTGAACAAATGCCCGAGAATGACAGGTGTCGTAAATCATAATTAGGAAGATGGCGCATGCGAATGGTATTTCTCTTGCAATTTTACGTAAGGCAACTACTCTTCATTATGACCTGAATCTTCACATTAAGGGCACTGAAGTACAAACGCAGAATACAGGTGCAAAAAGTGAGAAGAAGAAGGGAGAGCGATGATTCGATGAGTGACATTTGAGACGTGATATCACGAATCCTGAAATGCAATATTCTAGAAAGCCCTAAAGGAAGATAGACCCCTATAGGTGTGAAGCTTTCAAATTAGTTGTGTTGAGTTGCAGAGGAAAAATACCAGTATGGTAAAATTAGATAGTAGCCGTAATGAAGTGAGAAGGGTCGTGCTCATTATTTTAAACGAGCGAGGGAAATTTTGAAAGAAGCGTGTGTAGCACTGTCTGACATTATGCGCTGGGAATGCAATGTGTAATGGTGTTTCATTCGTGCAGGCGTAGATAGTAATGTTACGGATTACACTCATCAGAATCACTCGTTTGTGTAGTTGGAGAAAATCATTGATACTCGTAAATATTATCTAGAAAAAACGTGTAGACTTTACTGTACAATGAGATAAACATGTTGTAACCGCTAAAGCCGTTTACGGCTAGAAAATATCAGTTTTTTTTCTTCGTAAACGCGTTCTGTTATTTTTTTTTGAGACTTAGTAGTTACAACACTAACCGAGAGAGAACGCCAGGTGACGTACATAGTTTTAAAATGAGCTAACAGGAGCGCTTATCACCAGTATTAGAAACGTGATAATGAAATCGTCCACCGGAACGACACGAACAACCAATAGGATTAAAGCAAATGAATATTGGAGATTTTAGAACAAGAAGAGTCCAACTCGGCCATTTTAATGAAAGTCAGCGAACGAGAAGGTATTCTAAACCACTCTGAACGAACTTTTGGATCAACGGACATCGCCAGTTCAAGATTTCGACAGTACGCAAGCTTTTAGAAAAGGTAACTCATCTTACTATTATGATAATTTATTCATGAGAGGGAATAAATAAAATATATGAAACGTGAATCATTTAAAAAAACAAAAAAAGAAGAATACTTAAAAAGAATGATTACATGATTTGAAACGAAAGGAAAAGTAACGAGTAGCTAGCTGAAATAGATGTGTTACAAGCAATGTGTGATTTATTGCAGCTTTTTAGAAAAGAATACTTGAACCAGCTCGAATAAAATTCGATCATTGGACGTTACTGCAACGCCGACGCCACGACGCGAGCCCCAGCAGAACGGTGCAGTCAACGGGATTTCTCGTGTCTGAGCTCCTTTCCGGACGACCCTGAACAACTTCAAGGCTTCGCACCTCGCGGGAAACATCGTGAGTTCGGCAAAACCTTTTCAAGTTAACGGCAGAAACGAGGGCCAGGTGTAGAACAGTTTTAGTATCATATTTCACTAGATAGTTAACTGTAATATTGCTTAACTTTATTCATGAGTTTTTGAATACATATCCGTGTGCCAAATCGAATTACAGTTTCGTTACTGGACGCAGATATTTAAACAGTGTTACTGGAAAATGAATTCAGGAGCAAAGATAGACAATTATTTTATCAATTGACATATTATGTTGAATGCAAAGTTTAACTGAGTAGCATTTAACTTAACATTTTGTTTTTTGAAATCTGAGATCTCATAAAAGTAGATTAATTTAACTTAGCTTGATGTTGGTAAGATTAGACATTGTAATAACGATTACAGTTATGCATTCTAATTGAATCAAGTGTATTTGGTAGAACAAGTAGAAGATTGATATTCTTTTTTTTTTTTTTGATAAAACATGGTATTGATATTGTTGATTTGTATTATACATAAATGGTAATTTCAGGTACAACATTTTTGAGTGAGTGTGATTCTACGTGTATTTCAGGAAATGTGTGTAGGGATATTCATGTATTAGTTATGTATTATTAGAATTCAGATTCTTGAACCCATTCATTGAAACTAATTGGAAGCTTTCAAGGGTTTATTTGTAAATTAGATTTTGATTAAAATTTGTAATAATTTTTTTGGTTTTTTTTTCTTTTTTGGATACCAGATTCAAACAGGACATTTATAATCAATTCATGTCATGTCGATGTACTAATTTTCAGTACAGAATATATGGTTTGTTGTTATTTTCGTAAAACGTACGACAAAAAGTGTTCTTAATCTATCCCAGTGTACTAAATCTTGAACCCTTTCCCTTGGAAAGAATGTCTGCTAGGATTTTCTTATATGAGTGCGTTGTGGCTTAACTTTATTGGAGTTACAACAACGAGTAACAAGGGAAAATTACTCGAGTCACCCGTCTCCTCCCATACGCGAGGTAATTTTACCCCAATTGTTGGACCAGGCGCAAGGTGGTTGGTAACTGCCTCACCTATCGTGCCATCACCCGACATTGGGAGGGAGACAAAAAGGCAGGCGGTGACAATGTGAAAAAGCGTTGTTTTGCCTGCGTGCTCATTTCATATGCTTTCTAGTAGTTCAATAGTTTTGAAATATATGCAAAATACAGAGCAAAACTAATTTGAATATTTGACAACAATGAAAAGGGGGAGTAAATAAAGAGTAATGAAGAATAAAATAAAAGACAATGCACATTAAAAATATTAACTGAACGTAGAATTACGATATTGAAAATATAGTTACTTATTACTAAATATAATTGTAAACTTACTGTCCATTACCACAGAAAAATTAAGTGTTTGTTGGCATACGCTAGTATATAGAAATTATAAATGCAATATTTGCAGTACCTAGTAAGAATTGTACTATAAAATGAAATATGGAGATGTGAAGAATTATGCATGATCCATACTTAAAATCACGTACCACGACAAAAGACATACAAAGTCAGTGTAAAATGAAACGCACAAGTGGAAATAAAAGTGAAGGAGAATGAGAGGTACAAAGAATAGGTAGAATGAATTAATACAATTAGAAAAGAGACCCTAAAAACCGTGTTTGTCACATGGAGGCATGGAACATGAAAAGTGGATTGATTTATCAATTGGTGATTCCAGGCGCGGCAACTGATAAGGTCATTAGCACTGTAAGTGTAGTGCATGATTTTACAGAGGGAGGTGATAGTGATATTCCTCTGCTGGATGACGAGATCCGGTGCTGACCTACACGTGGGCTAGCGAGGTTTTCTCCAACCAGATACCAGTCTCCCACCAGCGAGGCACTGCTCCAGCAGGGACAAGCTCTAAACTCCCGACTTGTCTCCCGGCCTGTGTGGTAATGTAATGTATACAAGTCTTTGTGTGTATGTGTAAGAAAGGGGTAAGGTTAGGTCAAGGAAGAGGAAGGAAAGTTCGCGCGCGGTCCGTAGGTTGTTTTTTAGGGTACTGCTTCGCCATTCGCCTAGTGATTATGGGAGAAACCACGGAAAACTACTGATCAGAGCAGCTGGCCGCCTGAAATATCTTCCAGACAGCGGATGAATTTGATTTAGCTACATAGGAAGTGTGTTCGTCGGAATTCGATCTGAAATTTCTCCCGCTCAAAGGCACTGCAGTGACGGTAATAGATGCCTGTGCCACTGAGGCCGCTGTGTCGTGTGGCCGTAAGATGTTGAAAAAACTCACAAATCTTAACGGGTCATCCGTATGTGAAATCATTTACCATGAAAAAACACTTAACCCAAAACACTATGAAATGAAATGCATGTGTGTACAATTAGTTCGTAGGCTTCCGCGGCCTTCATTGTATTCTTGGATGTCCGGGATGACCCGCGTCTGAGTCGGTGGATCTGACGTTCTGCTGCTTGAGCAATTCAGCAGTTTAGCACCGAAGAAGGCCACAGTAAGATGGCCGAAACGTCAAACCTATCGACTCAGACACGGCTCATCCCGGACATCCAAGAATGCATGGGTGTACAGACGTATGCAGGAGAACGAGAGATGTGTGCGATACAGAGAGTGAACGAAGCCAATAAGGGAAGAGCCGCGAATGAAAGCGTGACAGTCGAACACGCACGAACCAAAGCACGTGATGCGTAGGCGTGGGTGGTGGCGTCGGGCGCAGTCCCACCCTCCCGCGGCGCCGCCCCGCGTGCAAGCGGGCGCGAGGCACCGGCTAATGCGCCGATATTTATAGAGCGCCCCTCGCGAGTCGGCCTCAATAAAACCGGACGTACATCAGGGAGACTCGAGTTCATATAGAGAGCGCCCGCAGAGTTATTGCCCTATCAGGGACTCGCTCGCGCTCCCCGGCTTCTCGGTCGCGTGCCTTTGCCGTTTGCTGGAGGCCGACACTAGGGACATTCGCAGAAATATTTTATGAAAAAAAATGTTACTCTCAGAAAATCAATAATCCACATTCATTAACCATCAATAGCACTCGACTACCCTGGCTAAACCACTCCACCCCTGCCAAATACCTAGGAATATTAATAGATAGACGACTCACTTGGAAAGACCACATTAAATCCATCATACAAAAACTTCAGCAAAAATCTCTAAATTGGATCCATTCATAAATCCGACATCTTCATTAAAAATGTATATTAAACTACTACTATTCAAAAGCATTATAAGACCAACGCTAACATATGCATGCCCTGCCTGGCTAAACACTGCACCTAGTAATATTCACACAATCCAAGTGTTACAAAATAAATTCCTTCGCAAACTTCTTAATGCCCTCAGTCAAATCCATCGAGAACTTCAAGTGCCTTATGTTTCCGACTATTTAATAAACTTATCTTCTAAATTTTATTCACTTCTCCCATCTTGTCCAAGAGCTTCCTTTTTTCGCCTTGGTCAAGCCAATATTCCTAACAGAATTAAATCTCGTTTTCGCAAAGACATTTTTAGACCCCCGTGATTTAAAATTCCCTTCATGTCATCTCACCCTACTCATCTTTAATATCCCCTCTATTACTCACCTCATAAAATCTTTTTCTCTCTCTCTGTGAACGTTAACACCTGAGTAAGACACTCTTAAGAAATTTTAATAATAATAATAATAATAATAATAAGAAGAAGAAGAAGAAGAAGAAGAAGACAGACTTAGGAAATTTTTCCAAGAATTCTTTATGTGTATCCACAACTCTGTAGGACCACCTGGTCGAGCAGAAAGAAATAAATTTTAAAAAATATTTTATCACAATCAACTTTTAAAATTTGCGTTGCGGAATTTTACTTAATAGTGATTTACTTGGCAGATCAATATCGATAAGTTCAGATCAAAGCAGCGAATCGATTTTAATCGACAAATTATTTGCAAACAATTTTCTTGTGAATGATTAAAATTCTTGCAATTCATTTTTTCAGGAGATATATCTAAAATTAAGTACTATGAGATGTGAAATGATCCAGCCATGTTTTTTCTTCCTCATGTTTCTATCTTTCATACTGACGTAATACGACAAGAATTTACATCGTTCAAATTAGGCACATAACAATTGTCAAAATTCGTCGAGGCAAGCTTCTATAAATTATTCAATAATTTTCCATCTTCTAATAAAATAATTACGACCTCAGGTTCTCTGGGAAAAACTTATTATAAATGATCCAGCAACATGCTAATCAAGTCTTAACATTTATACTGAGACATTTTGTATTTTATCATTAATTTTTAAGCCAGTATATTTCAGTAAATATTTTGAATGTTTACTTAGTGTCCGGAAAAGCAATAATATGTAGTTTTTTTCTACTTCCATTGTATAATTCTGTCGTTTGATGGCTGCATAATGATACTCATTACGATATTGTTTACATTATGATGTAGGTTCTAGACCAATCATAGAGAGGCTTACAAACCAAGTGTTGACACTTCATTAATCATTGATAATCTTTATAATATTTATAGTAAATGTTTCTTTCTATTGTATACATTAAAATTGTATTTAATATTATATTCTGCTTCTCAGTTTTAATTTCTTTTATTATTAGTAATTTTTAATGTGAAATACTATTTAAAATAAATTGAATCGCAATTTCACTTTGATCCTATTTGACTAGCACAGTGGTAGATATTGGAGAGAACTAAGGTTAACATCTGAACGCAAGTCATTTTGTGCTATATGTGGCTGCCGTGTGGTTCTCCATAAAGAAGTCTATTTTAAAATGTCTAGTGAATCAAAGGTGGACTTGAAACCTCCAGAAATTAGAGAAAAAGCAAAACTGATGACGTCAGAATTATTGCCGCAACTTCTGTACTCTCTCGCAGGCGGATTGGTAAAACAAAGCCACCTGCGGTGGGTAGGGAGCTGTTCGCTAGGTGGCTGAACCTTGCATGCCAATTGCCACGAAACGAGTCAAAGTTTAACTTACAAAAGTTACCATAAGTCGTAGAAAACGTACCGTACGAAACTCGATGTAATGGTTATTAATGCACTCGTGTAAAATCAACGATACTCGTTCGTTCCTCCCTTGTACCGTAATATCACACTCGTGTATTAATACCCAGCATTACATCATCGTTTCATAATGTACTATTACGAAACAGTGGAATTTCCTTGTTAGGGAGACTTAAGGCTGCTCGTTTGAAGAATGAGAACGATTTGCTTGAACAGACGGTTCCATATTTGTTGTGCTATTTATAAGGTAGTTGCGAAACGTACGGAAATATATTCAGTTATTTTTGTGCTTGAAATGTATTAATTGTGTTGAACAGTGCAGAGAAAGACGACATTTCTTTAAGCCGCTATATCGAACAGAATATTAAAGCCGGGCATCCTATTGTAAACTTTGGAAAAAGTTAATCTCTGGTGTATCAACAATCTACAACAAATTTATAAAATTAATTTTTTGCCAAAATTTAGCCACTGTGGCTCTAGTGCGACAGTTCGCTGCTACTTGCATCAATTTTCCCTCGCGGCGTGCAGCCTATCTTTTTTCGAGGCCCCAGCGTCCCATTCCCACATTCACATCTTTTCCTGTAGCGTCTACTCTCCACAAAAACCTACACACGCGCGATCTGATATTTCCCCACGGATACCATCCACGCCGCGTCGCTGCTGAATACGTACGTAAAGTCTGCTGATCACAGCATCTCCTGGGAGATGCCCGTGTGCTCACTTTCTCCTTCCGAACCCGTTTTCACTCTCCTTTTCTATTTTTTATTCCCTTCCACCACTCCGCCGCACCACTCCGCCGCACCACTCCGCCGCACCACTCCGCCGCACCACTCCGCCGCACCACTCCGCCGCACCACTCCGCCGCACCACTCCGCCGCACCACTCCGCCGCACCACTCCGCCGCACCACTCCGCCGCACCACTCCGCCGCACCACTCCGCCGCACCACTCCGCCGCACCACTCCGCCGCACCACTCCGCCGCACCACTCCGCCGCACCACTCCGCCGCACCACTCCGCCGCACCACTCCGCCGCACCACTCCGCCGCACCACTCCGCCGCACCACTCCGCCGCACCACTCCGCCGCACCACTCCGCCGCACCACTCCGCCGCACCACTCCGCCGCACCACTCCGCCGCACCACTCCGCCGCACCACTCCGCCGCACCACTCCGCCGCACCACTCCGCCGCACCACTCCGCCGCACCACTCCGCCGCACCACTCCGCCGCACCACTCCGCCGCACCACTCCGCCGCACCACTCCGCCGCACCACTCCGCCGCACCACTCCGCCGCACCACTCCGCCGCACCACTCCGCCGCACCACTCCGCCGCACCACTCCGCCGCACCACTCCGCCGCACCACTCCGCCGCACCACTCCGCCGCACCACTCCGCCGCACCACTCCGCCGCACCACTCCGCCGCACCACTCCGCCGCACCACTCCGCCGCACCACTCCGACGCACCACTCCGACGCACCACTCCGACGCACCACTCCGACGCACCACTCCGACGCACCACTCCGACGCACCACTCCGACGCACCACTCCGACGCACCACTCCGACGCACCACTCCGACGCACCACTCCGACGCACCACTCCGCCGCACCACTCCGCCGCACCACTCCGCCGCACCACTCCGCCGCACCACTCCGCCGCACCACTCCGCCGCACCACTCCGCCGCACCACTCCGCCGCACCACTCCGCCGCACCACTCCGACGCACCACTCCGACGCACCACTCCGACGCACCACTCCGACGCACCACTCCGACGCACCACTCCGACGCACCACTCCGACGCACCACTCCGACGCACCACTCCGACGCACCACTCCGACGCACCACTCCGCCGCACCACTCCGCCGCACCACTCCGCCGCACCACTCCGCCGCACCACTCCGCCGCACCACTCCGCCGCACCACTCCGCCGCACCACTCCGCCGCACCACTCCGCCGCACCACTCCGCCGCACCACTCCGCCGCACCACTCCGCCGCACCACTCCGCCGCACCACTCCGCCGCACCACTCCGCCGCACCACTCCGCCGCACCACTCCGCCGCACCACTCCGCCGCACCACTCCGCCGCACCACTCCGCCGCACCACTCCGCCGCACCACTCCGCCGCACCACTCCGCCGCACCACTCCGCCGCACCACTCCGCCGCACCACTCCGCCGCACCACTCCGCCGCACCACTCCGCCGCACCACTCCGCCGCACCACTCCGCCGCACCACTCCGCCGCACCACTCCGCCGCACCACTCCGCCGCACCACTCCGCCGCACCACTCCGCCGCACCACTCCGCCGCACCACTCCGCCGCACCACTCCGCCGCACCACTCCGCCGCACCACTCCGCCGCACCACTCCGCCGCACCACTCCGCCGCACCACTCCGACGCACCACTCCGACGCACCACTCCGACGCACCACTCCGACGCACCACTCCGACGCACCACTCCGACGCACCACTCCGACGCACCACTCCGACGCACCACTCCGACGCACCACTCCGACGCACCACTCCGACGCACCACTCCGCCGCACCACTCCGCCGCACCACTCCGCCGCACCACTCCGCCGCACCACTCCGCCGCACCACTCCGCCGCACCACTCCGCCGCACCACTCCGCCGCACCACTCCGCCGCACCACTCCGCCGCACCACTCCGCCGCACCACTCCGCCGCACCACTCCGCCGCACCACTCCGCCGCACCACTCCGCCGCACCACTCCGCCGCACCACTCCGCCGCACCACTCCGCCGCACCACTCCGCCGCACCACTCCGCCGCACCACTCCGCCGCACCACTCCGCCGCACCACTCCGTCGCACCACTCTCCTCTACTAACCTCCAATTATCGCCTTACATTCTCCATCTCATCTCTTCTCCCCGCCACCGTGCACGAAGCTGCTGCAGCACACCTGCAAGCACCATCTACATCTCCTATCATTTCGTACCCGACCCCTCCTGCGCCGCAGTTTGCCTCTCTTCCCACCCTCATTGCCCCGGTCGTCCACTCCACGTGTCGGCGCCCACTCTCCGCCGCCCACGTTGCTCGGCGCTCGCGATTTTTCCGTTTTTACTGCGGAGGCGGCTCGCGCTGTTCGGTTGTCAGCGTGTGTTGGCTCAGCGCGCGCCCTTGGGCGGACACGGGAAACTGAAAAACAACTTCCGGCGAAAGCGATGGACCGCAAAAGAAATCAACAGATGGATTGTTCAGTTTTAGTGGAATGTATTGCTAGAGGAAACAGTGCCCCCTGTGTATTTGAACAGGTGTGTTGCGAAAATGATGAAATATAATTTTGTATATGTGATATCAGAGTGGCATTTCAGAGAATCTCTGACTGAAATTAAAAGGGATACTCGTTTCGGAAAGTTTGCTAATCAATATTTTGTATTGCAAATTTGTTAGTGAAAGCAAATATGCTTTAGAAGTCTATGCATAGCATGTTACGACGTTTCTACGGTAATTGTGTGTGGCAATTGCAGCCTTTCTTTTCCGTTTTATTCAGTGCTTACTCTGATGGTAATAGTCCAAAAGTATGAAAAGCACGTAAATTGAGTACAATAAACATAGCGCATAGATTTTTTCTACGATTTTTTTTTGTCTCTGCGAAGACCGGACTTCAAGCTCAATAAAAGTCTTGAAAAATCTGATAACAGTCAAACCATAAATCAAGATGAAACGTTAATAATTATTTCAATATTAAACATTATGATTTTGTTTCAAGGTATCGACCTGAAAACCCTTGCAGTTAGTGCAGCCGATAGCATTCATACTTTGTGTCCGAGAAGGATTTAAATACACGTAAGCCATGGTCATGTTAACCTAGTGTTTGTGGTGGAATAGACTACAAAGGCAAACTGTGAAGTAATTACAATCGATAGATATTTACTAAAATATGACTAATACCTGAATTAGCCGATAAATGTTCAAATGATCGAAAATTGATGGATATAGTTAGAAGTAGAAACAGCTTCAAAGCATTTGAACTTCAGCTAACACGAAGTGGCTAGTACGTTATTGTGAAGAAGCAATACGAGCCTGTGTGTGAAAAATAGGGATCAGACTGATAGTGTGAAGTTTTCAGGACTACTGAATCATGAAGTGTGTAGTTTCGGTATTTCTCTAACTCAGTTGTACATTTCTAATTACATTATATAATCTAACATAACCTAACTTCACTTTACATCTCAGTTGACGATTTTCTACGCATTCCCTACTTGGCGATGAGGTTCTCTTCTTTGCGATTTTCATAAAACTATTGTCGCGAGGGAAGGGTCTGACACCACGTGCGGGGAAGCGGGAAAACGATAAGGGCGCAAGGTGCCCCCCGGGCCGTTCCCTATTCTCCTAAAGGCCCAAGGTGGATCAGAAGGAGCAATAAGAACAGGAATGACTATAATCAGGTTTTTTGGGTGGTGTTACTTACATTACGAGGGGCCATCGGGAGGATTGGTGACTCTCGAAGTGCACGGTGGTTAAGGAAGAGAGCGGGAAACTGCTAGCAGCACTCCGGAGATTCGGTCTGGATGGATGGATGGATGGATTCGGTCTGGATTAACATGGTAGAGAGGTGTCAATAGAGACTGTTAGAGCCGATCTGAACCGACAGAGGAATGGAAAGATGTCAACAGGGCCATCTGGGCCGAACTGAACCAACTAGTGGTTCGCGGGGCCAATTTGTGTCCATGTGGACAAACTAGGAAGGCCAGCAGGACCAGTTTGGGCCGATCTGAATCGACAAAAGTGAGGAAGGTCCGTGCACACGGGCGACGAGCTAACGATTAGCATTCGTAAGCGGAGGACAAACAAGTATAGGCCTTCACTGCTAAAACGCTCTTTTCGCGATAGAGCTACGTCATTATGCTTACGCAGACACCAGATATATGTGGCCCTGCGACATCATCTAACAATTTGTGCATCTTACAAATGCATAATGTGAAACGCATTTTTTTTTCAAAATACATCTTGCCAACACACAAGATACCTCATACTCGAACAATCCCCTTACTTTCTCCAGAACCTGGAGGCTAATACCAATATTAGCCAGATGAAGACCAAAACGCCCCGCTCAGTCATTTCTGCATTTTATTCTTACTGCATGGCTAATGCGCGAAATAACAAGGTTCTCCTAACATTAGCCATATCTCTGCCTTAATACGTAACACAATGCAGGTTGGTTAAAAAGAGGAAATACTTATAGTTTCTAACGCCATTGTAGATTCGTAGATCGTGAGATCTCGAGCTCAAGCCTCCCAGTGTCTGGGTGAGAGTTCTTGGGAAGGTTGACATGATATGTTGAAAGCTTCCGGCAATCTATTTCTGTTGGATGCCGAATCAGTATACCAAACAACAGGCAACAGACCACGCGCGATCCTTCCCGTTCATATACCCATCGTATCCTTAAAAATGAGCGCTCTTCAATCTTTTAGCTCATATTCCATGACCACTAGAAAAAGTAATGAATGAAAGAATGAATGAAATAAAGAACGAGGGAGAGGACAATCGATAAAAAGAGTTTACATTAGCATAAATCGGTTTCAAATATTAAATACATTTGTATATCCGTGTTCAAAACATTCTAGAAGTACCGACCTCTACTTTCTGACGCACAATACTGCAATGTTAAATAAGTAAAAAAGGCTGCACGGATGACACGCGCTTACGGTATGTCATGCCGGTTCCAAGAACGCGCAGTCTCCGATGACACTTCCATTTATAATGACCGCGCGACGCATTCTGTTGTCGAGTTCTTCCTTCGAAACCTGCAGCGCTCCGCGTCAGCATCGCTGCGTCCCTCAAGGCTTTAGATGCATAAAATATGAACTCGTGTTTTTGTATCGTCGAGATGTAGTCCCCAGAGAGTGCTATGAACGTTGCGTTGACTGCAGATGGAGCACAGTAAACGTAAAGTCCATTTCACGTTTACAAAAATGTTCATATAACTACATTTGAAGGTTTAAATCTCGAGGCAGTCATTGTATTAGAGGCTCGTCAAATGAACTTACGAGGTGCCCCAACGTCAAACTCCATGGCATTTGGCAATCTTTCCCTAAATTATTTCAGTAGTATAGATGCGTTTTGCAGCTCGCACGCGTCACCAATATTTACAAACGAGGTATCTAAAGAAAGAGAATTTTAGGGAGTCGTGAAGAATTTGGCTTCAACTTTCAAAATATGACCGGTTTTTTGAAAGAAACAAATTTAAATATTTATGTCAAACGCAACTCGCAACACACGCGCAACATTGAGATCTATATAGTAACAACTCCAAAACGAAGCGTTCTAAGGCCTTAAAACCTGGACATTGTAGGCCTCAATGAAATGTTCCAAGCACCACAATCTACTGGAAGAGATCTTTTTGAATACTGTTTTACATTTTTGCTGGTACGGCGCTTCTTGATACTACTCCACCTGTTCAGAGACATATTGAATATGCAATTATATGTGAAGTAAAAACTAATTATGTGCTATCCTACGCGATTGAATTGCTCGGGTGTATCTCTCTGTTGGGTAATAAAATTTCATAAGAGTAATTTGTATTGACAAAGCTGATTGTATGTACTATCAGTTGGTACAATTACAAGGAGACATAGAGTTAGTTTTGTAATATTTTTGTGATTATCAAGGAAAGCAAAAACAGTCATGGAAAGTTTTATAATTACTTAAAATTATGGTTTTAAGTAAGTGTTGTGAATTTTTCCTATAATGTCTGTCTATATTACTGAATAAAACTTTATTGAAAATATATTTCATATATCAATAGCATTGTTTTTATTTGATACGCTTTACGTACATTGGAAGTTACCTATATACAATTATTAAACAAATCAACAAATTTTGTCAAAAACCTTCCCCCTTAATATGGAAATGGAAGGGGAAAATGGGGTTTAACACGTGAGAGTTCTCGCACGGTTGCGCTAGTGTAATATATTTTAACAATCGTATCCAAGTGCATCCCGCAACTCTTGGCGCCTGTGACTGGAAAATCACACCAGTATGCACGTTGCTCTCCAGAAAGCACCGCTATTTTCGGATTTAACGTGTAAAATGAGGCAAAACTTTATCTGTTGTATAGAAAAATCCGTAGTAATATAATCACACTAGGAGAATCTTTCAATGATTTTGAATAACTGTTTCAATGCTGCTTGAATAAATGCACCGTTATTCTTATTGATGTTGCAAGTTTCATATTGTCATGATTAATAAAAATATCAATATAATTTCATTAATTACAATTAAATGATGCCTTTTGATATATTTCCATTTATTTATGCATTACACAAGAATTAAATGCAAATTCAAACTTCGCGCCTGCGTTTGCCGCTGATAAGGGAAAAGGTTCTGGACGTCCCAGTCCGAATAAACGATGGATGAGAATGTGAGATTGAGTGATTTGATTTCCTCATTCTTGCTGGGGAAATAATGATAATTGTACTTTTTCATTTTCTCTCTCTCTGAAAGTTGCATATCACTTAAGGAAATAATGGCGATGTCGTACAAAGAACATTTCATTGTAGATGTTGAGAACGAAAGATTAGAGAAAAAACGAAGATGCATAACCAAACTGATGAGCAGTGCGATTATATTTTGAGACAGGATGATTACGTAATTGCTAGTTATTTCCGCTAATTTCACGAATATTGGAAACAAAGAAATCTGAAGCAATCTCAGCGCTGAAATTACCTCTTAGAATTCCCTTTGGTAAAGTCTTCGGTGGTATTTACGTCATTAGAGGTATACCGAGATACGGGAAGCCTCTGCTGTGGAACTTTCATTTTCTACGTACTTTCGTTTCCAATTTCCCTTACCTTGACAAATGTAGAACTCATAAGATATCAAATTTTCCATAAACGGTAAATTTTCAATTTGAAAGATGTGAGTTGCTGGTATCTCTTACCGTAAACGCGCAAGAGAATATTATACTCGAACGTGTTTATCAAGTGACCATCCTCTCGTTGCAAACCCATATGCGGCTGACCACCAAGAAAGTATGACATAATCAATGAATTTCAAATGTCATATAAAAGAAGGGCCAAATATTACATTTTATCACATGCAAGTAAAAGTATATCACATTCTTAAAATTTACGTTTGATATTGTAGCTGCGTCATGTCGTAAACACCCAAAATATTACATAAAACATGTTAGTACACCGTGCTTTCTACAGCGCACTCCGTAAGTTTCATATTCAGTAGCAATGAAAAAAAAAGAAGAGCCAGACATTACGTCCGGCCACTCCTAGTGAAAGTCTGAGTGAAAGCCCGCTCGTGGTGGAGGAGCGACGAGTCGCCAAGGCGAAGCCAATGGCTACGCTTCCGCCCACTGCTCGCGCAGCGCCGAGCACTTCGCCTGCGAAGCGCCTGTTTGCGGAGCGGCGCCGTCATCTGCGGCCTCTCATTTGTCTGCGCAAAGCACCCGAGAGGGCGGGCCTCGCGGCGGCAGGGGTAGCCCTCCGTGTATCGCTGCGCCGCCCGGCCCGTTTGTGTACCACTTCGCTAAGGAGCTCGGTCGTTTTGATTTGATTGATTTGTGATTCCGGGCGCGTCAGCTACTTAGGTCATTAGTCCCAGAAGTGCAGGGCGTGCTTTTTCCTCGGTAGGTGGCGGTGATCTTTTCCCCGCTGGATGGCGAGATCCGGCGCTGACCTACCGTCGACTAGCAGGGTTTTCCTCTCGACCAGGCATCTCCCATCAGCGGATCACCGCCCCAGCGAGGACAAGCTCTAAGCTCTCGACCGGTCTCCCGGCATGTGTGGTCGTGTAGTGCATGTTAGTGTGTGTGTGTGTGTGTATGTGTGTAAGGGGGGAGGATAGAACAAGGAAAGAAAGATCGCGCGCGGTCCGTGGCTCGTTTGTTGGGGTACTGCTCGGGCATTCGCCTGGTGTTGGTCGGAGAAACTACGGAGAACTACTGATCAGAGCAGCCGGTCGCTAGAATTCTCCTCCAGACAGCGACTGGATTCGACCTAGCTGACAAGCTAGTGTCAAAAATCCTGCCGCCGTCGGGACTCGAACCTAGAACCTCCCAGTCAAAGGGACTGCAGTGACATCAGTTGATGCACTGAGCCATATCTCCCGGTAGCTCGGTCGAATTCAGCCGCGCGCTGACGGGAGAGGAATTGTACCAGCCGGTTGCTCTGATCGGTAGTTTTCCGTGGATTCTCCGACCAACTCCAGGCGAATGATTAAGCGGTACCCTCACAAACGGGTCACGGAGCGCGCGCGATCTTTCCTTCCTCTTCCTTTTTTCTTTTCACACCCCTTAGACACACACACACACACACTTAAATACACTGCTACACATGCCAGGAAACCTCTCGGGAGCTTAGAGCTGTGTTGTCAAGGTCGATGCCAGGAGTCCGTGGCATGAGTGCCACGACGAAATCGCCCCTCCACACTGTACATTAACCTGTCACCAAAGACAACGCCATCCCTACAGTAAAACGGCGGAATTACTACTACTCGTAATAGTTCCCTTTCCCGATGCTAGTTGCGCAGAGAAGCTGTGGCATGCTACGGCGCCACGACGCGTGTCACTGCCACCAGTAGAAGACCTTGACACCACAAGCTTAGAGCGTGGCTAAGGCGGTGCCCCGCTAGTAGGAGGTACCTGGTTGGTGAAAGCACCGCAAGCCGACGCGTACGTCGGCCCCGAATCTCGTAATCCAGCGGAGGAAGGAACCTCCACCTCCACGATAAAACATGCACTAAATTTACGGGACTGGTGAGTTTAGCCGTTGACGCGCCCAGTATCAATCAAACAATCCTTCACCTCTTCCCTCTGACCTTCTCCGTCCTAAGCCGCCTTACTTCTCAACGTTTCGCTCACCTTCGCTCTGCTTCAGGCTGCCTCGCTCTGCCCCGCTTGACTCCGTTTCTTCCTTGCTCGATCCGTCCCTCTTGTTCTGCTCTGCTCGTCTCCTTCTCTCACAGTCCGCTCGTTCTGTTTCTCAAGTCCGTACGTCCTTTCCTCTCCACTTCTCCCCTCGCCTCGCAGATCCTCTCGTCTTTTCTCAGATTCTCCCCTCTCCTCTCAGCTTTTTCTCGTCCCCTCTTGGCTCCGCTCCTCCTCCCTTTCTTCCCCAAGCAGTTCTGCACCTCCCCTCCCCTCAGCACCACCTCTCCCCTCCTCTCTTTTTCTCCGCTCCCCTTTCCACTCTCAGCTCCGCCCCTTCCCTCCCCTCCCCACTCAGCTCCGCTTCTCCTCTCCTCCCTCAGTTCCACCTGTCCTCTTGCAGCTCTACCTGTCTTCTCTTAGGCCAGGGAGGATGAGCAGATCGGGTATGGCATGGCATGGGAGTGAGGCTGGGCCGGGCAGGAGAACAGGATGGGGCCGAAGTCACAATGGAGAGTTAGGAGGTGGGGGCTGAACGAGAATAGCTGGACGTGGGCGGAACGAGCAAACAGATGGCTCATCAGCATTGTTACGCCGGTTAAATGAGGAACGTCGTCTTTTGACATGAGGCGCCCTGAGATTTCGTTTTCGCGAGTTGATGTCTCCGGCAGTGATACTGCTGTCGTTTGCAAAGTTGTGAAACGTGGGTTGACAATGCTACGGTTTGCCGAGATGGGCTTTCGTTTTTGGATCCTTTTAGCATGTGATAAGAGGGCTTATAATCTTTCCGAAAGAGTTGTTATTAATACACTTGTGACTGCACAGGAAGTAAATGATGTAAAAGAGACTTTTATTTCAAGAAAGAAGATTTCTAAACCTTATTACTTTAAAATCATCAATATCGACATACAAAATGTCTTGATGTAGGTTAAAATAATGTTCAGTGAACGCTTACACTCCCTAGAGTTATAGATTATTTGAAAGACAAAATGGATACGTAAACTACTGGCAAATACTAGAATTTAATTAAGACTGCCAGCTTATGGGAATAAAGATAAATAAGTCCGTATTTCAATGTATTTTCTATCCTTGTCTGCCCTAATTCCATTTCCAGCAGCGGATAACTCTACTTCGTCTTGCAAGATTTACGTGCCCCCTTTGCGTCTGGTGGGTACACAATGCAACCCTTCATATGAAACGTATCCAACCGCTCCTCGTCCTGTGCAGCGCTTCAAAGCGCACGACCGGCAATAAAATGAACGCGTCCAGTCACATTCCCTTCCGCTGTATGCTTCGGAGAAATTGGAGCTCTGCAACGTACAGGTATTGGCTCTCGACAGAGCTCAATCTCGATCGGAGAAGAACGTAAACCCCACGTGACGGACTGTGCGAGATAGACTTCCTGTATCTGTCGACGTATAAGGCTCATAAGCAAATCCGGAGAGAAAACAGAAAACGATCGAGTGTAACTTGAAAAAAAAATGACGCAAGTTTGATGAAAGTCTTGCGAAATTCAGATTAGGGGAATATTCTTTGTTGATCGCACTGAAAGTGTAATAATAATGTAGTAAATAATAACGGTGTGATAGGGAAAGAAATGTGTAGTTATAAACCGAAAAATAAAATTAAAAATAATGCGTTATTTACGATCTCGTCAATTGTATTAGTTTTTTTCAATCATTTGAGCCTAAAATCTTTGACAATACGTATACAATAATTATTCACTACTATTTTTCAGTTGTAAATTAGGTTTCATAATCACATGAACATTCTCATCACTCGTACGAGGAAAGCTTTTGTCTCGTGTCATTCACATATCGAACTGCCACCGAAGTTTCTGCTCTCAAGTTACCTAGCTTGTCCGCTGTAACTTCGAGTGGCTGCGCCCGCTGAGGCAAGGGCAGAAAGTGCCCACTCTTGGTATAGTGACAGATGCAGATGGAAAACAGAAAAAAAAGAAGTAACTAAATATGGTCGTGTGATTCCTAGCTGGCCTTAACTTGCATAGGATTATGAATATCAATTGAGTTACAAAGGAGGTTATAAATAATGCACCCGCAGATCAAGAATAAGAAATCGAAAGGTAGATACGTTTAGTGACGGAGAGCTAGGGAACAGTGACCGCAGGTCATATCTGAGGGAAGGAAAGTTTCTCGGACAACTTCTTGCAGATTAAAACTTGCAAATCCAGACGACGACGTTCAGCGAGTGGATATTTTCAAGAGTTTGGGGTGCGGATTCTCTAACTTCTTTCCCGGCCGATGGAGGATTTAAGAGTTCACACCGTACGTCACGTCGATTTAGAGGTTCCACGGCGCACGGAGTCGAAGAGAAGGAATCGAAGTTCTGCGGCTCAAAAGATCTGCGGAACTCGAAGGAAGGCAAGGTTTCCGTTAAACCAAGTGAGGGGTTCTTAAAACAAAGTATACACAGTGTATATTTTCATTAATGAAGAAATACATTCTAGTACTACATTTGAATCGACTCACTTTTATTAATTGTTTAAAAACGTACGGTTTTTGAATGAATTTTACAAAGTATGAATAAAAATTATTAATAATTAATAATAAAGTTATTATTTAATAATTGCTAGTGAAACACGCTATGCTTTTTTAGAGATACAGTGTCAGAGTTAGGTTAGCAATCACAGATATTTTAGTACAAAATTACTTTCTCAATTAGCGATAATTTAACTTTTAGCTCAGAATGTGTAAAGACACATAACATATCCAATTAAAAAATTATTTCAATTTTTGTCACATCATGAAAGCTCGAAACATTTTACCATTTAGTCAATCTTCAGGAGATTAAACCGACATATGAATTCTGTAATGAAGGTATTCAACAATACTTCCCTTGGCAGCTTGATTCAAAACTGTTGCCGTTATAGAGTGGAGGATGGTGTATGCCTGCTGTATGACAATGAAGGAAGAGACGTTTACGACGTGCTTACATTATAAGATGAACAGGGAAGAACTATTTATGAACACTGCGCTAATACATTTCAAGCAATATAAGAGACTTTACGGACAGAGAGAATAATAATTATTAAAATTCCAGTAAACCAGGTTTTTATTCAAAATGTATTCTTCTAGTATGCGAAATACGTAGGGGCAAGAGTTAATAATTGTACTTCTACAATAAAACTGGATTTTCTAGTTTCTAGAAACGCGGTCAATTGTTTATATTTAACAACTAAAATGATTGAATTTTGGATTATTTTTTCTTGTATTTTTACATTTTTTGAGATGTGTGTCAAAAAGGTCTAACGGCTGCGTAAAGTAAATGATAGAGGTTTATTCACAGCAGTTTCAAACCAATATTTCTGTCAATGTCGGGTGTTGTCTGGTAAAAATAGTTTTGCTTTAATTTCCGATCCTACGTGATTTTTTCGTTCTATTAATTAGTGTAAACAAAGTTACATTTATAAACAACACACGATTCTACATTTTAGCTAGAGTTGATCTAATATTTTACGGTAAAATATACTGATGACATGTTTTCATTAATTTATTTCCCAATATTTTTAAAACGTCTGTTCAAATAGAGTCGTTCAGTGGAATGTATGAATATAATGACTGCAATAACGGCTAACGTATAACGGCTGCAATAAATTGTTGACACAAATTCTGGAAACATGAATTTGGCATCTTCCACGTATCCATAAAACTAGCAGAATACAATTAAAAGCACAAAAGAACTTCTGCAATCTTTCATGATGCCCACGAGCGTTAAAGTCCAACTCACAAAGAAAAGTCGTAACAAATATAGTGACGCTCTCCAACCAAAGCTCATAACTCATTTCCCGGAAAAAGGCATCATCTAAAACACGTAATTTGTTACGACGCACAATAAATCTAAGGAACTATTGAAAAACAACTTCGGCGAACCATGTGGCCTCGCATATTCGTACTCTCTCTCGTTTTTTGGCTTCATTCTCACGCGGTCCCAGGGGAATTTCCAATCTACAATGTGAATTACTGAGAAACGACTGCCTTCAAAAGCAGCGCAACGCAAGAAACGTAAAATTACATCCTGAGACGAGGCGGCGCGGCGGTGCAGTCGTAAATGCAAATACTTCTGCGTTTCGCCTCGCAAGCAAAGTGATGGAAAACGAACGATTCCTGGCGGCGAATGTGCATTTGCTCCCACGAATGAAGTCTCGTGCATAATATATTTGCCGTTGATGGGAATAACTTAGTGGAGTTTTATGTCTGATTCCGGAAGTGATAAGCAAAGGGAAAACGCAAGAACATTAAAACAACACAATTCGAAAAGGCATGAGCTGTACTATTAACGAATAATGTCTAAGAATATGAGTTAGTAGCTCATAAAATATTTATTTTTCTTATGCTCAAGCTGAAATGGAGTAGTTGATTTCGCTGGATAGTTCATGTTTACTGTTGTTAACCCTCTTTTGTGGTATTTTGGAGACATATATTTGTGGTGTTAGATATATTCGTCAGCTCTGCTTTCAATAGTATGACATCTTAGGTGTGTCAGAAAATCCTGAAACTTAGATAATAGAAGACAAGTTCTTCATTGAGAAAACTAGTATTTTGGGAGCGTAGTTTGCCAAAACATTTTATCCGTCATTTATAATGACATATTTCATACATGAAATAAAAAAGAACACAGTCGTTCTGTGCAATTGTTCTGTGCTGTTGCACAATTAATACATGTTGCTAAATCCACCTTTCATTATTTTGCAAGATGTGATATTTGCGGATATTGTTGACAGAAACGTGCAACAAATAACCTGCTTACGGCGATTACAGTGTCAAGCCATATAGTCATGACGTCCTTGGCTTTTACAATTCGTGGTGCCAAAACAGCACGTACTTTCATGCCCTTAATTCCACGCAAAATCACGCGAAAAGTACTCAAATTTTCGCAAAAATTGTTCATGACTTTATTTCCAAATCTACTTCCAAGGAACAGACTTCGTCAAGGAAAAAAAACTCTGTTTTTATAATTGTTGTAGGACGACATCGAAAAAATTTTGAATTTTTGCAATTTTCGAAAACTCAGGGACTTGAACGAACATGAGACCAGCACCATTCTCTTAAAAGTCCTTCACACTATACAACAAAAAAAAGTCATCAAAAACGATGTGCCAGTTTTTTGAAAATTTTGAGTGTCCCAGAGGCTTCATGTAAGGATAATACTGTATAATTACGGATTTGGCAAGACAGGATTAGAACGCATATTTAATGGAATGTTATTAAGTAGAGATGTATTTAGTGTATTGTTTTTGTGAACCTCGGTTGATTGTACTTGGAATGAACTATTACCACATATATTTATAATTATAGGAATGCACAATTATTTTTCATAAAAACATTATAATAATTTACAACCACTGATAAACGAAATTAAATTGAAATATTAGATTAATTATACAATATATTAATATTATATAATAGTAGTAATTATAATTACATATTTTGTTTTATAAATACGATAGATGCAAAGAATTCTCTTATTTAAATAGTATTATACATTATTTATAATTATTTATATTATTATTTATATACGTTTTGCTATATTTTTTGTGAATTATTTAATTTAGTTTTTATTTCTCATAACCTGGGGCTGGAATTACATACTATAACGGAACGGGTATCGTGATCTGAAAACTCAGTAAATTATTATTATTATTATTATTATTATTATATTATCATTATCATTACTATTATTATTCTGATTAATATTCTTAATGTTTTCATTTTTATCCCTCCTCGGCGCAGTGCGGGGAGCAGTGGCAGCGGCGTGCGTCTGGCGCGGGGCGGCGTCCGCGTGGAGGCGGGGGCGGGGGCGGGGGCGTCGGCGACGGCGGCGCATCGCGCACGTGGGGGTGCGTGGGCGGCGACGGCCGCGCGGCCGCGGGGGCGGCAGGGATCGATGCAGCGCCCAAAATACCGGCGCCCGCCTCCCGGGCCGGCGGCGGGGCGGCAGCGGCGGCGGCGGCGGCGCTTGCGGCGGGGCGGCGGTCAACCGCGACGCGCGCCTTTGGGGCGCCTCCGTCCACGCGCGTCCCGCCCCCTCCGGCGGCCCTCCTGCCCCGCCCCGCTCCGCCCCCTCCGCCCCGCCCCGCCCCCTCCGACCGCCCCGCCCCCTCCGACCGCCCCGCCCCCTCCGACCGCCCCGCCCCCTCCGACCGCCCCGCCCCCTCCGACCGCCCCGCCCCCTCCGACCGCCCCGCCCCCTCCGACCGCCCCGCCGCCTCCGACCGCCCCGCCCCCTCCGACCGCCCCGCCCCCTCCGACCGCCCCGCCCCCTCCGACCGCCCCGCCGCCTCCGACCGCCCCGCTGCGCGCGCGGAGTTTGCAACTCCCGACCCGGAAGATGCTACGCGCTCCGTGGCACAAAACGAATATTGCGGCTGGGTTCGTCTGCCTCTCCATTCAGCCGCCCTCTGGGTTCGGGGCTCTGCCCTTTACCTCGCCGTACCTTACAGCGAATCTCTCGTAGTTCAGTGAGCGCCCCCATTCAACGTTCGTTGTAATTCCTATCCCCACCACGTTCTCCCACGCCAAGTTTTGAAGAATCTCCCCACATAAATATCGACAAACTGTGATCATTGGATTGCTCCATTCGATTGCCACTTGAACATGTCTGTTTTTCCTTCTTTAACCCTATCTCTTTTGCACCTACTTTTCTGTACAAATATACAGAACGATTCAGATTCTTAGCTTTCCTATAGAAGGCTCTTCATAGACTGCTTCAACTCCATCATTCCCAAACATTGCAACCTTCATTTGACCCCTTCCATTGTCATGCTTCGTTGAACACCGGTCATTGACCTCGCCAATTTAGTTAACTTGATCTGCTGCACGCAAAGTTTGCAACTCCCGATCCGGAAGATGCTACCCGGGCAGCGGCACTAAACGAATAATGCGGCTGCGTTTGTCTGCCCCTCCGTTATTCCGCTCTTCGATTTTGTGGGTCTGCGGTTTGCCACGTCTTATATTTTACAATTTCTTGTGGTTCAGTTAGTGCCACTTTTAACTTTCGTTGTAATATTTATCCCCACTGCTAACCCCTTAAAAAATCTACCAATTAACAAACGTTCCTACAAAAATACCGAAATCGTTTGTCCATTTGCCCCAAGCTATCTTGCATTTTGGTCACAACGCCATTGCAATTACTGTTGCCGCTACCGTCGTCGTTGCCACCTCCACCACTCACCCTATACCAATGACGCGACGTCACCGCTTTCACGGAATACAGCCTTGTCTTTGCCATCCCTGCCTCTGCCTTCTCCAACCCTCCACCTCCCCCGCGCAAGCCTTTTATACCTCTGTCTCCTTTTCTCCTCTTCTACCTTCCAATCCTTCTCCTCCGCCTTCACTCCCCCTCATAGTCTCCTCCAACTCCTCCTCCCCTGTCTCAACCTTCTCGAACCCCATCTCCGCCTCCTTCGCCCCTTCCGCCTTCACCTTTCACCTTTTGTTTCCTCTTTCTTCAAGAACTTCACATCTCACTTATTTACATACAATCATAATATTCGTATGTCTCTTCTAATGGTCTCTATTGCACCATTTCTAAATATTGGGACTATCTTTATTTGGCTCCTTCAGTTCTCACCTTTCATTAAGCCGAAGTCATAGGCGTCGCCGGACGGTACATCCAATTCCCTTAGCGCAATTCATAACTCTCGATCCAGAACATGCTGTGTGCTCTGCCGCACTAAACGGATATGCGTTCGTCTGCCGCTCTCTAGGTACATGGGCCTCACCTTCGCTACTGCATCAGAAGCCGCATTGATTGATTGTTTAATGTTTCCGGGTGCGTCCACTGCTAAGTTCATTACTTCCGTAAGTGTAGTGCATGTTTTCATAGTGGGATATGGCGGTGATATTCTCCGCTGGATAACGAGATCCGGCGCCGACTTACATGTCAGCTTGTGGGAGGTTCAGGTATCTCCCACAAGTGGGGCACCATCCCAGTCAGAACAGGCTCCAGGCTCCCGAATAGTCTCCGACAAGGGTGCTGGTGTAGTGGATGTAATAGTGTGTGTAAATAAGGGGTGAGGATAGGACAAGGAGGAAGAAGGAAATATTCGCGGGTTTCCGGAACTGAGAGACCACGGAAAACTACCAATGAGCCCGCTAGAATTTTCCTCCAGACATCGGCTGAATTCGACCAAGCGGTCTAACAGTGTCGAAAATTTTGCCCCTGTCCGAACTCGAACCCTAGGACCTCCCAGCCAGGGAATCTGCAGTGATATCAATTGCCACCTAAGCCGGTTGAATTCTCCTCTTTCTCAACATCTCGTGGTACGGTAAACGCCCCCCATTCAATATTTGTTGTAATACTAGCCTCACCGCTATCTACCTCATCCAAATTCAACACTAGAGAATCTCAACAAAAATATTGATAGAGCGTTTTTCAATTTCGGCCTTCAATTTTGCCCTTTGTTATCAACCTGCCACTGTCCATGTCTGTTTCCTTCCACTCCCCTATATAAAACCCTTCCGATTCTATTTCAATCCTAACAGTCGCAAATATTGGGTTCACATTTGTCTAACTCTTCCCTCAGATACCTCTCCCTCATCCTGGGTCTTTGCATCGCCAATCGCAGTTGACCGCTCCGCTGCTTGCAGAGCCTGCATCTCTCGATCCAGAAGATTCCATGCGCGCCACAGCCCCAGTCGTATATTGCGGATGCATTCGCCTATCTCTTTTCTCGGAGCCCGCTCTCCTGCTTTCCAGGACTGCCCGTTGCAGCTATTCTTGAAACCAAGTCTCCTCTTTTCAGAGCGCTTTACTCATTGCTTACAGCGTTGGGTAGAATACTCAGCCCTGTTTTCATTCATCCCGTCCAAACCACTTGAAATCTCACTAGTGAAATACAAAAGCTCCTTGTTGTGTATTTTCCTATTCATTCATTGCATCTTATCCAAATCGCTAATGTCCACGTGCCTTCGGTCTCTTACCAAACTCACCCACCTCACCCATCTCTCACATTATTTTATTACTCATTTACCAAGCACTGCGAATTCTATTTACAACGTCACCAATCCCTAATATTGATTCTACGTTTGCCTTTCGAACGAGTCGCTCTGGGTCCCCTAGAATCAAGTTATTGCCCCTACACACATCCGACGGGCTCTCTTCCACCAGTTCTTCTGCTTTAATAAGCGTTTCTACCTAAGCACACGAAGTATTTGGGAATGTTCAGCCTCACCTACATCCTCACTACTAAAATTTTGAGCCTTTCATTCCTCGTCATTGAAATTTTGAAGCTCTGCGACCGTCCATATGCCCATTTAGTCAATGTCCCTGGTCCACCTCTCTCTCAGCTGCTGACTGCATGTGACACTTACTTTTCCACGTCCTTTGCGTACCAATCTTCCTCGATTTTATTTCAACTTTGTTATTCAAAAACATTGAGACTGCGTTTGACTATCTCTCCATTCAGGCGCATCCCTTCGTCAAAGTGCCTGATCCTTTCACTTTACCTCACGTCTACACCCAAATCTTGTGACCACTGCATACGACGTTCCGTTGTACACTCCAGACCTAATGCACACTGCCTCCTACCGCGTACCCATAAAAGTTAGCTATCCATTGAAATAAATAGTTCCTACGTTAATCTAATTTTTTAATTATCTCATTTTGTTTCTCCAGGTTATTTTATCTCGCACTTCCGCAGACTAGCATCGTGCCATCCCTTCACCTCAGGTGCATCTTAGAACTAATAACGCAATTGCTGCTCATATGTCTTCCAGGATAAAAATTTTGGCTGATACTTTTGAAAGGATGCAATGAACACAGGGGATTTACTACATGTTTTCTCTGAGTTCTTCTGTTTTCCCGTCTCATTTTATGACCAATTCACATTAACATCACCTATTCATGAAATTGTTTTTCCATCCCAGATAAGGCCTGAGATTCAGGGACTGGAATGAAGTTAAAGATAAAGATTACCTTCCACTACCCATAAAATGCACACTTAACTTTCTGGATTCTATTTCAACTCAGCCATTCTTAAGCTTTGGAGATGTACGTTGCCATTTCCAAATAATCGGTTCCCTGTGCCAGTATTTTTCATTTTCACCAGTCTTTTTCCAGGTGTCTTCCAGCTTCGCGAGTCCATTTCGCACTTCCTTAAATCTCGTACATTTCAATCCTTGCTCTCTTGTAAGAGTTCCAGCCACCATCCTTGCGTTCGCAGGAAAGCTAATCCTTGCTGCATCAATCACATTCAGACTCTTTCGAAACTTCTCTGCGATTTTGAAATACCGAGAATCTCGTTTATCTCATTTAATTGAAGCGTTTTATCTACCTTGCATCCATCACCATCTGTTTCATTTCTAACCAAATGTCAGATCTAAAAAATATGGTCAGATCTAGAAAAGTGACTCTTATTAACATTAGCACAACAAATATTAAGGCAGCGGTATAGATATTTAAAATAAAAGATCGATCAAACTGCGAAAAGTAAAAGCTATAAAGTGGATGTTGGACATGGCCCATCTTCCTTTCATATCAAAATTTCCAAACATGTTACATTAGATGTAAAAGAATGTGAAATTTAGAGGAAAATGTGGTAAAATAAGAACAATAATAATAATAATAATAATAATAATAATAATAATAATATGAATTATAGTCACGCACATCTATCCTCGATAAATATGACTAAGCCCTGTTGCGTTCGTGTGGTTACGAGATGGCCAATTTGCAACAAAAAAATCAAATATAATTCTTTTTATTTTACACTAATGTCATCCAAGACTTCGAGTTGCAAAAATCAATAATATGACTATTCTATCACATTTATGACTGGCAATGGTTGCATTGTTACTATTATTTCATAATAATGGTTAAAAACTTATGGAGACGAAGATGAATCCGAAAAGAAAACCGCAAAGATATATTTTACGCCAACTACGCATCCCGTACGAGGTGATCGCCATTTGAATAACAGTAAAATATGATGATGATGATGATGATGATGAAATAATAAAGTAAATATAGGGAAGAGCTTATTCTGAAGAAACGAGACAGTAACCCTACTTTGTTAACAACAAACCCCATATAGTGCAATGGGAGTTTAAACCACAATAACAGGGGTTGAAAGCCACTGGAATAATTGTCGGCGCTCTGGTCTACGTGTCGGTATTACTCGTATACCTACGTGTAAACACAGTATTATATGCACAATACTATAGCACATATTACGTAGACAATACTAACTCAGACTATATTGGGACAGTGATTCAAGGAGCTATGAACACGAGTTGAAATGAAGCGCTGAGTGGGGGGGGGGTGCGGGTATCTGACAATGGCCCCTGATGCCTAGCCTTCGGTGCTTGCAGCATCCCATTGAATGCTATCTCTGCCCGTCGTCACTTCTCAAGTCGCAGAGACATTCACGGTGAGCGATTAGGAGGCAAAAAGAAAATCTTACACTCTGTATTATAGATTTTTTTGTATCGAGGTCTATCTTAGCGTTTTAACAGGAAAATAAGATTGTGTCAGTTCGCACAGTTACTTTCTTATGGTAGGTGTTTATATTAAGTAAATTTGTTTATCAAAGGCATCATAATGCACTGAAGAATATGTAGACCTGACTCACTCACAACCCATTCATTTCTAATTTTAGAAGATTCATAGAGTGTTCTAAAAATCTCAATAATTTTGTCATTAAAGAAAGAATTGTATAAATCGTTAAAAAATGTACAGGAAGGCACATAAAACTGTGAAATAGCCCAACACTAACAATATTTAACATACTACATAATCTTAACAAGAAAGTACAGACACTTTTTCTATAGTTATATCTTTTCCATGTTGAATTAATTAGTGAAGACACTGTTCAATACCTTATTACCACACTCACGTTGGAGTAAAACGTTCAACTGCCAGGACACTCCCTCGCCATCGCAATGCCACCTCTGAGCCGTGTCCATCCTTCGCGTTCCTCTCTGCCTTCACCGGGGCCTCTGCCTTCGTTTTCACTTGAGTCGTCCTCTCCACTGCGTCCTTCGTCTTCGCCCCATCGGCCGCCGCCGCCGCCACCGCCTGCACGAGAGATTACGGACGGCAGCGGCGGTGGCGCGGGGCACAGAGGCGCGGCGCGGCGCGGGGCCCGGCATCGACCCGGGGCTCTCGAAACCCGAGCCCGAGGGCCCTCCGCCGGCGCCGACGCTCAATCGCCGCCCGTGGCCATCCGCCCGCGCCCCCCCCCGCTGCCTCACCGCCCCACGGACGCTGGCCCTGCCACCGCCCGTGGCGCGGCGGGCGCTCTGAGGGTCCCTCTCGCTCCCTCTTGTTCCTGTCGCTCCCGTCGTTCCCTTTCTTTCTCTCTCTCTCGCTCCTTATTGCTCTTTCTTGTTCCCTCTGGCTCCCTCTCGCTTCTCTCTGCTCCCTGTCGCTCCCTCTCTCTCTCTATCGCTACCGCTCGCTCCCTGTCGCACCCTCTCGCTCCCTGTCTATCCCTCTCGGTCCCTCTTGTTCCTGTCGCTCTCTCTCGTTCCCTCTCTCTATCGCTCCCTGTTGTTTCCTCTCGTTATCTCTCGTTCCCTCTGCCTCCCTCTCACTTCTTCTAGCTCCCTGTCGCTCCCTCTCGTTCCCCCTCCCTCTCTATCGCTCCCTCTCGCTTCCTGTCGCACCCTCTCGCTCCCTGTCGATCCCTCTCGGTCCCTCTTGTTCCTGTCGCTCTCTCTCGTTCCCTCTCTCTATCGCTCCCTGTTGCTCCCTCTCGTTATCTCTCGTTCCCTCTGCCTCCCTCTCACTTCTTCTAGCTCCCTGTCGCTCCCTCTCGCTCCTCTCCCTTCCAACGGGTTCAACTACAAAGGTACTCAGGTACCATCACCAACCAATCTCTGTACTGATCGCAACGCCCATTAGTTTTCTTCATCCTGCTGCCCCCTCAAATTTTTACAGTAAACATTTTTACAAGTTCTATCCGTAAATCGAAGGGAACAACTCTGGCATCACGAGCTTCAATTCTAATTCTGAAACCAACAATGCACTTTGACTTGTCCGTTTCTGCCAGCTCTCAACCTTACTGCCCCGCTGGCCTTTTTTGATTTTTTCATCTCCATAGTAACCGACGAGGCGGGATTTATTTTGATTTCATTTACTGTTTGCTGCTGCCTAAGAGAGGGGGGCATTTATTAATAACTAAAAAAAACTTAATTTTAGCTTAATCTAATTGTACACTCAATATGTATGCACTTTGGCATACCTAATTGAATTTTATTCTTTTAATACTATGTATTGTTCTTGCATCTTTACTGTATTTTAAAAAACACTGCTGGCATTCTCACCAATATTTACTCATTATATAGTACCTACAGTTCTTTGCTTCTATGATATTGTTACCTCTTCTAATATCAACAAAAAAGCCTAAAATATTACTCTCGTCAAGTCAGCTATTCAGTCTCAATTCAAAAGCTCACGGCGGCGACCACAGTCTAAAGATGGCTGGTCTGTCTTCAACAATTTCAATATAAATTTATCCTTATCAAATTGTTCTGCAAGAACCCTTCTCTACCAAAAATCTGCTACATAATTTCAAATCCAAAATGAAATACAACTTCCTCAAAAAAGTCACTACCACCTCTCGTTACCTTATTTCACTACCTTTTACTACGGAGTAGAGAAGAAAGTTACGTAATGCTGCTCGAAAAAATTTCGGCAGGGCTCGACTTATTGCCGAGCCCTGGTAACAAAAAAGTGGAAAATCCAGTTTTTAAATTTAAAATGTCTGTCCGTCTTAGAACAACGTTAGTGGCTAAACCTTTTACCCAAGTTTCTCCAAAATAGATATTCCGTATTGTGACCATCCGTTTTCCTCCAAAACCTCATTGAAAACGTGGCACATTTATCGCCCGTACGATGAGCTTCATTACTCATAGCGCGCGCCGTATAAACAGAAGAGAGCTGCTAATTAGTTCTTAGAAGTATCACCAGAGTTCACTAGAATCGCTTGGCTAGGGTAGCAGCGAGGTAGAAGGCATATCTCATCCCTTTCGAAATGAGTCGTCTAGCTGTGAGGTTGTACGGACGGAACGTATCAACGTGGACGCTATCAATCCGGACGAAAATAGGCATCTGAGCTCTTCAAAGACAAAAGGAAGAGGTAATTAATTCTTTGAATTAGTACTAATAGAATTACTATTTAAGAATTAATTAACTGGAGGTTTAAGAACAGTGGGAAGAGGAGAAGGAGCCTTGTTTATAATTAATCAGAATCTAACATGTGCTTTTTATATCCTTTTCCAGCTCAAATTTTCTTTTTAGTCTTGATTCTTATTATATGCTCTTAAATTCTACTGGACATAATTGGAGAATACTAGCGGCATATGGTTAAAATATTTACGTCGGCAAAAGACGAGTATTTTGACCACACCGTTGGCCCAGAGGGAGATCTACTGCAGAGGGAGCTATGGTAACAGGACTCGATCAGCGGAGCGAGCAGCGAAGGGGAGGCGCACCGCAGCAAGATCACCGTTGTCGCCACTGCTCCAAGGTTCAGAAGACGGCGTATTGTATAGGATTTCAAAGTAAGAGAGTTCCTTTTACAAACATTCTAGTGCCCAGAACTTGTTTGATGTAGAAGATAAAGTAATTCTGTGCAAATCGAAGAGAGGATTTAATATTCTGTCAGTTAGTTAGAGGAGAGAGAAATGTTTTAGAACTGATAGAATCAATCTTTCTTTGTCTTTATTCTCTGTAAAAGAAATTAGAAACAGTAAAACTTGATTTTTATGTCACTTAAAAGAGAACAAAATTGGTACAAAAAAATGGGTAAATGTCTAGTAAACTTTCTTTTGATTGATGATCTGTAAATTTGTAAAATAGCAAAGAGAAGGACTTATAGATTTAAGGAAGTTTTCTTTGTGTATTTTATTTACAGCAAGTGACAGTGTATTTTTTATGTTTTCTATGCATTTATAAGTGTTAAGTGTATGAGATTTCTATGCCACAAATTTTCATCTCAAGATTATAGTAAGATTTTTTAAGAAAACTGTGTTTTAATCTGAATGATTTGCGAGACCGTAGTGTCGAGAATCCACGTCCCTGATCCCATCATTTTCATTTCATCATTTTTTTTGTGGCCCACCGTCATCCCGACTGAGCTACCCAAACATTCCAGGGAGAATACTCAAAATCCCTCTCCCTTATCCTTAGACAGTGGAGGTCACAGTATCTAAACTGCCTGAAGTCGCGGTCCGTCGAATTTGAAACCGATATTTCAATTTGGGGTACTTTAGATGAAGTCCCTGGGACATTTTCCAAATTTTCAAAAAATGGCTCTACCTGTTTTGATTGAATTTTGTTGTTGGATAGTGTGAAGAACATTTAAAAGAATGGTGCTAATCTCATGTTTGTTAAAAACCCTGATTTTTCGAAAATTGCAAAAGTTCAATTTTTTAGGAGTCTTCCTACAACTAAAATATTAAATATAGAGATTGTTCAATCTCGCGAACAATCACGAGGAAATTCGCTAGCAGGGAGCAGCCTCAAATTGTCTTTCCCTCGCGCGGCCAACAATCTTCGACTGCCCCACCTTCAAAGCTTCTTACGGCTCTAGCAAGTCTATACAAAAATATAAAAATGAAACACAGATGTTCAGGCAACAAAACAATTCTCGTTGAGCCCTCTTGGCCGCGAGCGCCGAACCGCCACGTACCTATTGTACTAGTCCGGGAAGGGGCGACAGGTCATTACCCAGGGCTTGGCCTCCGCCGGCGCGCGGGCCGCTTCCTCAAGCCATTACAGTGTACCTGCCCTCTACTCAGCCTTCGAAGGCCAGATATGTTTTACAAACATTCATAAATATCGCCACGTGCCTCCCGCACCAATATTGGCGTTAGCATTCGCCGACCTACGAACACATTTGCTAGGCAGTCCGCGCCCGTGCCCGTCTTTCCGCCCCGTATCTCAACCGGAGCGCCGCGGTTCCCATGAGAAAATCCCAAACCTTGCTAATGAGATGCAGCCATTGCAGGCAATTGCCGCGCCAAAATAACGTGACACACTTCAGAAATAACAACAAATAACGAGCAACTCCCGCGGCACAACTGCGTCTCACTGCATGTCATAGGCTAGCTGCAAATGCCACGTGACTCCTCCCCCTCTGCACTTGGAAACATACGTTTCAATAAATACGGGAACTTCGCTCCCACGCGCCACTACTCACTACTCAGTCATCTCTTAGCAAACTTCCAAGCGACAAATTCAGTCGTTTCTACGCTGCTACTGAAAACTATTCAGTCATCTCTTCAGTCAAACTCTCTCTTAGTCAAACTTCCAACCAACTACTTCAGTCAACTTCTACCAGTTATTCTGTGTTGCTACTGAAACTATTCAGTCACTACTACAAACTGCAAGCAACTACTTCAGTCAGACTAGCCAGTCACTTCTTCAGTCAACTTCTACGAGACAATCGACTACCATTGACACATTTGTCAATACACCGGACTAGTGTCAATGCTCGCTCTACTCGTCAGACAGCCTGCGAACGAGTCAGCTGTCCTCGCTCTGCTTATTAAGGCTCCGGCAATCAATCAGTGCGGCCAGCAGGCCGCGATCTACATTCGGGCCACCAGTGAATCAGCCTTCACCTGGCCAAGTCAACAGTACGGGCCACTCCAGTAGTCGAGTACGCGCCCATGGTGACATCCAGCCTACCAGCCGTATAATCTGCAGCCCTTTTCAACAGACGGCGTATACACTCAGCCGTCTGACCTGGGTTGGTGTTTTCTGTACCTTCATCAATCTATGAGTAGATGAAAACTTCAAGAAAGAAGAAACTTAAATTATAAACATTCATTGGTCCTCGGGCTTACTGCCAAATTACCTATTTGTATAACTAACCAACTATTTTCAAGAATTAAATTAAATTCATTCACGAGTGCATTGCCTTTCATTTGCCTCTAAAGAAACAATTCCCTGAAATCCGTTCTCAGCCTGTATGTAGTTGCATTCGCAGCACGGACCTCACCGCGCTGCATCCACTGCATAGATTGTTTCCCTTAATGAAATCTGTTTCTTAAAAATTGATTATGAAATAAGCTCATGAACAATTTTTAAATATTTGAGTACTTTCAGGTAATTTTGCGTGAAAATGCGGGAGAGGAAATACCTGCTGTTTTACCACCATTAGTTTCCATACCAATCCCTCACCGTATGTTCCTCAGCCTCTTCTTCAGTACGAACACGGATAGACCATCCATTGCTTTTAGACAACTCTACTATGATCACATAATTCACATTATAACCTTAGCACACGCAACTGCCGTGAATTGCATCTGAGTTCCAGGAATAACATACTTCTGTGGATTCATCACGTACATCTCAAAAGCATTTTATTCTGATGACTGCAAATCCATTCTAAATATTCATAAAGTTATTATTTAAATGTACTTCAGACTCTAGGTCTCAACTGCAAAATTCTCTCCTCAATTACAATTGCGTACACCAACTGGATTAGCTATAACCATTAGCAAAATACTCATCAAATGTTATCTACACGAAGAAATTACCGATACAAACATCATCACGATGTTGATTCCCGTCGCAATGCACGAGAGCTATTCCCGAATAGAATTCCATGACCAAAGCCGTTTGTTCATTTGGGTGCGAATAAACCCGAATTAAATGCGAATCCCGTTTGCGCACATGTGCACTCCCAACTATATCAAATGTTGCTTTCGAATGAAAGTGTGTGGGAATTCCTATTATTACTCTTTCGATCCACTGAATTTCATTCGCTATTATTGCGCAGATTGTTTGCACATTGTCAAGTCGTGAATTCAGTCCCCTGACTCCATTTAGCCATCTTTTTAAATGCCTTTCGCTTTAAAGACTTTCTCGTCGCGAACCCGAACCAGCCTTCCTCGTCCCGTCATCGTTCCGTTCGTCTCGCGTTGCCGGCTCTTCGACAAGCTCTTGTTTAGTGGCATTAGGCGCCGACCTACCCACGCCGACGCTGTGGCGCCGTGGTAACGGAAGCGGTGGTGACGGAGGCGGTGGCGAACAGAGGCGGTTGGGTCAGAGACGGTGGCGTCAGAGGTGGTGGTGACGGAGGCAGTGGTAACGAAGAGAGTTGGTAACGGAGACAGTGGTACGGAGGCAGTGGTGACGGAGGCAGTGGGGATGGAGGCGGTGGCGACGGAGGCAGTGGGGACGGAGGCAGTGGGGACGGAGGCAGTGGTGACGAAGGCAGTGGCGACGGAGGCAGTGGCGATGGAGGCGGTGGCGACGGTGGCAGTAGTGACGGAGGCAGTGGGGACGGTGGCAGTGGCAATAGAGGCGGTGGCGATGGAGGCGGTGGCGCCGGAGGCGGTGGCGACGTGGGCGGTGGCGACGGGGCGGTTGCGTCAGAGGCGGGGGTTGACGGAAGCGGTGGCGATGGCAATATTAGCCGAGGGAAAGTTGTGTGATTGTAATGAGGAAGCGTCGTAATGCAATGGTCAGTAAAGTGTCCTTGGCGCAAATAAACGCTTCGGACACGGCATCCACGAAGTAAAGAAAAGTGTGGAGCAGAAAAGGCACTGAAATAGTAGAGGCGGCCACAGCGGTGATTAGTGAAGACGTAACGACCACAGCGTGAGTGACGAGCCGTTGGTAGTGGAACTAGCGGCAACTGCGTCTTTGATTGATTAAGTATTGTACACTGGGCAATGGCGACAGTAACGGCGGCGGAGGCAATAGTTTGATTGATTGATTGATTGATTCGTGTTTCCTGGCGCGTCAACTACTTAGGTCATTAGTCCCGTAAGTGTGGTGCGTGTTTTCCTCCGGAAGGTGGCGATGATCTTATCCCGCTGGATGGGGCGAGATCTGGCGCCGACCTACCGTCGACTAGCGGGGTTTTCCCCTCAACCAGGTATCTCCCACCAGCGGGGCACCGCCCCAGCCGGGACAAGCTTTGAGCTCCCGACCGGTCTCCCGGTATGTGTGGTAGTATAGTGAATGTTAGTGTAAGTGTGTGTGTAAGAGGAGAGGATATGACAAGGAAGAGGAAGGAGAGATCGCGCGCAGTCCGTGGCCCGTTTGTTAGGGTACTGCCCCGGAATTCGCCTGGTGTTGATCGGAGAAACCACGGAAAACTACCGATCAGAGCAGCCGGCCGCTAGAATTTTCCTCCAGACAGCGACTGAATTCGTCCTAGCTGACAAGCTAGTGTCGAAAATCCTGCCGCCGACGGGACTCGACCGGGACCTCCCGATCAGAGGGACTGCAGTGACATCATGTTGATGCACTGAGCCATCTCTGCCGGTGGAGGCAAAAGTGGAGAGGGCGGTGTTAGAGAGCGAGAGAGCGGGGGAGGGGGAGGGGGAGGTGTGGAGTGGAGGCGTGAAGAGAAGGCAGTGGTCGATGCAGTGGTGGAGGCGCAGACAAATGCCGCGTCGCTTCCGGTGGGGAAAAGTGGCGAGTGGCGGTGGTGGGGCGCAGCGTCGGCGTGGGGAGGTCGGCGTCTAATGTCACTTGATCAACGCAGCTGCCGCTGGTTCCCCCAACAAAGGATCGTCACTCACGATAGTTTCATCACCTCTTCACTAACAACTGCTGTGTCCGTCTCAACCTCTTCAATCAGTAATCTGCTCCACACTTCTACCTAATTCATGGACGCCGTGCCCGGAGCTATTTGCGCTCAGGTCATTTTGCTGACCATTATATTGTCATGTCTCATTAATACAATCCCAACACTTTCCCTCCGTCGACATTGCCACCACCTCCATCACTAACGCCTCCTTCACCATCGCCCCCGTTGACACTGCCTGCATCGCCACCACCTTCACCACTATCGCGTTCGTCACCACCGACTCAATCGTCACCGCTTCCGTCACCCACTCCTCCGTCACCACCGTCTCCGTCATCACTGCCTCCGTCACTCCCTTCTCCGTCATCCCCTCCTCTATCACCACCGCCTCCGTCATCATTGCCTCCGTAACCTCCTCCTCCATCATCACACCTTCCGTCATCCCCTTCTCCGTCACCACTGTCTCCATCATCATTGCCTCCGTAATCCTCTCCTTCGTCATCACTGTCCCTGTCACTCCCTACTCCGTCACCACTACATTCGTCGCCACAGCCGCCAACGCCACCGCTTCCATCTCCTCTACTTTGTCGATCGCTCTTCTAGCAAGAACTACCAAGATAAAACAAAGCAGAGAAGTAGCATATCGCGTTTCAACCTCAGAGCCACTATCTCTGCTTTCCCTCCAGATTTTCCTGAACAACAACGAACTTATCGGAAAGAAAGACTTTTAAAAATATCACTAATCTAATCTTTAGTTACACAATAATCAATCAGTGATAGCACAATTTGAAGAAGCGTTTTCATTGGAGCAATATTCATGTTTTTTTTCAGGGGTTCGCATAAACTGTAAACTATTTATTTCTTGTCCCACTGGTATATTAATAACTAGGTACAACAGTGAGCACAAAACAATATTTTGGTGACAACTATAAGAGATAATTAGGACACGTGTTAATAGAAAGAATGCAAACAATATCTTCGATTACATCAATAATGCCATGTGTAAAGCAAACTGTCGAGTAGTTCTTGCGAGTTTATCCCTCTCTTTTGACGGATCTTCAGAGTAGCTAAAGAGATTTGGTACAGCTCTTCCTCAATAAGATATTTATAGATATCCGCCGAATGTGCTCTCTGGAAATGAAAGAGAAAAGTACGCGCATTATAGATTCGATTAATAAGACTAAAATGACATTTTGAAACGTAGCTTCCAATTAACGGTGTTTACTCCCCAGATTGTCAAGTTAATTGTGAATTAGAACTTGGAGAAGACAAGTGAGACATATGGCAAGGCGGATATATGTAATGAGCTCTTCTCCGTTGGGCGCGTCACGTATACCCTGTGGTTTGTTGAAAAGGAAAATCAATATTTGATTATTTTTGTAATATTCTGAAATAATTGTGTGATTTATTTTGATTGTTAGAAAAAGGTGCGAATTGCGTTCCTGGTTTTGAACAGTTTTATTTTCTTCTAGGCGTTTTATTTTTTTCTAAGTTTTATTTTTGTTTGTTTTGAATTATTTATTTAATTGTATTGCTGGTAAATTATTTTTCAAATGCGGGGTTACAAGTGATTTTGCGAATTTTTTTGTCTTGTCGTTGTTTCAAAAAGTTCCCTCATGTGGAAAATTGTCTTTTTTCCCGCGAATTTTATGTGGTTTTAATATTTCTTTTTCATTATTTAATTCATAATAGCACATCCTAAATTGATTTGAAAATTTTCCGTATTTACGACGATGTATATTTTTTGCAGTTACAAGGCAGCAGTAGGAGTGTGGCAAAAGGAGAAAAGAACATACGCCATGTGTCAAGAATGCAAAGTAACCCATTGTATTGATGCTCCATTTCCATTTTTTAAATAAATGTAATTATTATTACTTTTTGATTATTGTGTTGTTTTATAATTAAAATTCTAGAAAAAAATCATTTTCTTCTCAGTATTATTACGTTTCATCATACTTGTAGGGTTCAATGGGACAGATATGTCCCACTAACAGTTTCTAAAAAACTAAACATTAACAACAGTTTTCAGTAATCAACATTGAAATAGTAACTAAAAAGTAACTTGAACACAAAGTTTTATTTCAAAATTCCGAAAAAAAATTAAATCGGTCACGAAAGGGTTATCCACACTGGCGTGCATGTCGGGAGCAGTCGGGAGCTTAACGCATGTACCTACTGGGCTGGTACCCTGCTGGTTGGAGACATCTGGGTTAGGAAAAACAAGCAAGCCGGCGTATAGGTCGGCGCTAGATCTCACCAACAAAGCTAGCATAACACTGTCACCTCAAGTGATAAAACATGCAATACACTTACGGGACTAATAACCGCGTTGTGAAACACGAACTAATCAATTAAGGAACGGTCATTTCTTCTCCTTTTTAGATCTTTATTTTAGTATTTTATGAACTACTCTTTGGTATGGTAAAATAGAAAATGTTTTATTATAACGAGTCATAATTCTCCTAATGAGATTCCCGAGGTTTCTGATTTCTCAGTAAATTGTACTTTCAATATGCATGCATTTAATAAGGGGGAAAACCTTCATATTCGATTATATTATGAACAGCAGAACAATAAAATTAGGGTAGAAAACGAAATTATTTGTAATCCTATTCATTAATGAAATCGACAAGCAATAATTTCCCAACTTCATGCTTAGGATAAACCATTCATCATGGTCATTCTCATTCATTCAACGTTCAACGGAACACTAGATACATATTTAATAGTAATATTATTGTAATGAAAGGCAATTATAATTAATATGTTCAAACATTTACATTGCAGACGTGTCCAAATTATTAGACTAGAGACATTTTTTGGTAAAATATTTGCCTTTATTACAGATTTAATTACGTGTACACGTTACATCCAAACATTTACTAGTTTCTATTACTAATACCTTATTGTGCCCAACAAAAAGGTATTAAGCGTTTCTCTCCAATTTTTATATCATGAAACTTAAGAACATTAAAAATACATGCTTTAGTCTAATAATTTGAACACGTCTGTAGTTTTAAAATATGTTAAACTAATAATGCAGTAAGAAATAGGAGGATCTCTTCAAAAAAAAGTAAAAACTTCGTAAATTTTTGCACTGTTTTGGAAAAACATTTAAACTTCCAAACCATCGTGCTCATATTATTTTGCTAAATGTTCGTAGAAAAGGCGATTAGATACGATCTGGACTAAATGTGATAGTTGGTCCGTTTCACTAAATGATATTAAAAATTGAGCAGAAATTGGAGAATCTCTTCAACTGCTCAGGAAAGTATCAGTGAATTTTCACATTGTTTTCGAAAACCACCGAAAAGTGCTCAACTTACATTAACAGCTAACTAAACTTTTACCACTCCCGAGTGCCCGCGCGATTACTTACACCCACACGGTTTGCGAGCGAGGATTCTCTTCACTTCTGCAGACGAGTGCTCCAGGACCTATAAAGCCAGCAGCGCGAGATAAACAGGTAATTGCATCTTAACGGCTATTCCTTTACGACTCTGCTCAGGAAGACAAGGTTGCCCACACTGCTCACTGATCCGTGCCCTCGTAAAGCCCGCCAGTGTTGTTTGGGTGGGACGTCGCAAGGCCCTGGCCCTACCGCAGACTCCCCCCCCCCATTTCCTCTTTGCTCCCCTCCCCATCAGGTCCCATCCGCGCGGAGGCAAATGCGTTTCCGAATTCGCTTTGGTTTAATGGCCGTCTACAAGGAAACAGAATTAAACACAAGCGCGGCGTTCAGAATCCTCGGAGATGCGTGGAGAAACCGAGTTCAAGACAGTTTTATGGTACGTATTACGTGTATCGGAAACTCGTTAGCCTGCGCCGAATATGTCTCTTTCTGAGTTTTCTGAAAAGGGTGAGTTTCTGGAGGAAAAAAAGAACAGATTTTGCTGAGTCATGTGTGTGGCGTTTTCTGTTAAGTTTCTTGAACATTTTACATTGCGGGATCACGCTACTTTGTAACTTAACACACGTAACAGCATAACACGACATTGAATTGGCCATGACTAGCTCATTTTTATCTTAATTTTCAGAGTTTATTGGGGGAGGACAAACGCTAGTTATTTTATTTTTGACACTTTTTAGCTAAAATTTATGCGCTATTCTCTAAAAGTTGTAAGATCTTGTTCTGAAAATGAAAATAATTAGTATTCCCAAATTGTCATGTTTATTCATTAAATAAGTACTTTGTCGTATTTGCTTATTATATAAGTAAACATTTCAAACCGTTGAAGAAGTAAATAATTTTGAATTTTCAAAAAATAATTTTTATTTCGCTTGATCACAATGCACTTTTAGCATACTTGTAAGCGTACATTGCTCTACTTGAGAAAAGTATTAAAAGAAAAAATTTTCCATTGTGTTGCGGGCAATCGCACTGTTTACATAGTTACTATTATTTTTTTTCTAATTAACGAAAACTACCCATACTTCGAATAAATATACATGGAATTACTTAAAGATCAACAAGTAATTGAAATACATGAACTGAAATAGATGCCCTGAGAAACAAATCTCTAACTTCAATACTAAGAAAGTAAGATAGATTCGAAAAATAATTAGATTTTTCATCATCAAAATCAAAATTATGCAAAAACGATATATCACATTTCTATCTTAAAAAATTCTAGTTTTAGGATGTCGTCAAAAAAGTTTGAACTTTTGCAATTTTCAAAAATACAAAGTGAGTTCAAAGAGGAAAATAGTACCTCACCATATTTATAACGTACTTTGCTCAATCCGAGAAAACATTCATCCAAACGTGTCTAGCAAATTTTGAGAAAAATTTGAAAGTGTTCAAGCTTCATGTAAAATGAATATAAGAATCAAAATAGTTTCAAACTCTCAGGCCCTTGAATTTGGTCTCATTAATTGGGGAATGTCAATTTTGAATAAATCGTTAGAGTCTCGACGGTTTTGGTGCCAACGTTGATCCAACACGAATGAAACGGAAGTTTTGCAGTAAACCAATTTTTTGGATGAGAAACTGGCGAGTTCTGACTAGACAACTTTTTAAGGAAATAATTTACTACAAATGGGAACAATAGTTATTCACTTTTCCGCTACAAGGAACACTCAAGATGAGTTTTTCTATTTAAAAAAACGTTGGATTTTTGGTGCAGCATTACTATCCTTTTTCCTCTTTAGTAAATCAGCTGATACCGCTCCGCGTCAGAGATGAGACTTTAATCCCGCACGGTCTTCTACCAGTGAACTGTTCGTCTAGTGTATGTATCTGTCTGCGTGAAAATAGTGATAAGAGATTTTTGTTTCATCGATCCAAGTTATGTAAGTGATGTACAATGAGTGACTTCTTCCATCACAGAATCGGAAAATATTGACGAAGCCATTTGAATAATCGATGGCCTCGATTACATCGCAATAGAGGACGCACAACCTCAAGACAATTTTCAACCCTACTCTGACCATGGAAACCCCAAACGAAAGCGAAATCGTGAGGAAGAGCTCGCCACCTCATCCAAAAAAGAACCATCAATCAGCCCGGTACATAAACAGTAAGTACTAACAATAGATTGTTTGAAAATTGATCAACGTTTGATTTCAGAAACTTTACAAATAAATATTATGTAAATGCTGTGGTTAAAAGTAATAAATTCACTAAATTATATTAATCCCTATTACATCGGTTTATGAATTCTTATTAACTTTTTTTCTGACATTTACAAGTTCTTTATATTAGGTGTCACGTGATATTGGCCCTCCATTCCCCCTTCCCCTAATTTCCCCTCCCTCCCTCTTTTACTTTGACTTAACCTCCCGTCGCATATAAACGCGATGTGATACTTAATTTCCTCATTCAATACGCCGCTTTGGTGAACGTCTAACATGGCCTTTTACCAAATTTTGACGAAAAATTTCATTTTATGGGCTCTGCTATGTTTGGTGAGAACGATCTCCACATTTTAGATTTCTATTGTAACATATTATAATTTTTTAACATTTTAATGTCATTAACGATAAAAATGTTAATGTCATTTTTTAATGCTCAATTTTACTCTGATGATAAGACAACCTATCTCTGAAACGTGTTGCAAATCATGTTGAAACCTGAAAGATAAAGTTATGCAACAAATTGCTTGTCTATAAAATTATTTGGACTCCTCACCTTCAAGATTGTCTAGTAACAATAAATGTGATGCACTGTGCAATCTTGAAGAGTCGGACGTTCTCCTTCTCTCAGAAATTAAATATCCCTACTCATCTACGTTTACTACATTGACAACCATCGAGAATTCGTAAGTAATAATAAGGAAATAATAAATGGTAACTTTTACACCGAATACGTGGTCTAATAGTACTACGTAAATAGCCAAATGTAGGGCCACTAATGTCTAGAATTAACAAATACTATTCTTTCAAAGAAAATTGGAATTAGCTACTTGAGAAGTATTTCGCTTGTACCATCTCAACACACCTCATAATAGATCAGAAAGCCACACAAGAAGTGAATACCTTCATCATGTCCCCACATTACATTATTTCTCCTTTAAAATATATTTCCATGTAAGAAATTTAATGGATGATATGATATATTCCATGCAACAAATCGCCAGGAGGAGACTGAATAACTTCTACGAAGCTAGAATATCAAGAAAAGCCATTGAATTTCTTAATAACATACAATTCAATTTTACAAAGTTCTATCCGCTGGCATGGAAATATTCTATTTTAGTACTCATACACAACCCAAAGAAAACTCCCTCTCAAACGATTAGCTACCGTTCTATCACTTATTTCCATACTGTCGAAAGTCATCTTAAAAAAACTAAAGATATTTATAGTAAATAAGAAATTTGTACCATTCCATTAGTTTGGTTTCAGTAAAAATTAAGCTCCTACTCATCAACTGCCTATATTAAGTGAACATGCTACTCAAGGAATTTCAACAAAGTTATCACACAGTAGCACCGTTTTTAGACGTTTCTCAAGCATTTACTTCCTTCTAGGACTATGAGTTTGGCATTATGTACTTCAACACAAATGAAAGAAACAAGTCTTCCAATGTCTTTATGAAAAGGAATAACACATTTTCAGAAATATATTTTTTTTGTAAAAATAGAAGGTCATTTCTAATACAAGGAAAGTAAAGCCGGAGTTCCACAAGGTTCATCCCTATCTCCTATACTATTCAACATTTATATTGCAGTCCTTTCCTCAAACCATGAAAAATATTTCCCTTTTTGCTGACGACACGACGCTTTGCCAATCAGGTTACAATAAACAAACTATAACTACTGCACTGCAAAAACATCGTAGTACGATCGTTAGAAATCTGGACTAAAAGAGGTGGATAAAACCGAATCCAATAAAATCAATAACTAATGTATTCACTTTATGGTATCCAACCTCTCCACTCCCACACATACGTAAATTCCAAATATCAAAAAATAAAATCCTAAGAATAGTCCCGAAAGCACCTTGTTTTGTACAAATAACTCTCTCGACTCCAACTTAAAAAATCCCTACATCCAAACCTGCATACTATTTATATCCATAACTTATTTTTTATGTGCAAAAAGTTCCCAGTATCTTGCATTTTCGAGTACACCTCACAGACCCCCAACCCCAAAACTTAGAAAACGGTACCCTCTATATTCCGTTCTCACACATCCCGCTCACGTATCTTAAGCCACTGAATTATTTCCAAGTGCTGTATTGAGTTCCCTCCCCCTCACCAAACTTAAACTGTGGTACTATTGTCTTCTCTATGTCGGTCAGTGTTGTGCTATTTTGTGTTACTTATTCATCACCGGAAAGAGCTAAAGGGCTAAACGATGTAAAATCAAGATCTCAATAAAGTTGTTTGTACTTGAAAAAATCGTGAATAGTAAGCGAGAAATTAATATTTTATAATTTTTGCATCTAAATTGTTATTTTGTGTTTCCCTCTCACCAACATGTTAGGTAAAACTTTATTTATAGACTAAACTTGTTTTGTAGGTACAATCATTACACACGTTGTTACAATTAATGTAATGTATTCTCAAATAGGTTAATAAAGCGCCTCAAATAACAAGGATTCATTCAGTATCCTACATTTCCTCGGGACCATATGTATGAATTTCAATGAATGCTACATATGAAACGTAAATCACGTTCATCAAATCTACAAGGCGCGAATCGTTTCTTTAGTTACAGTAGCGCGTTCACAGCTCGAGCTATTCATGATCCGCATTCCACGTCCGAAACCGTTTGCTCATTTTCGTGTGAATAATCCCGAATTAAATGCAAATCCTGTTTGCGCACACACGCACGGACGGCTAGATCAAACGTTGCTTTCGAAGCACAGCACGTGGGAATTGCGATTACTGCACTTTCAATGCATTGTGTTTGTTAGTTTATATCGCATTGCTTCACTACCAAACGCTTCTAATAACTGATGTTTTACGTCATCGATGTAATCTCCCCGATTTTAAAAACGAAACGGGCCGTCTACTTGGGGGCGTGAGAACGTGCAATCACCACCTACACGTGTGACGACGCCTATTCATCGAATGTTCCACATGACTTTGGTCATCAGGGTTTGCGTCTCTCTTGGTTCCCCGAAATGACGGCAAATCTGCTGATAGTGGTTAATGCTGATGCTTCAATTACGCTGCTGACAACGTTCGCTGGGAAATAGCGACGTACGCCACGCTGTAGTGGAAATATTTTCGCTCACGTTTTGTTTATTTTGCACGTTTAAAAGGGAGAGATAAATTAAAAGATAACTCTCCCCAAATTATAATAAACTGCTGCTCGTATACGTATCAAAATGTAATTAAACGGTGTCAAACACATGTAATCACATTTTTAACCCTAAAAACGTTAGTCTGTAAAGTGGATGTTGGTTCGATTTCCCTGTAATACGTTTCGTTATAGTATTTTATTATTTTATATTCTCTTTAAAGAGGAGAACTAATATAATAATTGTTTGAATAGTTGTTTACTTTTATGATAATCAAAATTAAGGTATAAAAAGAAATGTCTCCTGCCTTTAAAAATTGTGGAAGTTTTTTTTATAATAAATTTACCAGGTTAGACATCACTTTTCACGTATCATGTTCAAAAATAAAATGAATGCAATATGTATTATGACATACACAGCTTCCGCCTTTCAGCGTCAGCTCGTGTAGCTGAGGCACTTAAAGAAATAGTCAGAAGATACTTCAAATGGCACTGGCAAGTTTTCAATTCCAACATTTTTCTGAGCTTATACTTATCAATTTGTGAATAACAGGTTATCTTCCCAATAAAGGATACCTGGACTAAATGCAGTGAGAAGGTTGTTTTGACTCTGTACATGAGGGTGTGGAGGTTAGGGCTCCCAGATTCCATTCAATACTTGGTGTTAAGCATCATAGCCGGCTCCTCTTTTGCCATCAAACGTACTGATACGTCTCCCGCCTCATTTGCTAGTAAATCTTCCGCCCTCATTTGATAGAAAAATCCCCGTAATTAGGATATTACGGGAAAATATTTTTTTAGAAAAAATGTACGAGACGAAAAGATTCGTTTCAAATTCAGAGATACCGCTATTAATCTAGATCGTTCGGAGAGTACCCAACTTTGAATTGTATATCTGAACGTTTTAGATGCAAGTGATGTTCAGAAACGACATTTTTGAGAAAAACAAAACAAAATCATTTTTGGGTATAAGAAATACTTAAAAATACGAGTGTATCCGTCAATACCTCAAGATTGCCTTTCTGCAAAATTACACCGCATTCTCTACATTCCTAAAGCCACAATAAGCGAAAGAAACTGACGAACGTTCGATGCTCTTTTCTCAGACTTCATCCCCCAAGGATCCTGCCGTCCATCTGCGTGACAAGGAGAAATGCAGCAGTTTGCCTGTTGCCGGTCAAGGTTCGACTCCCTGGGGAACCCCAAGAGAGCTGAGGCTGAGGCTGACAAATCTCACCGCGGTCCGTGAGTTTGTCCCAGAACGACTGAGTTGGGGTCGCCGAGGTCGCAGACAAATCAGAGCAATTCCGAGGAGGCATTCGCGAGGCCGTTTCGCGCCATTGCGTGGGAAGAGGCTCCCACGTAGCAACCCGTCTCTGCCTTCGGACGTCTTGAAGCCAAAGAAGTCGATCGCTTCCGAGAACAGATGCACACAGAATGCTCTCGGCTGACACCAGATTAGGTGGCTCAAGACATCAATTGATGATACTGGAGTGCCTCTGCCCGGGATATCCTAGGGTGCGAGTCCCGACGATGGGGGAGTTCACGACACTAGCTAGAGAGCTAGGTCGAATTCAGTCGCTGTTTAGAGGAGAAGTCTAGGGCCGATTGCTCTCATCGGTAGTTTTCCGTGGCTTATCCGATCAATACCAGATGAATGACGGTGCAATACCCTAACACAGGGGTCCTCAAACTTTTTAAACGGGGGGCCAGTTCACTGTCCCTCAGGCCGTCGGAGGGACGGATTATATAGTGCGATTTTTCTAACTCTGCCTCTCAAGCCCCTTTGGCCGATCACAAGGCATTTCGCGTCTGTCCCGGTCCTGCCGCTAGATGTCGCATGGTCGCAAGCGCTGCTTGATACGATCGCAATCATGCGATGTCTCGCGGCATGACTGAGAAAGACTCGAGGTACCGTGACATATTCCATCGTGAAGACAGGCCTTGAGAGGCAGAGTTTAGGCAATGACAGGCCTACCGATAACGTATACTCATAACGCGAGCAGATCCCAAACTTCCTCAGATTGCGCTGGCGAAATGTACAGCGTGGTAAAGAGGATAACGCAAATAATCGATATTGCTTTATTAAAAACAATTAAAAAAACACTTATGTTTTGGCAACAAAATATCGATGTGAAGAAAACATCAAAAGCAAAATATCGATGTTTCTGGTGGAAACATCGTTGTTTTAAAACCATAGATTTTTTGCCTTCCCTTGACACCCAAATACATAATAAAAAAGTGTGCGGATTTTAAGAAAAAAATCTTTAAACCATAAAAACCCGGCGGGCCGTATAAATGTCCTCGGCGGGCCGCATCTGGCTCGCGGGCTGTAGTTTGAGGACCCCTGCCCTAACATATGGGCCATGGACCGCGCGTGATCTTTTCTTCATTTTCCTTGTCCCATCCCCCTCCTTAAGGCTGATTTACACGCTGCCAGTACTGGTGTGCCAGTTACGAGCTTGCCAGCACCTGGACAGCGCTAGCGCTCTGTGCGACTGGCAATAGTTGTTTTACACAGTGCTAGTAATGGCATGCAAGATGAGATATTTTTCTCGCTGCTGTTAGCTTATATGTACTCTGCGACGTGCTGCTGATAAGTTTTCGGCGCTCAAACAACTGTGTGCAAAGCAAATGTCCCGTAAACAATTTATCCTATTCACTTAATCTGCCTTGGAGAAGTTATATATCCCCATTTTATTTGCAACTGCCAGATATGCGGCATTTCTGGCCTCGCGATTCTAGTAAAAACTATTCCACAAATGTTCCGATACTATATACTGTGACCAGCCGTATGGGTCGGTCGTTGGGAATTCGTGGGAAAGTGGCTCTTTTCTTGAAATTTTGGAAAAATAAACACAAAGCCGTTACCACAGAACAACATTTAATTAAATAAGCTTTGATGGCAAAACACAAAAATACAGTATGACAGCAACATTGGCCATAGAATGAAAAAAAACAAGCAAAAACCCTTGATCATTACCAAAAAAAATGCATTGGAAAGGATAATTAACTGCAAAATATGAATTTCAAATATGCATTAATGAAAATCCTAACAATGTCTTCTGAGACAAAAAAAAAAAAAAAGAAAATGAACTGAAATTCAACAAAGTGAATAAAAGAAATCTCTAGGGAGATGAGTGCGCACGAAATTACTTTACAGGAAAAATATCACCGGTATTTTAGGCGTAAAATGCCGTGGTGCTTACAGTTTACAGTAATTGCAGTCAATTATCCACCCACATATACTGCATAATCACTCTATAGTAGATTCTTTGCAAAGAATTCACTGGAATTACCATAGAATATTTCACACACAATCGGAATGAATACATTTTTTTAAAGAAAACACGAAATGTTATCAAAAGTTGCATGAAACAAACTACACGTGTCCATTTATCACAATGGAAATGAGTAAATAGTTTTAAGAACACGAAATGTTACCACAAATTGCATGAAACACACTGCACGTGTTCATTTCTTACAATTGAAATGAATAAATAGTTTTGAGAACACTAAATGTTACCACAAATTGCATGAAACACACTACACGTGTTCATATATTACAATTGAAATGAATAAATAGTTTTAAGAACACGAAATGTTACCACAAATTGCATGAAACACACTGCACGTGTTCATTTCTTACAATGGAAATGAATGAATAGTTTTAAGAACACGAAATGTTACCACAAATTGCATGAAACAAACTCCACGTGTTCAATTATCACAAAAACTGCACTCACGTGTTATTAATCCAACAAGTTTCTTTCACAAATCAGTGTGGTTCCCCTCCAAGAAAAGCACATTACTTCTGATGCCTCTTAAAAAAAAAGATAGTTCACAATGACTATGGGAATACCAATGGAATGGGTATGCCGGTCAATATGCAAAAATGTTAATGGTAATAGACTTTGAGAGTGAGCTACAGGGATAATCCACCAAACTGTATTCTATGGTCAAACAGTTTCCGCTTCTTACTACTTTTTTATCACGTCCTATTCAAAATTATTATTATCTGGAACACCGACCTGAATCCAGTGGCCGTGGCGTTCGCCACTATCGCAAAACTCCCAAGCGAAGAAATGTGGCGGCGCACGTACTATCGTAGGCCTCGGCTCGTGCTCACAGCAACCTCTTCCTCCTCGCTTACGTAAGTTCACGACCAGACTAGTTGCGTAGAACCTGCCGCTCCGAGCTCCGAAAACGTTGTAAGGCAGATCTAACGGACCTCTTTCCCGTGTAGGGGCGGCGGCTCACCCCACTTGCCTCCCCTCCAGCGACCGCAGAAAAGGCGACAAGGTCGTCGTCGCGATCGCGTGAGGGCGCAGCGGGTCCCGCCGGCGATGTATTTACTGTTGCCAAAATATAAGCGTTCCTGAGCGGATTCAGGACCGCTACAATACAACCAGTCAAACTTGTCAGTTTGTTCTTCCGTTATTCAAGAAGTCTTCTGTTCCCGAATCACTTTTATAAATAATAATAATAATAATAATAATAATAATAATAATAATAATAAGCTTATGTTGATCATTGTGCAAGTATAAAGCAGTGTAAACACGTGTTGGGGCCCGGGGGATCGCCATGGCGGACACCGCGGTGGTGGGGGAGAGCGTGAGCATGCCAGTAAACCAAACATTCTTGTTCAGCTGGCATCGCCAGTTGGTGGGAGATCTTGCCATTCACTGGCAACAAGGCGTTTACACTTTGCCAGTCTCCACTTGCCAGTTGCTGGCAACCTCAACTGGCACATTTAAAGGCAACGTGTCGCAGCTTTTACTTACACACACACTTATATGCACTACACTACCACACATATCGGGAGACCAATCGGGAGTTTAGATCTTGTCCCGCCTGGGGCGCTCTCCCGCTTGTGGAACGTTCCTGGTTCGGAAACTCCTACTAGCCAGCGTGTAGGTCGGTGCCGGATCTCGCCATTCAGCGGAAGAATTGCACCTCCATCCCTCAAGTAGATAGAAGTATTATTTGGACAATACATTGGAAACGATGCATCATTCAGTTCATAAAACCCTACTTCAAGGTATTTAGATTCGTTTTCTTCAAAGAACGGTAAAAAACTGTAAACGGGAAAATATAATCTTTGCACGATTTCTTAAGCTCCAAAATCTTTTCTTTACCCTTTTATTATAAGTTGTTAAATAATGAAAATGAGTACCATAAAAGCGAGGTTGGCAACTTTTAAGAAAAAAATCGCTCCCGACTTATAGAAAACGTATATGCATTGGTAAACGAAACACAGAAATGGGTTTTTAGTACTGCTAACAAAATGTCAAGCCACACTCCAGGCTCTACGTTTACAACTAGCAAAAGGAGAGCTCAACAAAAGGTACACATAATGAAGCAACGTTTGTAAACGTTTAATTTTTGCCTCTGAATGATGTTGCGTGTTTTACATTGTAGTACTACTGAAAAGGATGTTTTGAAACCAGTAAAACAGCGTGTTGTTTTGACTCGTGGAGGATCCTACTAATTCAATCAACGCTAGAATTTTCAAGGAAAACTAACGAGATTGTTTGAACTTACAGGATTTTACGCACTGTTTTCATTACTTATCATAACATCCTCTGAAGTAGTTGGATTCAAAATATTCATAAATTATGGGTACAGTTATGGGGAAATTGAAATTTCAATTAAGTGCAGAGAGATCATTAACCTCAGCACACGTTATTCAGTAAGTGAAGCTCTTGCATTCTCCGGAGATAGGTCTGAGGGATGACGATGAAATATCGTATTTTGAAGGCTCTTTACGTACCTTGAAGTTACAACAAACTACTCTTGAATGCAATACTTGAACGAAAGCTTAACTCGAGTTTATGAATTCAGAGGAGGTTCTCAACTATTGAACATGTAAACATATAAATCTGTATTCTACGAACGCTTTCTCATTGCCACTGAAAGACTGAAAATGCAATTAAGTGGAAACTCTGCAGTCTGTCAGTCTTACTTCGGACTGATTAATATCTAGTAAACTACTGAGTTTCCAAAATTGGAATGCATATACATCACCGAAAGGATATCTAGATTAATAAAGTTTAAAAATAAGATAACATATAAAGAATAGTAAGAAATATGAATAGACTGTACAAGAACCTTTTTCTGTACGATCAGAATTTGCAACTACCTGCAATGTAAGAAAAAATATAAAAACATCTCCTAAATATTAAAATTCATTTTGACTCCTTTAAATTAAAAATTAATTTAAAGAGAGCGTTAATTCTTCAAATCTATAGATTCAAGAATAAAGAATAAATAAGAATATACGAATAATGACTTAACCCTGCTTCTGCACATTTATTTTTGTTACATAAACTGCACACTAGGGTCTCACGGACCCCAAAGATTTTTGCTATTAGAAAAGATTAAGAAAATTGTGTATGATTTCAAAGTGAGTTATTGAATTTATTTTCATTTCAGAAAACAAGAAAAAATTGAATCTAAAAAGTAAAATTTATTGTATTTTTAACGTTGATGTTTTCTCTAGATTTTAACAGAATAATTACAAATACACTTTGAAATCACTTCAAACAACTATGCAGAAGAAGCGAAAATGTTATGAATTCCCATTGTCACATCAAATAAGCATTACAGGACGAATACTATTTTATTATTTGTGTGCAGAACTATTAGAAAATACACACTGGGCTCCAGTAGGTCCAGTAGATCCTGCACCGCTGACGAATTAGCTTCTATCCCGACGAAGTATTGACACCAACTGAATCTCGAAGGAGTATGAGGGCAAACTAAAGGTATAATTCAAATTTACGTAAAGCGTAATGAGGATGTCGTCAGAAATTTCCACTCGGTGTGAATTATTTAAATGTTATTGGGGTCTAGTATACTCCATTGTGCAGTTCCAGTTGTCAAAACAAAATTTCAACTCTAGTCGGATAGAGACGTAATCATGTTATTCTACTTGATTCAATGAGTTCCAAAAATTTGTAAATATCACAGTAACAAGTTACCATAACGAATTTTACCAAACTTTCCCTACAAAATAGCTTCCTTCTCCAGTGACGCACCTCTGCCAACGCATGTAAAGAATCTTTCCCTCAACCCATTTTGTGAAGCCTAACATCGTATTTTCATGAACTTCGCGTTCGTGAATCTTTGCCACGTATCATCTGAGTTTTCATCCGCAGAAAGGGAAAGAAGTTAGGGGATGGCAAATCTAAAATTCTGTCATCTGCTGATATCTCTTCAACAGTCTTTTCTCCGTCACTCTTCACAAAAGGCGTATTTCATTTTAGTCACAGTTGCTGGTCGACCGTTCCCTGAATAGACATTAAATTTGCGACATTCAGTGAAATGTTTATACAAGGCATGTAGCTTGAATCCATTACCATGCATTTTAGTTACTTAATATGCGACTTCAAGTAATCGTAATATCTCTGAAGCAGATTAACAAAACAAAAAACAAAACGTTTTGCTTGAACTCTGATCTATATCTGATATGTTGAATGAAAATAAACGAACACATACAAACAACAAAACTGATTGCAACAAAACATTTACCATCGTCATGAAAATTTAATTTATAGGACGTCATTATCATTAACAACACAAATTAAGTAGATGTTCTGAATCAATGCATAATTTTTTGCATTATTTATAACTTTTGCTATTTTTGAATATTAAGAGAGTTTCAAAAAAATCGAACTAAAGCCATTCTTTAACGTACTTTCGCCCAGATCGACATAACAATTTAAAGAAAACCATTAAAGCCATTTTTGAGAAATGTTGAAATTGTCCTTGAAGCTTCAAGGTGCCGAATTATCAGCCAGACAGAAAGGAGACTCAATTTTGTTGAAATTCTGCCAATAGTTTAGCAGCTAGCGTTGTTTACAGACGGAAAGAAGTATTGATAAATCTAATTTTACGGTATCAAGGATCCACAGAACGTGAATTCTGACTACACAACGTGTCAGAGAAAGTCATTTAGTACATATAGAATTAAGAATTGTTCAACTTTGCGGTATCAGAGATCTACAAAACGACGTTTTCTGTCAAAACCTCGCCGTATTTTCCTTCAGCATTACAATTATTTCTCTGTAATATGGCTTAGTTAAACAAAATGAATAATTAAATAATCTGAGAACTTTTCTAATCGTGTAATCAGCGTATACTTCACGTGCTGCGATACGGCACTGATGAGTTTACGGCCCCTAGCATCCACGTATGACGCCGTTCTGCTCTACTACACCGACCGCCCATTCCGCTCGCGGAGCGCCGGGGTATTAACTACGTGGAGGCCGTTACACGAGCGGGGCACAACGGGTGACACGAGGACGCGGGGGGCGCGGCTGCCGCGGCAACAGGTCCAGATATCGACCCCGCGCGCGCCCCGGCTGCCGTCCCCCCCCCCTCTGCAGCGAGATTCTCCACTCGCAGGGTAATATAACGCTCGTTCGATACACCGATTGTCGTTCCAACTCGACCAACATCCGTCTGACCCTCGTTCAGGGCGCGTTTGACAGGCTCCGTCGCGAGTCCTGACAGGAAACTTCGGCAGGAGGCCGATCGACGTGCGCCTCACACGTGCGGTTCCCGCCCGATACTCGATACTCGCTTGACGTGACCCGATATTCGTCAATCCCTCGCGGATCAGTCGGCCTGTCATTCGTCGTTTCCGGTCTTGTTACTAATTTCTTCACTTCTCTCTTCTCCTGTACATCTATTAGAGTTTGCAACTCTCGTGTCATTGCGTTGTCACTCGTTTTCTCCCACGTTTCTCGCCCCTTTCTCCCCCTTTCTTCTTTTGCGCCTGTTTCTCGCCCCTTTCTCTCTCCTTTCTCGCCCCCTTCTCGCCACATTTTCATTCCTTTCTTGCATGTTTCTCGCCCGCTTCTTGCCCGATTCTCACCCGTTCCTCCGTCATTGTTCGCTCATTACTAACCCTTTACTCGTCCATGTCTCGCCCGTGTCTCACCCGTTTCTCACCTTTACTCGCCGTTACTCGCCGTTTCTCGCCGTTTCTCGCCCTTTTCCCTCCCGTTATTCGTCCATTACTCGCCCATTTCTCCCCACTTCACGCCCGTTTCTCTCCTGTTACTAGCCCGTTACTCGCCCGATACTGGCCGTAAACTGGACAAACATTAACCAGTCACTCACCAGTCACACGCCGCTTACTTACCTAACATTCGCCAACCAGAGTTCAATATCGCCGACATTAATACCTCACTCTATTGCACTCCCGCACACCTTGTCGCTCACCTGTTTGCTTCCAAGCTCCCCGCTGTCCATGGCCGGGCACAAACACGCCAACGCCCCTCCCCTCCAGCGGCCGGCAACGAGAGCGGCACGTGCTAACCACGTGGGCAAACAAAGGCGATCCCGAGATAGCGACGCTCACCCATCCACGGCCTACATGGCGCCCTGGTGCGATGTCGGTCATGGGCGGCACGCCCGCTGCTTGTGTACGGACACGCTGCGGGTACAAGGCCAACCAAGGCACAGGATGGTGGGCTAAGATTTAAAGCGGGAGGGCATGATTTGAATTACATATCCCTTTGTTCGTTATTTCGCAAAGAAATGCATTTGTTGTATATATGCGTATACACTATATATATATATATATATATATATATATATATATATATATATATAGATAGATAATGTGTTTGATGGTATTCACTGTCACAATATACACAATTCGATTGCTGTTCTATCTCTCGGTTAGTTTTTCTTTTTGAACAAATATAATTTCTTTGGTAATAATATAGAATTTCCTTGTACCTGAGAGTTTCTATGCTTTTGCAAAGCACATTTTCGCCTAGAAAGCATTTGTTTCAACCCAACTTTTGAGTGCTTATTGCCGCTCGGCTATTTAGAATATCCAAATAGTTTTATTAGAAAAAATATGCTTTAAATTGTTTTAGATGTATGTATACATATATAAAGATTCAATTTGGTACAGCAATCTTAGAAATTGTTAAACAGAAGATTTTAATATTTTTAAAAATCATGAAATTGCATTAACCATATTCAGTATAACAGATTTTAAAGAGAATCGTGAAACGCTGCGGAGTTTGTAAAATTGGAACTGAAAATAGCTCTAACTAATATTGAGATACACACAAAAACACGAAACATTATATCATAAATATCATTTATCTAACTTTACGGATGTACTAAAAACAAAATGGAATTTACAGCGAGAATTCACGAATAACACCTGTAATTTCAGATACACGTTATCTGTCAACATGTTACAATTTTTTACGAGCGTAAAAGCATAAATCACAAATAAAAATATCTTGTTTGTACTCCACTACATTCTTTTTGCTAGACGTTTATATACATGAACGCTGCTGTCGAGCACAAAACAATATAAATGTAGTCATTTTGTGTATCACAAGAACGAAAAAATATATCTGAATACGTGCGCTTTAAAATTTATACAAAATCTACATGGATTCCGAGAAATAATTTTGCAACGTGAACTCCACAATAAATTATTATTTGGAGATGTAACCCACATTGTCTGACCTTTAATTCATCGTACATCAAGTATTCCGCATTCAATCTGTAACAAAGGAACACAATTCACGAATGTAAAGACATACGCCGCACAGGAGGGAAACCGTAAGGAAGGAGAAACATTCCAAGAGTACACGTCAAATAGGGATTATAGGGGTGAAACTGAATATCGGAGGAAATGGTGATATAGTGCGACCCTACGCCGAAGGCAGTTCTAAATTCCGTGCCGTCGTTATAGCAGCCGTTCTCGAGTGTGCGCGACCCACTCCACGCCGCTTTTGCGCGTTGGAAGAGCCGCGAAATTACGTAATAAATATTTTGCCGATCGCTGGCGAAACCGCACGCAATTTCACGGAACCGCAGTGGAAAAGGGCCAGGCGAGCGGCGTACAGAGATGATAGCACGTGCGGAGTTGGGGAGGGGGCGCGGCTGCGACTCTGTGATTAGGAAAAGGGACTACTACCTTCGTCGCAGGGTGAACTGGATGCATATTTGTTTTTTAGATTACTTATAATTAATTATTTACATATTTATTGAGGTTTATTAATTGTTTGGTGGATTCGACGGGAAGCGACTGGAAATAGCGTAAAGAAAGTACATAAACCATAGGAAAATTTTGGTAGTGATATGTTTGTTTGGGTACTTTTTCAAAAAAGGCTATTATATACCTGCATAAGGGAATTTGTATAGTATTGGATAGAAATAATTTAAAAATAACACTTTTAATGTTACAATAGTAATTACATTGTAATAAAATATTTCACACCTTGTTGCATCGTTATCTTGAGATGAGGATTTTTTCTAGGAAACAATTAATTTTTATATTAGAGTATGTTTGTAATAACTTTCAATGGGGAAGAGATCAATAGACAAATATACCGATATCATAAATCGACATTGTTAGTATAGAATGTAAATATAGTGAGAACAATTCATCAATAAGGAATACAGAGAATAGCTCATCAGCTTCTGTAAACGTGGGCGATTTATGATTTCTTCAGGATGGACACGAATACCAGTAGTGACAGAAGACCTAGTTCAATATAAGTGTCAGAAGTACTAAAAATACTGATAGTCACTACCTGATATATGAAACCAAAGTCGAGGCACTTAAAATATTGAACGAACGTGAGATGAAGGCAAGCAGCCGAACAAAACTCCCACAAAAAACAATTCGTTGTCTGATATACACTCCGACAACACTAAGGCGGGTGACCTGCACAAGGGGAGATCGGTGGACGGCCCCTGGAATGCCACGAGCGCAGTCGGAGCGCATGAGGGGAGGGTCAGGGCACTAGAGATGCACCGCGTTCTGCTACGCCCTCCGGGACTGCGGTCGCCCCGGGCACTTCGCTACCTCCCACAAACCCATCTCCGACCCCTCATTCCCACCCCTACATTCCGTAGCCCCGTCTCCATCAGATTGCTGGTCTGCTAGATCGAATTCAGCCGCTGTCTGGAGGACAAACCTAGCGGCCGGCTGGTCTGATCGGTATTTTTCCATGTGTTTTCTCCGATAAACCCTAGGCGAATGCCGGAACAGTAACCTAATAAAACGGGCCACGGGCTGCGCGCAAACTTTCTTTCCGTTTCTTTGTCTTATCCTCATCCCTTATTTACGCACACCTTCACATTCATTACACAAACACATTTTGTCACAGATCACCCGGGAGCTTGGAGCTTGTTCCGAGTGGGTCGTGCTACGCTGGTGGGAGATACCTGGTTGGGGAAAAGCCAACGTTGGTTGCCGCCGTCATCCAAACGGGGAAGACATAAATCGGCATACATCGGACTACACAAACGGGACTAAACCCGGCCGGGGAAAAAAGCTGTAGCTTCCTTATAAAAATCGTCGAAGTTTCTATAGATGTGTGATGGAAGAAAGCTTAGGCTGGCCAAGTAAGCTAGGTACCGTGATGAGATATATGGTGTGGGTAATAAATAAAATAGAGTTCAGGCATGGAAACACCTCTAGCTGGTAAAGAGCAAAAGTAGGATAACCGTCCCTAAAATGCCAAATACACACATTTCTTACAGCGCGTCTCATCACTTGCGTCTCCAAGTTACATCACCGCACATTATTTCAAGCTCTGTCCTTCCATTTACTTCCATACAGCTCAGCGTTTCATACAGCTCATACGTTTCATACAGCGTTCCATACAGCTCAGCTCAGCACTTCGTCTCATGTGACTTTCCATTATCTGCATGATTCAGCCTCTTTCTGCTTCATTTCTATCTATGTATATTTCGCTACACAGTATGAACAGGTGGTGCGATAGTCTTGAAAGATGCAACCGCCATCCCCGAATTGCTCTTCACAGTGGGAAGCAAGAATGTGTTTAAAACATCAACGTAGGCCTGTGCCGCGATAGTGCCACCGCGAAACAACAAGGGGTGCAAGCCCCCTCCATTAAAAACACGACCGCTGCCCCCGGTGTCCGGATGCTTTTGATCACGTAGTGTAGATAGTTTGGCGGAGAGGATGAAGGCGCGGGCGGAGGCCGAAGCCGAAGGGAAAGGTATGTCATTGCCACGTCATATAGTTTCACTTTAAAATTACAGGTACATTTCGTTTCATCCGTTCGCACTCGTCGCAGACGGGTCAGTAAGACGAGGGGCAAGCGAATGATTTTCAGGTTTGAGTCACGCTGCTTGCTCTTAGATGACAAGTTCCCAAAGACGGAAGCAAAGGTTAGGAAAACCTCATGAGAAAAATTTCAGTGCTGATAAAATACTGTTAAAATGCTGCTGAAATTTCTGTCTAGCAAGCACTTTGGCATTTCACAAAATTTATTTTATTAAATTACGAAATCTTAAAATCAATTTATGGTGAATCACAATCACATACAGTTATATATTTATTAATTTAGTTAGTTATTTAAGGATTGTTGGCCTAGCAAAAGTATGCCGGGAGAAAAATAAAGTAATTCATTTTGAACAACTGAAATTTCGAAATAGCTTTAATAGATTTCAGCACTCAGCACACAACAAAGAACGTGATTTTTACATTTATTTTTTACATAATTGTGCTTTGTATGATTATATAATTTACATAATTAGAAATATTTACTATAATGATTTTTAGAAAATGTTGATTTTCAAATGATTTTTTTTACCTAATTTCGAAAAAAAATTAAAATTTATGAAGCATTTGTTACGACACCTTACTTATCCTCACGTTGTTTTACATGCCTCGGTACACTTCAGTCATCCTCACAATAATTCCGTCGCATTACACTTGCCCCATTTCATTGCCCATTGCCTCGCCAGCTCTCAATCACCTATATCCCGCCTCTCTTATTCTCACTCCATTTCATTCCATGCATTTGCCCTTGTCGAATCTTATTCTGTACCCCGACATCATCCAATACGCTTCATCGGACCCGTCCTCTCTCACTCTCATTTATTTCTGGTCATTCACTTTGTTTTATTCATTCACTTGTCTCACTCCGTCATTTACTGCCTCATACATTGTGAAACCGTCTCATTACGTCTTTACTTCTCAAGTCCTCCCTCTTCCTGGGGCACAACCATTGTACTTCAAAGGGTGTTATTCCATTTCCCGTTGTCACCCGGTACTTTACGTCTAACCCGATCTCCTTAACTTACTCTTCTTCCAGCTCAAATTCCTCTCTCCTTGATTGACTATTTCGTGTTTTCGAGCTTATGAACGGCTTCTGGCTATTAGTCCCGTACGTGTAGTGCATAATGTATCGCAAGGATGGCGGTGTTCTTCCTCATCTGATGTGATCCAGCCCCTGCATGCCCACTTTCGAGGTTTCCCATCCAAGAATCTCCAATCAACGGGGCATCAGCCCACCGAGACAAGTTCTAAGCATCTGACCTGACTCCCGGCATGTATGGTAGTGTAGTGTTTATAAGTGTGTGTAAGTAAGGGGTAAAGGAAGAGGAAGAAAAGATCGCGTGCTATCCGTGGCCCGTTTGGTAGGGCACTGTCCCGGCATTCGCCTGGTATGATCAGAGAAACCACGCTAACTACCAATCAGTGCAAGCAGCACCTTTTCTTCTTCCAATTCCTAGTCTTTCTCCAATTCTCTGGTCTTCCAGACAGCGACTGAATTCGACCTAGCTCTCAGGTAGTGCCGAAATCTCGCCCGCCGTCGGAACCCGAACTCTAGAGCTTCCTGGTCAGAGCACTACAGTGACATCATTTGATGCACTGAGCTACCTCTCCCAGTCGTCCATTGATGTTGTCTCACCTATCCCGTCACATTCCACCTCACTCGTTATCACCCCGCCCCATTGACTCTCTTTCGCCTTCGACGAGCCTTATCCCCTGCCGTCACCCGCCGCATTCCGCCTCACCCGTCCTCACTCCATCCCCCTGGTCCCGCGCGCCCCGCTCACGGCTCGCGCACACCCCCGCGTCGTCGGTCGATATCGCTCCGAGTCGCCGCCCCGCGCTCCTTCCCCGCTCCTTTCCACCCGTCTTCCCCGCCCCTCCCCGTCCAGCTCTACTCCGTTCCGCCTTCCGCTTCGGGCCCCCGGGCATCGCGCTGCGCCCGTCCTCCCCCGCTCCACCCTACACTCCGCGTCCTCCCTCCGCATTGCGCCCGTCCTCCCTCCGCTCACAACCCCACCCTCAGCGCCCTCCCGCCGCGCTGCGCCCGTCCTTCCCCGCTCCACCCAACCCTCCGCGTCCTCCCCTCCGCGCTGCGCTCGTCCAACCCCGGCCCTACCCCACCCTCTCGCCACCCTTCGCGCACCTCTCCACCCGGCCCTGCCCCGCCTCGCGTTCGCCCACCAAACCCCTTCCTTCCCTGCTCTGCTCTGCCCCCTTCCCATCCTGCCACCATTGTTGCCACGCTGCGCCCGTCGTCGCCCCGCTGAACCGTTTCATACGCCGCGCCCCCACCCTCCTCCGTCCCTTCCATCCTATTCCGCCTCGCCCTGCCCAACCCTCCCCTCCCTGCCCCGCCTCGTCTCGCCTCAACCTTTCCGCCTCTCCCTTCCCCGCCTCGCCACGCCCTGCTCCTACCCACCCACCTCCTTTTCGACTCGCTCCTCTCTTCCCGTCCCCGCTCCTGCTCGGGTCCCCGAGGCTCCGCGCCGCCCCCGTCATCTCCTGCGCCAACGGAGCACATGCACCGACGCGACCGCCCCGAGCGGCCCGGAATCCTCACCAGCCGCTGGCCACCGACCCACAGTTCGCGGCCGCTCCGCAAATTTGGCCTATATTGTAAGCAAGCAGTGGGGCGGAGGCCCGGGGGGCCGGGCGCCGAGGAGGGGATTGCTGGGAGAGCTGCACCAGCGGCGCCTAGGGCCAGCCGCCTCTGAGGATCTAGGAGCAAAGCTGCGGTGGAGTGGGGGCGAAAATGCCTAATTAAGTGGTGCGGAGTAACACTCCACGTTTCGGGAGGTATGAAGATGCAGAAATCTCTTGAGAAGTTGCACGTTGTTTTGGTGACGCTTATAATCACTTGTAAATGCATTGCGTTCCAAATAATGTTACTAATAATTACTTTATCAGTTAATAGAAATTTATTATTGATATTAACTTAAATATTTAAATTTTAAGGCAGTGCAAAAAATCAAAACACTTATCCTTCTTCTCTCATTAATATAATTTATTTTAATGTATATTAAGAGAAAAGATGAATAATAGCACAATATTTTAACAATTAATTTTTCTTCCAGCCTCATTCTGTTTATCGTTTTCAAGAACTTCACTCTTACAAAAATTAATCATAAATAAAGAAATTCATTCCAAGAACAACCATCAACAAAACTGTATCTTGTTTCAAACTCAGGTACAGGAACGGTGAACGTTTTCTCTGAAGTGAAGTTAACAGTTAAGAGACGTTTTGATATTCTATAAAAATAGAATATCAAAATAGTAGAGTCAATCTATTTAATTTGAGAGTTGTAAAATTCGAAGATGCTTATTCATCTCACACGACTTCTTAAAAATTAACATCTCTTAAATCAGCGTTTGTTAATTGAAAAAAATCATTCCTATGTGAACATTTGTGTAAATGTCTGGTTTAGTATGTGTGATTTTAATTGGACGAAATGAAAATTTAAGTTGAATATATTTCGATTGAAGCAATATAATATCAAATGAAATAAATCTTGATGGCTAAAACAGCGTGTAAACTTAGAAGGTTTTAGAATATAATTTCGAGGTGAAAATTACTTAAATCTTTATTTATTTATTCTGGAGGACCTTACTCTTGTGAAGAAAATCGGATTATTATCTTTAGAGATTATTTCTTTGTTAACTGGTATGTTGCAAAAATGTAAAACAAATGAATTCCAACATTATTTATTCAATGATGCCAGACGGGAGATACATTCTATGCTTTGTATTGCTACAAAAGAATAGAGAAGATTTAAAGGATTTTTGTCACACTTAGTTGATGACTTTGCTACATACAGTCTTGATTTTTGGCCTAAACGCGACAGAGTGGCGTTTCGGTTCCTCGGAAAGAATTATTAAATTAGTTTTTTATAAAAACATAACTATTTCTATTAATTAATAATTAATTTAATTGAAATTGTACCGGGACCGCTTTGCGGGACCTATCATAATATAAATCAAGCGCTCCCTCTATACTTGTGTATATGTGTATATATTTCAATTCATTGTCAATTTGACAAATGATAGATAAAATAACTAAAAATGCAACGAAACACTGATAATTAGGTGAAAAAAATTAATAGTAACGTAATAAATTGTATTATACTTATATTTAATATTTGCTATGCAAATTCTCTAATTACGTAACTAACAAAATTTTGAAAATATAAAATAATAATCGTCTACTATATTGTGAATGTACTCCTAGAAAAAACTCATCTTTCTTCTTACAAACTTCAGCGGAAAAAAGAAAGCTAGGAAGTGAAAATGTAGACTTTCCTCTTCAGCACTTCGCACGGCACAGCAGTTCATCATCGCTGTCCCGGGAGGCAACGTGATTCTCACATATTAATACTGTCTTACTTAGCCATTCCCGGATAGAGAAGGAGACGGTGATAAAGATAAACGGTAAGCGCAGAGTAAGGAGCCACGCGATGCTGCGGCGTATGTGCAGACTTTGCACAAGAGTTTTATGGGCTGTTGGTGCGGCAGGTCGTTAAGGCGAAGCTCCATCCCAAAGGCAAACGCCAAGTGCGTGAGGACGCGCGCGGCGGCCGCATTAGAGCGATGCGCGCCGGGCGACAGGCAATGGGCGACGGGCCTCGGGCGATGGGCGACGGGCGATGGGCGGACGGGGCGATGGGCGACGGGCGATGGCGATGGGCGACGGGCGATGGGCGACGGGCAATGGGCGACGGGCAATGGGCGACGGGCGATGGGCGACGGGCAATGGGGCGACAGGCAATGGCGTCGGGCAATTGGGCGACGGGCAATGGGCAATGGGTGACAGGTAATGAGAGGCAGCCAATGAACGACGGGCATGGGGCGTCGGGGAATGGGCGAAGGACAACGCACCACGGGCAATGGGCGACGAACAAGGGCGACGAGCAACGTGCGTTGGGCAATGGGGAACGGACAATGGCAAATGGGTGAAGTGAAGTGGATGAAGAATGTTGGGCAGCATATGGTGCTATATCAAGTATTAGGTACACCACGTAACAACAACAGTTTATTGTTCACTTTCTTACCATTTCCACTATTCCATACTCGTACAAATAACTTGGCCATAAGTCATCATTTCGAAGGAGAAAAAGCCAAGTCCAGTTCCAAAGTGCCGTAATTCAGAAGTCCTGAACGAAGCATTGTCACCACAATTTCTAGAGAACACAGTCCAGCGCCGTAACTCATACCGACGTATCAAGGCGCGTACTCTTCCACGAACAATTCCAAAACACGACTGATGGCTGTGGTGGCCTACTTGCCCTTATATAGGCAGGGGCCACTGTTTCGCCAAGACTCTCCACCACCTCGTCGTTAAAGGAGCGTGCCGCCCCGCGCTTATGAACCACCGGCCGCCCCAATAGAGCGCGCTGACCACGGCGCGCTTGGCGAATTTAAGTGTTCACCGCACTCATTATACTTGGGTTTTTATTTCTTGGCGCATGAAAACCTGTCTTCACAATGGAATATCTCCCGGTACTTTGAGTCTTTCTCAGTAATGTTGCTAGATGTCGCATGGTTGCGATTGTATCGAATAGTGCTGGTGATCATGCGATATCTAGCGGCACGACCAAGAAAAACGTGAAATGCTGTAAGTCATTTTGCGTCTTGAAGACAATCCCTCACGCGCAAAGAAATTAAAACCCAAGTATACACAGCATGTTAAGGTCATTAGTGATGTTCAATAAGCAATTGGCTACGCGCAAAGGGGCAACGGGTGACGAGCAATGCATAATAAATGATTAGTGACAATAAGGGATGGGCAGGATACATACAATTATTTTGTACTCACATTCGTAACATGCATTCACCTCATCTACGAGCTCCAAGCGTACTTACCTGAAAAGAATAATAAAAATTATTACATTTCTACATACATTTTACCGCATTATTTTGTACAATTTAAATTACCACATAAATATTCCAGAAAAATATATTCTAGAAATTATAGATCTTATTATTATACCTGACAAACACCATCATTAAAAACAGACGAATTCTAAAACAGTCTCATCTTCCAATTAGAAACAGAAGTTTAATCATTTGAATATATAATTTATATAATTTCTATATATATATTATTATCTGTACATTTACTTTAGACCTAACTGAAATTGGAAAATAAATTATTATAAAATACATTTATCAATCATAGAAATATGCTCGCTGTTTAAACACCAGTTTGGTGCGATTGTGTTTAAATAACCGTCAATTAAAACACAATTAATAGTATTTATAGTATATATAGTTAACAACACAGTAAATAGTGACACGATGACGATGATAACAAAATATTTATCTCACAATGTGTAAACAAGAAAGCATAATGTGTTTGATGTGAAATAAAATAACCAAGGAAAAAGCAAAATCCATCTTGTTCGACATGGCATCTGCGGGTGAAGTTAGGCTTCTCTGCAAGTCAGTCGCGCACCACGGGTTGCCTGCGTCGTCCCCTGCGCCGCGTGCGTTGCGGGCGCGTAGTGCTTCGCCAAACGCTAAGTGTCGATACTGCAGACTTTATGACGCCGCCGGGTGGCATAAACCCTTACGTGCACGCCCCCCAACGTCCCCTCTCTTACTTACTCCCCTTCAAAGTGACGTGTGACACGAGGGCGAGCGAGAGAGAGCGAGAAAGAGGGAGCTACAGTTAGAGAGAGGGTGAGCTGGAGAGAGCGACAGCGCAAGAGAGAGCTAGAGAGAGAGCGAGACAGAGGCCTACAGAGATAGAGAGCGGAAAGGAGATCCAGGAGGAGCGAGAGCAGGAGAGACCTAGAGATCGAAAGCGGGAGAGGGAGCCAGAGAAAGCAAGAGCGGGAGAAAGTTAGAGAGCAAGAGCGGGAAAGAGAGAGCTAGAGAGAGCGAGAACGGGAGAGAGTTAGAGAGCAAAAGCAAAAGCAGAAAGTAAGCTAGAGAGAGAGAGACAGACAGACAGAGGGACATATACAGAATTATCAGACCACTAAAATATTTCTTCTTCTTTCTCTTCAGACTTTCAGTTTGTTATTCCAGAGCATCCTTCATCCATTCCCTCATCGGCCTGTAGGATTGTTTCTCCCTTTAGGGGTCTTAACACTTCCCTTCTTCACAGTTCTTTTCCCATCATGTAAAATGTATGTTCGTTAAATTTCATTCCAAGAACTTGAAAGATTTCATAGTGACGAAAAAATTAGCTAATGTACTTCAAGAGTACAGCACAATTTATTTTGACTAAACTATGCATAAAATACGAAAGTGCGAATATCTAATCAGTTGGAGAGTAGAGAGTTATTGGTCGAAAATCTTAAAAAATGGTTTAAATATTGTAATATGTAAAAAGATAAATGGAATTTATTTCATTTACTTCAATAATACATAATAGAAAGCAGTCTGAAACAATTTTCTACTATTATTGAAGGTAGCACAAAAAATTCAAATTGTCAATATTTGTCTCCTATTTATTTCTGGTTCATGAACATTTAATCAAAAAATTAAATGCCCAAATAATTTTAAAAAGTAGCTCTACAAACGTTTAATGTTAAAATTATTTTATTAATTTATCCCTTAAATCCCCCAATCAGTTGATTGTTAACTTCTTACTCAGATATTGTGAACTGTGAGAACACGTCCAACCCACAACCAACGAATGTACAACTAAACATCCAAACAACAATAACATCCGGAAATATATTCGTTTGGAGACAAAATGAGGCACCAAAGTCCAGATACGAAGAACTACAATATTCCGTCTGCCAATATGCTTCATGCGTAGTTGACCTAAAAAAAATTCCGGAAGGAAGAAGTAGTAATGTTGGACACGTTATATGTAAATAAAATTCTTAAAATGTGCGCAATATCACGAGCGTTATGAATTCCGACCCAGAAGATATGAAATACTTGAGAAAGCAAATGTGAAAAATCCAGAAAATATTTATATGTAGAAATAAAAGGTTCCTCTCAAGTAAAACTATAGGATACATGACATACTGGAAATTTTCTCTTTTAGTTTCAGAAACGAAGTAAATGGATTATATTGTAATGGTTTTAAGACATATTTATTTCCCAAAACATTGAAGTCGTACCTATCTTAAAATCAGACGTGTGTCGTGAGGTCTGGTGACAGCGCGAGTCAGCGTTTCATGTTATCATCATCACAGCTTCCATACTATCGAGTTTTTTTAGTTTTTTATTTAATTTAGTTGCAAAATAATGAGTTTTAGAACAATTAATAAATGCTATTTTATGGTTATAATTTTTTTTCTGTGGCCAAAGTCTAAACATCTCATGCATTGAATGGGGCCTTTAGGTTCCTTCTCCTTTCAGCCTTTACAATGAGATTACAAATTTGTCTTATTTCTAAAATAGTTTCTGTTTTCTTTCCCGTTGAATTCGGCTGCTATTACTGAAATTGTGTTATTGTCTTTTCGGAGTTTGGTAACTTTAACGTGTGATGGGTGTTTTTTCTTTCAATTCAGTGTAGATTTCCGTTTCTGTGATTGGTATGAGTAGAGTTTTGAATACAATTGATAATTTCTTATTTACTGGGTCCTTGTAAGAATGAAATAATCTTTCTGTGTTTATTTAGTTACGTCTCTGAAGTCACTGGTTTTCTCTAATTATATTTTTTCTCTATTATTTGTAAATTTGAAGTGTGAAACTATTTGATACTTTGGTACTAATTTCCTTGCTAAAGTTCGTGATGTTAGTTATATTATGTTAGTTATATTATAGTTATATGCTACATAGATTGGCAGGATTTTAACTGATTCTGGCACACTTGGCGAGGTTTCTTTAATGTCACTAAACCTATTTTGATTGCTGGTTCCAATTCACTGCTTAGTTCCTGAAATTATTGCCAGTGAGGACCGTATACGAATACTGCGTTGAAATATGTTGGCTTATTTTGATTGAAGATTAGAGCTTCTTTTGTCGTTAGCCGAGGTATCATCAGAAGGATACTGTAAATTTTGCTCTCCAGCATGTTGGCCCAAAGCGTTTTTTGCTGCCCGAACGAGGTCTGTTGATTTGGCTATGTCCCATTGTTGTTTGGCTTGGCTAAGATTCCATTGATGTAACTTCTGCACTGATGGTTTCCGTTGCTTTTTCGTACAACATCGACACGTTCAGTTCTGGGATGGGATAATCACTGTTTAGTGCTGTTAATTAGAGCATTATTGATGAGCCGCCCGGTTGTTGGACATATATTGTACATACTGCGTAGCACTCACTAGTGGCACTGTTTCCACAGACCACAAGATTTCGCTGGTTCACGTCTTTCCTAATTCATACGGTTATCACTGATCACAACAATAAGAGAGGTCCATTCGGTTCGACAGTAGAGTACGGAATGGGCTATCGTTCATTTTATGATTTTTTCACAATTTTTGATAAAAAACTTTGTTTCTTCTTGCCACCTACTCCAATCCTAAATATCTTAGAACGGCTTTAATAGTTGTAATGGAGGCGGGGACGGAGGCGGGGACGGAGGCGGGGACGGAGGCGGGGACGGAGGCGGGGACGGAGGCGGGGATGGAAGCGGGGACGGAGGCGAGAGCGGGGACGGGGGCGGGGACAGATGTGGGGATAGATAAGGGGACGGAAGCGGAATGGTGGCAGGGACGGACGCGGGAACTGAGGCACAGCTGGAGGCAGGGACGTGCATGGGGATGTAAAAGGGGCCGGAAACGGGTTCGCAGCCAGGCACACAGATGACATAATGAGAACGATGACAACGGTGGCGGTAACAGGGAATGCGTGTGGGCGGACTCAGAGAGAATGGACAGGTTTGAAATGGAGAAGAAAGTACCGCGGGTGCCGGAAAGATCACCGCAATATTGTTTTTCTCTCTTTGTTACAGAGCAAGAAAGTAAATTGGTTTGCAGACATAGCAACACCTTGGTGGCAGTACTGGGGTTGGCAAGACGATATGGTATCGTTCGCATTTGCAGCTCTCGCCTGGAAAGTTCGAGCGATCTCATGTAGAAGAGGTCTAGAACACCTGGGGCTTCTGCAAAGTGCACGCTCTAGTACACGAACCAAGGCGAATAATGTACTTTCCGGTATTCTGCTTTGATCACTCTTATTCTCTCTGAGTAAACTGCACGAGTCTTATTAAATTGTTTGAAAATGAAGGTATTTTTTATTCCTTGAGCCTCAAAGCTGTAATATCCAAAAATGTACGTATCCTTCATTTAAATATATTATATTTATGTATCTGTTCAGCTTAATTATTTTAGTTCGTAAAAGCGGAGTTTTTAGAGTATGTGTAGCGTGTTGAAAGTTCGTTAGATAAGTCTGTGAATGAAACAAAGGCAACAAAATAATTTTGTCAGGCTGCATAAGATACTACTGCAGTATTAAGTAATTTTTAATTTTGAAGAAGCATAAAATAAAAGGCAGAATTGTCAAAAAATAGTGTATGATATGTGGTGAAAGTTATTTCATTTTGCTTGGCCTTTCGGCCGCCTGTCGCAAACTTTCTCATCCACACATTAAGTCACTTATATAACTTTTATCATAAAGAACTATTACTAAAAAATAGGGTATTCCATTGTTAGGATTTTTTCACTAAGCATTTTCAGTTTTAAATTTTTACCCAAAATGAAACAGACTTGCATCACATCAATTTTACGTTACATGTCCAAAATTATTATGTAGAACGATTTGAAAGCACAAAATGTACGAACGTGTGTATTATATCGGCAGTGGCCTTGAGGGTTAAAAACTAGGGGGAATTTAAAATACTGAACTTAACAATTGTTTCCAACATTCATTTTCCACATATTTTCTCACTTTCTTATTCTTAATGCTGATTTAGCTTTTGGTTACACCAAAAATTTAAGACACTTTCATCGAAGACCTCAGAATCATTTTTGTAAAAAAATATGTCAATTATGCTGCGTATTTCGGGTTGTGTTGGATCCGCCATGTGCGGCAAGGCAGCTCTACAGCAGGAGTATCTTCTTTAGTTTTCTCATGAGTTTGGAGGACGTCTGAAGAAGCCCTCATTTCTGCTGCTCCGATCTTTGCTATTCTTTACTGCCTCTGCTTGTCTTTCCCCTCTCTGACCTTGTTTTGTCCACCTGCTGGGGTCTCGTTCCGCATTCGTCCATCTAATTACGCTGAGAGCTTCGGCCTTCGTCGTCTATCCCTGTCTGCAGTATTGCCTCATGAATCCGCTGTGTGGGTTCCACGCAGGCAAACCTTGAGCGTCGGAAAGGTAGAAACCGTTTCTGGTATAATAAACAATGCACACCATTATAGTTTTAGAGCAGTGGTGTCAAGGTCTTCTATCGGTGGCAGTGGCACGCGTCATAGCTCCGTAGCATGCCACGAGCTACTCTACACAACTAACGTCGGGAGAGGAAACTATTAGTAACCACGTCGCTTTTGAAAAGGGATGGCGTTGTCTCTGGTGCCGGGGTCACGAACTACATGAAGGGACGATTTCGTCGTGGCACTTGTGCCAGACGAATTTAGACGAAAATGGGAAGTTTTTTGCCTTTAAAGAGCGAATTGGGAAATACAAATCTTGAAATATGCTTTCACATGTACTCCATCCTACAGGAACCGAAAAGGCCAATGCCGATCTTGTGGTTTTTGGTCAAGACTAATGTTTTAAAGAGAACCTACTTTATCATTTCTCTGATAGATGCATGATGATTTTTCTCTCATCTGGGATTGTTCGACAGAACAGTTACCTATTGTTTGTCACGTATTTTCCAATAGTCATCCCAATGTCTGGTTATCCAGTGCGTACAAATATAACACTTGAACTGTTTAAAATTCTGGAGAATTACGCATCCTTCTCATTAATTCAAAATAAGTATACAGGCATGGGCACTAAAAATTACTTAACTGACATAATATCTTGTTTATTTTGGATGAAACCTTTAAAACAATTTAAGTAAAAGAGTTTTGAAGACATGCATTTAATATAATCAAGTATGTTTTAGAGAATACATACGAAAAAACAATGTTCAAAATTAAGAATTATTATATCAAATTTACTCGTTTTGTTATTGTTAGCAACAAATGAGCATAATATTTATTGAAATAATTTAAATAACTTTCTTTATTACGTCATTATTATTACAAAGGAGTATGTCATTATTCTTACAAATATAAATTACATTACCAGCACCAATTTAAATTTTGAAATTATGTACGATTAAAAAATAAGAATTTACATCCTTATTTCGTCGTTTTTATGAAACTACTAATTCTGATAACTTTTTCCTACTTTCAGAAGTTAACGTACTTGAGCGTAATGAGAAGATCATGCTTTGCTCTGCTAGCGGTTTAATGCACTTTGAAGCCGCTTGCCTCCTCGCAGCTGTTGCGTGGCCACGCATCTCCTTTCCTCCCCGTGTTGCGACTTAAGCGAGATTTGACCTCGAGCAACCGGTTGCCTGGCAACGGAAGCGTCCTCGCTGTTGCCCAGGCTACCGGCAACGGCGCCTTAAGAGCAGCACTAGCGGCGATAGGGATTCTGCGCGTGAGATGAAATGTCTCTCAGGAGATTGGAAAGGACGCGATAACTGGTGGGAGAGACGGGGAATGACGTGAAAATGAAGTGAGTCATTGGTTTCATAATGGGGATGAGATACGCGGAGCTTCTTCGTGAAGTGAGTATGGTATTGAGCTTACCAAGTGCATTAGTGTATGTAGAGGGTGTCTTAGAATCAATGTTATAATCTTCTATTGCATGTTTACGGAATAAGATTATAACTTTTTGTCAATAAATATGTGGTCAGAAATATCATATTCAATTATAACTAGCGTACCCGTGCGGGAACTCTCGCATGTTAAATCCCACCCTTTCCCTATCCATTTGCCTATCCTTTCCGTAAAGGAGAGGAACTACTAATGTACTTAAAGAATATCAAACAAAATAACAATGCAATTGATGTTTGAAACAAAATTTGCAATTAAAGTTTATTCAACATTATAGAGAGATGTTCTTGGAACAATTCATACTTCTTTAAAAACAACATTTGAAGAAATGTTTCAATCTTTCTTGAGAGTTAGCTTTTCGCTTTCCTTGATTGTCAAATAATAGAAAAGGTTTTTACTCTTGAGAAAGCCAAGTAAAGTAGTGCGAAATACCGGAACGGGCAAGTACAAACCTACTCATTATTTAACTTTCCTTGATTTGTTATGAAGAACCGAGTGGGTTTTGGAGAGTCAGGGTGCCAGCTTGCTGGGGTGAGATAACTGAAAAATTATTTGTATACTAAAAAGTATTGAATTATTTTCTGCGTCCTTAAGTACCTCAAGAAAAGCAATTCCGAGCCAAAAACAGCAAACTAATGTTTTCACCTTTGAGTACTAAATACCATTTGTTAGCATTAGGAACAATTTAGTAGGCATTAGTAAGCCCACTTCGGTACATGGGAATGTTGCTCAAACGATGTTTGCATTTTTAATATCTTAACGAACCGACACCCGAGTTTGCAGCTGGGCGTTGGTGTACATACTTCCAAATACCGGCAACATTTAAATAGTGCGTTTGGACTGCGATATTTGGCAGTTGTCGGGTGACTTGCACTACACTTTCTATAATTTTAAATTATTTGTGTTTAATTGATTCACGTAGTATTGTAGGCAAGCGCGTTTTGATTTTTGTTTTCCATTTATTTCAAGCTATTTTACTTTAGCTACTTTAAAAAGTTTGTTCTTTGTGTTGTGCCAAAGCATAAGTTTTCGCCCACTACCTCTGCGTACCCGTGCGAGAACTCTCGCATGTTAGACACCACACTCATCACTATCCTACTATTTTCATTCTAAGAGGGAAAGTATTTAACGAAACGTGTTTATTTGTTTAAAATCTTTAAAAGTAACTTGCAATGTACTAACACAATTACAAAAAAATAAAAAATAATGCAATTAATGTGTAAAAGAAATTTTCAATAAATACTTATTCAATATCATGGAAAATTTGCTTGGAACAATTCCCAAAAGTTACTTAAAGACATTTGAAGTAATTATTCAATATTATTTGTCAGTTAGGTTTTAGTTTTTCTTAATAGTCACAAAAATATTAGCTTTTTATTTTTGAGAAAGCTACGTGTCTGAACCTGTTGACTTGAAAATTTCATCGAATGATAACGAAAATATTGGTACTGGTAAAACACAAACACAGTCTTCACTCTTCACTGAACACCCACATCACTCCACAATTGAGTACACAGCACTTACAGACCATGAAAAAACGTTAATTGAATAGTTTCACCACACGCATAAGAAATAATCTTCGTAGGTATAGGTATTAAGCAACTATAATAGTACTTCTAGTTGTTGCTGGAGAGCAAATCTTGAATTAATGATTATGCAAATAATCCTCGTCAGACTGCACAAACTACGGTGTTAACAGAAAGCGTAAATATTGTCAAATCTAAGCCTTCTAAGCGTGTCGCTCCAAAAATTGCTACCAGCAGGAAGGGCTGAAATATTGAGGTGGCCTTGATAGTATTAAAGCGTGGAACCGAAAAGTTAATTGAATGGATCGGAGAATGTCTAGTCTTGTAGATTATGGCGTGAAAAACGTTTCTTTGGCCTCAAAATTTTACCTTTTAAGGCTCTAAAAAGCTTTGTTATGAGTTATTTGCCGATATAGGTTGACATGTGATGCGGGTTGCATTTTACATGAATATTTCGATGCGTTTTTTTTTAAAGAAATCATCCATATTTTTATAGTCAAAGTAGAATTCGTCAAGCCTCCGTGAAATTCTCTTTCTTTGGAGCCCACATTTATAAAGATTGGTTGCGTGTGAGACCCGGAACCCAAAGGTATACTACTGAAATAATACAGTAGACGATAGCTATTCCATTCGTGAGTAGTTAGTTTCAATCCGACCAATAGCGTTATATAATAAGAGGATTGTACACTAACCAAAGACTTCTCAGATAAGTTTCAAACCACTAGTGTACTACACTATTGAATACTATTAAAAACAATATTCTTGTAACAATTTCATGCATGACAAAAAGCACCCACAAGGATTACATAGAATTGAGAATGCTCGGCAAAAACGATTTTCGTCTTCTGTAAGTTTTTATTACTAAATAATAATTATTCAAATTTAAAAAAATTGCACGACATTTAAAGGTCTACAATTGAATAAAATTACGCAGAAAACATCCAAGCAGCAAGAATAAAAAGGTTAAAAATGGCTTAGAAAGTTTGAACATCTTAAAATTTGATCAGCAAGGATGCACGCTAAAAATTAGATACTTTTTCAAATTCACTACATCAAAAATTTTATTGAGTGGATAGCTCAAATTTCTTTCTAACGCAAATCCTTATTGTTTTAAGTACAAAGGTCTTTGCAATTATTCAAAATGTCAATGTGAGGTTTTAATGAATATCATATCTTCCTCACAAACATCAGTCTTAACCGTCTTTAGAATACGAATAATAAACCTTAATCCTGCCATACGTGCGAAGTTACAGTTGAAAAGAATTTAAACAGGTATTTTAAGACCGGTATTGGAGATCATATTGTTCGGATGATTACAATACATTTCCTTCCTATAATAAATTGTAGTGTAGTGATGAAAAGTAAAAATATATAATTGCAAAGAATTTGAACGGACAGGAGGAAGTAACAGAGGATAGAGATAAACACGAGAGAATGGTGAGGCGTCGTTTGGAATTTTGATGGCAGCTGTGACGAAACCACCGGCGATGTGCGTTGTGGATCGGTAGCGATGCCGGCAATAGGTGAGACGATGGTGGTGGCAAACATTTTTGGATGTAAATGTAGATGTAGTGGACTGTAGCAGTAGCGATGGGGGCGGGGACTAGAACGGCATGGGACAGGAGCGTAGAAAGGAGCCTGGGTGGAGTTAATGACAGAATTGGAGATAAAGTCGGAGTCCGGTGGCGGAGAAAGACATTTGTGGAAGCAGATATAGCGGTGGAAGCAGATACGATGGTAGAGGCGTAGACAGTGGTGAAAAACAGTGGCAGAAGCAATCTTGGGAGTCGTGAATGAAATCGTGGTGGGCGTCATGGTGGGAAATGTGGTTGAAGAAGAATTCGGAGTCGGATAGGGAGTTGGATTGGAAGTCTGAGTGTGAATCGAAGTGTGAGTCGTAGTGTGAGTCAGAGTGTGAGTCGGAGTGTGAATCGGTGTGTGATTTGGTGTATGAGTCGGAGTGTGAATCGGTGTGTGATTTGGTGTATGAGTCGGAGTGTGAATCGGTGTGTGATTTGGTGTATGAGTCGGAGTGGGAGTCGGAGTGGGAGTCGGAGTGGGAGTCGGAGTGGGAGTCGGAGTGGGAGTCGGAGTGGGAGTCGGAGTGGGAGTCGGAGTGGGAGTCGGAGCGGGATACGGTGGGGAATAGGAATGGGAGGAGTGTGAGACGGACTGAGAGTCGAAGATAGAAGCAAAAGCGGTGACGGGCTAGTGATAAACGAATACGGACGCGACAGTGGCAGAGTCGACAGAAAAGGTGGTGTGGCGATGGCTACTACGGAGAAAAGCGGTGTGCTGATGGTGCGTGGGCGAAGTGGGATGGAGATGGGTGCAGGAAAGGGAGCGAGGGCAAGGACAGGGACGTTGAACTGGAGGTAACAGTAAACTGGGTTGCGGAGACGGTGACGGCAGCGGCCGGTGTTGTGGTGGAGATTGTGGCGGCAGCGGTGCGGCGACAACGACGGCACGGAAGGGCTGTTGGTGCAGGCGCCTTAATGCAGTAATTGGGCGAGGGAATTGAATAAACTGCGAGGGGTGGGGGACCCGGTGCCGACGGAGGCGGCGGCGACGGCGACGAGGGAGCTCCCTGGCGGCCGCCTCACAAAGAGGGGAATTGGCCTAATTGTCGCAGCGGCCATTGATTAACGCGGAAATAAATGCCCATCGCCCCCGCATCGACGTCTTCCACCGGAGCTGGTTAATTTAAATGGATTGGGGGAACAGACTTTGGATGCCGTTGATTGCTTTTTTTTTTTTACCAATTTTCGAAGTTAGTGTTACCGGGAAAGGTGACTCAGCATATCAAGTTGTCTCTACAGTGCCTCAGATCGGGAGGTTCTGGGTTTGAGGCCCGACGCTGGCAGGGTTTTTGACACTAGTTAGACAGCTAGGTCGAAATCAGGTGCCGCTGTCTGAAATAAGAATTCTACCGGTCGGTTGTTCTCATTGTTTTATGAAGTTTCTCCGATCAACACCAGGCGATAGCTGGAGCAATAATCTAACAAACAGGCCACGGATTGCTCGCGATCTTTCCTTTCTTTTCCTTATTTGTCTTCGCCCTTTAACTACACACTACTTACGTGTACTACTCTATTACATACGTTGGGAAAACAGACGTGATTTTAAAGGTTGCCCTGGCTGGGGCGGTGCCCCGCCAGTTGAATATACTTAGATCGGGAAAATTTCCGCTAGCTCAGGTAGGCAGACGGCGGAACTCCCCAGGCAGTGGGGGATGATCTCCGCCAATTATCGCGTTAAACCATACATCATATTTACGGAACTAATGATCTTTGCAGATGAATCGCCTGAAATATGTAACCAAACATTCAATCAAAGTTAGTGTCGGTTTCGTTTTTATTTGCAGTCCATGTAATCATCAAAACTCAGATAATTAATCAATTAGGTTTAGGAATTATTACGTGGATGAATTTGCTGGAAGCTGAAGCGGCTGATTTTTACTTTCTAGCTGCGGAGTAGGGAGAAAAATGTGTAATGCTGCGCGAATTTTCAGCAGAAAAGCTTTATTACATGGCCCACGTAACAAAAAGGTTGATAAATCCAGTAGCTAAATTTAGAAAAATATCCTCTATCACATGGTGTAGCCAAAAGCCATGTTTTGTGGGTCCTTGATACCGAAAAATTGAAAACATCTGTGAACAACGTTAGCGGCCAAACCGTTCAGCCGATTTTCACCAAAACGGATATTCCCCGATTGATCTGGCTAATGTCACGGACCCTTAAATTCGGAACGGATATTTTAATTTTTGTGGTACTTTACAAGAAGCTCCTAACACATTTTCAAAATTTAAAAATACGGTTCCATCATTTTTTATTAAATTTTGTTGTTGGATAGTGCAAAAAACGTTTAAGAGAACGGATCAGGTTTAATGTTCTTTAAAAATCCAGATTTTTCGAAAATTTCCCAAAGTTCAACAATTTTTTGAAGTCTTCCCACAACTAAAATTTTAAAGATAGAGATTTTTCTTCTTAATGAAATCTGTTCCATAAAGATAGATTTTCAAATAAAGTCAGGCACAATTTTTCGAAAATAGTACTTTTTGCGAAATTTTATGTGAAAATACGGGTGAGAAAGTACGTGCTGTTTTAGCACCACTAGTTAAATACGGTTAGTGAATGAATCACATTAAAATATTCCGACGTCTCGACGGAAGACAAACAATCTATCTAGTAACAAAACTCATAACAATATGGATGAACAAACACAACTTTGTGACTGCTATATAGTCAGCTTTTATATAAACAAACTCATGCATGAGAAAATAACGAGTAGACGGCAAAAGAGTGAATTAATCGAGGCGCATGATGCATGTTGCATTTGACTCTGCCCCATTTCTACAACTCTCGTGACGTATTCTGACCTACTAATTCTACATCAAAATGCCCCGATGAAAGTGCATGAGAGTCTGCAAGAATGATGCAGGGGTAGGCGTCTATAAAGGAGAGCGAGATGCTGAATACAGTGCAATGATTATACAAAAAGTAATTAATATCTCTCAATTATGTATGTGTTGAGGGATTTGTTCTTATTTATTATTTTCGATCGTTTAAAAACATACGCGTATTGAGGGTTTGTTGTTCAAGAAAACATAAACAAAAGGCGACGAGGTATATATGTGTAATATACCGTATCCGTAATGATCAATGCAATATTGTTTTTGAGTTCAAATTGGTTGTTTTAATGAGTATTACATTGAAAGTATGATAAATAAATAATTTTATTACCCAATATTTATTTATGCATTATTAAATTATTATGGCACCGAAAAACGAAGTCGTAAATTCCATAAATGATATTAAAATTAGAGTGGTTATAATTTTAAAACTTTAATTTCCTTATTGTTTTATTCTTTCTTTTGTACAATAGGCAAAACCTTATTTTTTAGTTTAATCTACTTTTTCCTTAATTAGAATTAAAATAATTATAATTTAATACTATTTTCCTGCAGAAGCAAAAATGCTGCAGTCGTGTTCGTAGAGAATGGTGTGAAGAAGCATCAAAAAACGGCTGTTCTGAAATAACACATGTGAATTCTGAACCTTCTTTGTTGCTTCTCACACGACGTCAGCTGTGTCCGAGCAGTGATGCGCTGTGTACGATAATTCAGACGGTACGTTTAGTATGTGAACAGCCGGTATAACACAATCAAATGTTTCCATTTTCCTAATAAAATCGAATCTGTTTCATTGTTCTGTATTTTTCTGAAGTTTGGGTACCTAACCTAATATTGACATCTTTTACATAGCCATAGGTTGCTTGGTGTTTCGTCGATTTATGCATATTTTCGTAATTAGTAATGATATATAATGAGTAATGAAATAATAATAATATAGTAATTTAACCTGTTTCGATAGCCGTGATCGCTAACGCATTTCTGCCGTGGTGATCTCGGACGGAAGGATGGCGAGGTAGAGTCCCTGCCACGGGCATGGGTGTGTTTGTCTAGGTCTGCACGTGTGTGCTGTCCATTCACCCTTCATGATCATCATCGTTCCATCTTTCATTCCCCCGGGACTAACACCCCTGGAGGATAAAAATCGGATTCAGCTTAATGCTGGTCCCCTGATGAATCACATGCATCTGCCACCGAGATAAAATGATACTGAGCCCCGGTAAGTGTTAGGTGCATGTCTGCATGGTCCGAGACGGCCTATTCGTGAACAATCAAATTCGAGTATAGTACTCGTATTATAACAATAAATTACTAGCTAAATATGGCGTGGCTTACGCTTTATACTTTTTAACTAAAGGTGCTATAGAATGGCACAGACTTTCCCGAATTAGTTTTCTATTTCCTTGGGCCTGGGCTAGCTATTCGGAATTGCAATATACCCTTGCCAACCGTCATCTATCGCCGTACAAAGTACATTCGCTTTGACATTTTCTTAATTTTTCTGTTTCCTAAAGGTACAACTGAAATATTAATTTTAGAATATTAAAGAACAGTAAAACCTCGTTCCAAATGCCAATTTTCTTTGAAAAATTTACAACCGTTTTTAAGAAAATGGCGCTTCAGCGCTGCTAAAAATGCGAAATTTGAAGCTCATTTTCACAGAAAATTTTCAGTTTTCAAAAAACTTCATTTAAAGTCATTAAAAGCACGTACACTAAAAATATAACAATATTTACAAATTGCTGGTAATGTGCATACTGAAGATGTGAGAGATCTTTAAAAAAATACATTAGGGTAATTTTTGAAAAACAAAAAAATCCTAAAAATAAACTTACATCATAATACAGAATGCAATTGGCACTATCCGTTTCAAAAGTTTGAATAAAGAAATTGAGTCATTTTTGAGAAAATAGCGTTTGAGCGTTTCTGAAAATGCGGAAATTTGTGCTAGTTTTCACAGAAACGGTTGAGTTTTTGAGAAACGTTACTTGAGAATATTTAATGCACATCGTCTTCTGTATTATTTCAGTAGTATACCTTTGGGTTCCGGCTCTCACACGCAACCAATCATTATAAATAAGGGCTCTAAAGAAAGAGAATTTTACGGAGACTTGACGAATTTCACTTTGATTTTAAAAATATGGATGATTTCTTTAAAAAACGCATCGAAATATTCATGTAAAATGCAACCCGCATCACATGTCAACCTATATCGGCAAATAACTCATAAACGAAGCGTTTTAGAGCCTTAAAAAGTAAAATTTTGAGGACAAAAGCCTCAAAGAAACGTTTTTCACACTATAATCTACAAGATGAGCCATTCTCCGATCCATTCAGTTAACTTTTCGGTTTCACGCTTTAATACTATCAAGGCCACCTCAATATTTCAGGCCATCCTGCTGGTAGAAATTTTTGTGGCGACACGCTTAGAAGGCTTAGATTCGACAATCTTTATTTACGATTTCTGTTAACACCGTAGTTTGTGCAGTCTGACGAGGTTTATTTGCATAATCATTCATTCAATATTTCCTCTCCAGCAACAACTAGAAGTACTATTATAGTTGCTTGATACCTATACCTACGAAGATTGTTTCTTATGCGTGTAGTGAAACTATTCAATTAACGTTTTTTCATGGTCTATAAGTGCTGTGTACATAATTGTGGAGAGATGTGGGTGTTCAGTGAAGAGTGAAGACTGTGTTTGTGTTTTACCTGTACCAATATTTTCGTCATTCGATGAAATTTTCAAGTCAACGAGTTCAGACACGTAGCTTTCTGAAAAGTAAAAAGCTAATATTTTTGTGACTATCCCGAAAAACTAAAACCCAACTGACAAATAATATTGAATAATTACTTCAAATGTCTTTAAGTAAGTGTTGGGAATTGTTCCGAGCAAATTCTCCATGATATTGAATAAATATTTTTTGAAAATTTCTTTTACACATTAATTGCATTGTTTTTTTTATTTTATTTGTAATTCTGTTAGTACATTGCAAGTTACTTTTTAAATATTTTAAACAAATAAACACGTTTCGTTAACTACTTTCCTTCTTAGAATAAAAATAGAAGGATAGGGATGAGTGTGGGGTCTAACATGCGAGAGTTCTCGCACGGATACGCAGAGGTGGTGGGGGAAAACTTGTGCTATGGCACAACGCAAAGAACAAACTTTTTAAAGTAGCTAAAGTAAAATAGCTTGAAATAAGTGGAAAACAAAACTCAAAACTCGTTAGCCTACAATACTACGTGAATCAATTAAAAAACAACTAAATTTTAAATTATAGAAAGAATAGTGCCAGTCACCCGACAACTGCCAACGATCGTATTCCAAACGCAGGATTTAAATGCTGGCGGTATCAGGAAGTATGTAGTACACCAATGCCCAGCTGCAAACTCATATTGTAAATAAAACACCGTTTGATATTAAACTCAAGGTGTCGGTTCGTTAAGATATTAAAAATGCAAACATCGTTTGAGCAACATTCCCATGTACCAAAGTGGGCTTCCTAATGCCTACTAAATTGTTTCTAATGCTAACAAATGGTATTTAGTACTCAAAGGTGAAAACATTAGTTTCATTATTAGTTAGCTCCGAATTGCTTTTCTTGAGGTACGTAAGGACGCAGAAAATAATTTAATACTTTTTAGTATACAAATAATTTTTCAATTTCTCACCCCAGCAAGCTGGCACCCTGACTCTCCAAAACCCACTCGGTTCTTCATAACAAATCAATGAAAGTTAAATAATATTGCAATGAGTAGGTCTGTTCTTGCCCGATCCGGTATTTTCGCACTACTTTACATGGCTTTCTCACGAGTAAAAAACCTTTTCTATTATTTGACTATCAAGGAAAGCGAAAAGCTAACTCTCAAGGAAGATTGAAATATTTTTTCAAATGATGTTTTTAAAGAAGTATGAATTGTTCCAAGAACATCTCTCTATAATGTTGAATAAACTTTAATTGAAAATTTGTTTCAAACATCAATTGCATTGTTATTTTGTTTGATATTCTGTAAGTACATTAGTAGTTCCTCTTCTTTATAGAAAGAATAGACAAATGGATAGGGAAAGGGTGGGGATTTAACATGCGAGAGTTCTCGCACGGGTACGCTAGTTAATTAAATAATGTCTACAAATTGTAGCTAATGAAAATATTAACGACGTGAGAGACAAGTCAAAAATTACATTCTTGCAATTTTGATCAAACGAAAGAATGGAGAAATATTGCGTTTATATCATCTCATAGAATACACTTATCACGATCCCTACTAAAAGTTAAAGAAAATCTTTAGAGCCTTTTTGAGAAGATCTGGTTTTTGTATTTTTTAAATTGCACGTATTGCACGCAATATTGCTCGAAAAGTACTAAAATATTTTTAAAAAACATGTACATGAGGTTAAAGAAAGAACTTAGTATGAGAACACATTTTATTTGAAGGAAAAATCCCTATCTGCAATTTTGTAATTGCAGTAAGACGGGGAATAAAATTCAAACTTTTTCAATTTTCAAAAATTCAGAGCAAAACGTTAAAATCGGACTTATGCCACCTTAATAAGGATATTGTACTCTATTCTTACAATAAATTTAAAGAAAAAAATTGAAGCCGTTTTTGAGAAAATTTTGAAAATGTCCGGGGGGCTTCATATAAAGTACCCCTAAAATTAAATGATTGGTTTTCAAAATCGCATATATTCGTCACAGGCCAGATAAACAGAGGTTTCTTCAATTTCAAAAGAATCGTACGTATAGTTTTGGTGTTAGTGTTGTTCACATACACCGGACAGACGACAGACAGACGGAGGACGGACAGACGACAGACGGACAGACGTTTTGCTTTCAATTGGTTTTTCGATATCATGGACCCACAAAACACACTGGCGTGTTAGGGGAATTTTTTCTTAATTTAGCAACTGGTTTTATCCACTTTTTGGTTATCCTGGCTCGGCAAAGAATTTTTTTCTGCCGAGAATTCTCCATTTTTCGCGCAGCATTACATAATTTTCCCTACACTACGTATATTACTCCGCATATACGTACGTATGCGGGAAAGTAGAAATATAGTTGCATTTGTTAAAATTGCTACTACGCTAGTTATAAATAAAATATACTTTAAAGATTCAGTAATCTGATTCTTTGATCCTCAGGCCTAGTACGTGAAAAGTAATCTATTACGAAATAAAATTTTAAAAAATAGGTTGCAACTCTTCTTGTTGGATATTCATTCGGTCTATGCCCGATACTTACCCCAGAAGGGTTGGATAATCCAATCCAAATGATCCCAGATATGTGTTTCCAAAGAGTACATTATTTTAATGTATTATCAGGAAGCTTATTAAATAAAATGTATATATTTGAAAGCTCGTTTTCTAGAAAACACCTCTTCAATCTTCTACATTAATATAAGAATATATAATGGGGACAATTATATAAGAAAATAGTTGCAATTTTCCTACAAAAAGGGGTTTATCTCACTAATATTATCGAATGTGGTACATAAAAAAATCCTTTAAATAATAACCCTACAGGGTGGCAACACTGACGATGAATCTTTTCCTTATAAAAAGTGAGACTTTCATCTCAAACCGCAAACAATGACATTCAGCAAATAAATTTCTAGCGACCTGTGTTATTCATCGCCTGGGTACCGCGGGCCCACGTCATAAGCGTCACATGTAGCTATCTTCGACTATCGTCTGAGACTGTGGCGCTGAGGCACGTCCCTCGCGCGGCCATCGCTAAACCGCAGCACTAAAACTAGCAAAACACTCGTTTTTGGAGAAATGTCTTAGAATCTTATACATAGCTCCGGAAACAAATCATTAGTCTTCTACGAGGAAACCGAGGCACGTCTAATGACGCCTCGTTTATCTCGATTCGTGAACATGAAGGCGTCTATCCGTGAGTGGTGGACATACGAACGAACAAACGGACCAACAGACGCAGGTTACTCAATTTCTGTATAAAGATATTACTGTAATAAAACAGTATTAAAAAATACTCATAATCGACAAAATGCATTGAAAAAAAGGTCTTCGGGTTTCATGTCCTGACAATGTTCCACTCACTTTGTCTTGGCTCTGTTGGGGTACAAGGAACGAAGAACAGGGTAGCCATATTCTCTCTAGAAACAGACACTGATAAAATAGTTCAGACATTTATCGATCTGTCCAACGTAGCAACAAGTGGCACGTTTGGAGACGACAATGAAAATGCTCGTTGGGCAAACGGTGCGACACTTGCAAAGGAAATTAAAGCTTGAAGTGAATATTCCGATTATATTTTATTGCGAAGCAACATTTTGTTTTTCTCTCTCGTATACAATGCAAGAAAGTATATTAATTACTGCAAAAAATAGATATCATGATTTTGTCTGAAATGTTTGTTTTGGAGGTCTTTGATACCAATATCATGTTTTTCTGAAAAACATCTCTCCATTTTCCCATCCAATCGGCTTTGTCCGTCTCTCTTTGTCTCCGTACATAGTATTCACGTCTAAACCATACATAACATTGTCTCCAAAATGTATGATACTGAATCGAACCAGTTGGTGTCGCGGCCCGTCGAATGTTTCAAAGAACTTCTGATTTTGGCAGGCATTTTATGTGAATCCACTAGGGTATTTTCCTCAAGATATGTCCTTAAAAATGCCTTAAAATCTTCTTTTAGATTTTTTGATCAAATATATAAAAGTACATTCATACAATGAGCAAGTCTAAGTTTCAATGAAACATTAAAAAATTCAAAAATTGTAGAATATTAGGAAGTGTTGTTCCCTCTCAAACAACTATTTTTCTCCGATTGAAATATGTTCTTGAAGCTGAAATCTTTAAATGTTTTCGGGTACCATTTTTTTCAAAATCTGTGTTGTTTTGCGTAACTTTGAAATCTTGAAAATGTTCAAAAACGTAAACAATGTTTCCTCAAAAACAGTTCCTATGTTTTTGTCTTAAATTAGCTGAACAGCAACAGAGATACGAGTGCTTACCATAAACGTTTTTTTTGTCGCATATAACATTAGAAAACTAGCGAGCTACTAAACAATTATCCATCGCATATTCTCCATGTTCTCTCGCTTAGATGCGTACTAAGCAACAGTGAATGTTTTCCAGTCAATATTGAGCAATGAGATACTGCCTGAGCTAATTAATCGACTTGATATCATCTATCGCTCTTCCCTCCCAGCTCATGGCCTGCCTGCCTGCCTCTTTCAAAAAGGCGCCTGACTTCGCAAAAGCCCTGTGCAAACGCCCCTATAATTGAGCGTAACACGATTCTGCCAGTCTACCAGGACTTTGATCAATGTTATTCGGGAGAGTGAGGCCGGAGAACTCGAGTTCCGCGCCTCTCACAAAGGAGAGCAGCCAAGGGAGTTCCGTATAACGAGAAGCAAATCTCTCTGTGAACTTATCCAATCCTCGCTTATTAAGGGGATGCGTCTACTTATCATTCCAGAAGGTAAGATAAGTTTATGGTTGGGAATATATAATATCTTATGAAAGTTGTTAATTGATAAATGCATTGGAGGAACGCAGAATAACATATCCCTTGAATACGCAATGCGCTGAAGAAAGATGACAGTTCTGTAAAGTTTTAAGGCGTCAGAAATATGACACAAGTTAACGGTAATATGCTATAGCCGTATTGGAATTATCTCTGCATGTGGAATGAATCAGTTTAAATCAAAAATGAAAATATTGTTCATTATGTTGAAAAGAAATTAAAATAAGCGCATGTAACATCACACACCAAGCGCTGTAAGACACGTTTCCATAGAGCAGGGCTCAGAAACGAAGCGCCCTATGTCTCGGAAACTCGAGTTTTGGGTCTCCCATAAGTCCTGTCTGCACAGGTTGCTTTCTACAAAACGAGACTTTTTTGAACGTTATATTATATTATTGGAAAATCAATTCTTGTGGGTGTCACTACTTCGTAACACGAATGGTCAGAAATGAACAAAATATCGAAATCCATGTATAGATAGAGCTACTTAATATTATGTCCAATTTAATCTAACAAGTTTAAATGTTAATAAACGTCTATCAATATTAGACTATTTACCCACAGTGCCAAATAAATGGAGGATAAAATCTCCCCCCTGGTATTTGCGATGAAAATTTTAAATGCTATGCAAATAACTTGTTTTGCTTGATTTTACAAGCAAGTGTATATTGTCACTATAGTTCTTTAACGGGTTTTTGTTCAATATTCTCACACCATTACATCTTCTGCCATGCATACGGCTGAGGCTTTTTAAAAGACGCTGGTAAATAATTTGGTATTGTGGGGACAAAAGCCGCACAGGAAGTCGTGAATACTCTACACTGATGTTGAACAGTCTTATGAATGATGCAAACGTTGAATTCCAAAGATTTTCATTATAAATATTGGTGTTGTATATCAAAATTACTTCAGTATATTTAGAGTATAGTGATACAGGAGGGTGGACAGCCAGATCGATGGACGGAAAGACAGACAGTTGGACAAATCGGTGGACAGACTTAGGAATGGACACACGAACAGATAGATACACGAGCAGGTAAACAGACGGACAGTTTTGTGTGAGGGGTTGCGACGTGCTTACCACACACAAAGAAAAGACTACGTAGAACAAGTGGAGGAGACAGTTGAGAAGGAGCAACACATAATGCCGAAATATAGCACACACACACAAAACTGCCCAATGATTCAAGTAAAGATGACGATGACGCTTTCAGATATTAAATGATCAAGAACGAACAATTATCCCTGAATTTTCCCACAACCTTCATAACAGTCGGTTTCAGGCCAGTGTTCCGATTTTAAAAGCCGCATCCACGTCAAAAACGTCGGAAGCGGAGTGGGTTGGGGCGCAGCAAACGAGGCTCATTAGGCCCATCGGCGTTAGAGCGCACAGCACTCGGCGCCGCGGAGTCACAGCGCAGACCCCACCCCTCCAAGCGCAGCATCAACTATTTATGTTCATTACTCCCGAACGGGGATCAGTCGCCAATGCAATTTGCCTGAGCTTCGCTGATCTTTGCCCTGATGTGGCCCTGGACGCCTCTACAAAGCGGCGGCGCGTTGGGGACGGTCCGCCCAGATTACGCGCAGCGGCGGTAACTCAACGCCAATGACGAACGGCCGGCCCCCCGAGTAAAGGTCGGGATTTCACTTACGCGCTGAAGGCGCATCTGCGCAGTAGAATTTGAAATACGGCGAAATCTCGATAAAAATGAAGGGGGAAAACATGTTCCAGTGGTTTAATATTTGCAACTGTTAAGGTTAGATGCCGACCTGGATGACCGAGGTGGCTAAGAGAGTAAACGGACTCAAAGCTTCGGGTTCGAGTTGGACCTTGGGTATGGTTGTTTGTCCCTTGTCTTGCATTATTGTGTTGTCGCAGAGTCTCGCGTTCGCCTGGCCCCAGATCAGAAAAGTTCGTGTGTTGGTGTCTAGCGTATGGACTTACATGCGTACCATTGCGAAGTAAAGGGTAACCGGCTGTCGGCTGGATAAAAGCCCTAATGAAAAAATGGTTAGATACATGCATCAATACAGAGTTCTGAGTATGTAACCCGCTGCACATCGCTGTTGAAACCGGTCACCTCTTTATGTGAGAAAAAAAAATCCTAAGTAATAACAAGAACCACGATTCTTCTGTAAGACGAATCAATCGCAGATGTCACTGTCCCAAGCTTCGCTTATCTTCCCCCTGATGAATTTAGGCCCCGTGAAAATGGTATGAATATTTTACGCACAATCAAATTAGCTCAGTGTGGAAGATGAACAACCGATCGAATTTCACTTATGACCAAAAAGCGGACACAATGAAAATAATTCCCATACACATTACACGCCTCAAAATAATCTCAACATAAAGAATCTGAGCTAAAGATTGAGCTTTGAATAAGAGGTAAAATTTGAACTATTAACACGCAGTGTATGCTCTAAAAGTAACAGCTTTTACTAGTGGCTGCGTAAAAACAAAATTACAGAGTATTTTGTTAAAGTTAAATAAGGCACGATCTATTTTATAAAAAATACGTAAAACTGCAAATTTTACCGTGTGTAAGCAAGGTTATATGAAATATGTAAATTAAGAAAAATTGTATAAAAATTTATAGAAATGATCACTGGGAGCAGTAGGAATTATTACAAGAAGTATTTCCTACTAACTGTCGTGATGATGCCAAATTATCCACTAATTTATTCAAATTCTTCTGGTTGAGGCATCGAAATCATTGTTAAAATATCTTTGAATTTTGATGTAGAGGAATGATTCCAGAGGAAGAGAGGAAACATGGCCTGCTGCTAGAACTTGTCTGAAGCGGTCAGGCTTCCACATCCGTGCAAAACCTCTGAACAGAGGAGCCTTTATGAGCGTACTTTTTATGAGAGGAGTGTTTCTACGTAAGCGCTGCACATTCAGCTGAATGTGTGCGCGTAAATAATGAAATGAGAGTTGCTGAGGAACATGAAGTAAGCACAGAGTAATATTCATTCTAGTCGGGGAAATGAGTAATATAATATTAAAACGAATGAACGTAGCTGCTGGAATGTAATAGCAGAAGTAAACAGACATATAAAAATTATGTTTCACTTATACATGAGTCATATTGTTATAAAGTGGGCAAATGTTAATGAAGTTTTAAAATAATTAATGAGAATTTTTCTTGATGTGAAATATGAAGTTAATTTTAAAAAAATGTGTTGCGTATCATATGAGTGATCTTTATTAAGTCTACAAGGAAAGTTGTAAACAAAAGTACGTTGATGGACAGTCATGTACCATAATAGAGTGCATAATAATTTCAAAATGTAATTTAATGCCATGAGATTAGGAATAAAATACTTGAATTTATGAAAAGATATTTTTATAAGACAAAAGACTCTCACTTATATCCTCAAACTATGAGGGATGAACAAAAAAGTAATTTGTAATACGTTAGTAGAAAAGAGAGGTGTGCAGTGGAAGCAGCTTTGGTACGTGCATGAATGAGAAAATATTAGAATTGGTTGTGAGTAAAAAAAGTCATGTCAGTCAATTTGACCCATAAAGGAGTAGATGGCAAATTAATTCTGTACCGCATGTGCAAATTTCTCAGGATCCAGCGTGCATGGCAGTGTTCCAGCTGTCAAGCGTTTTTTGGAGTTCTCTAAAACAATTCACCCAAATAAGTAAAATTAATTATACCGAAACGTAATAAATTAACTGTTGTTATTTAGAAAGTAATGTACTATTTTTACTGTTTTTATAAAATTCAAGTTAATAAAAAATAATAACTGCAAAAATAGGGAAATTATAGGGAAATTAGCGCTGATAATAATACAGTATATTCTAAAATATAATTATCTTTCTGACAATGACAATAAACCAAAGTTCGATAAATCAGAGGTTCGACTAAATGACAATTTATTAACAAAAATAATTAAAACTGATAAAACTAAATACACTAATATTAACCACAATCTACTATCTTTTTGTTCACTTCGTAACAGTTAAATTGAAATGGAATATTTAAAAAATTAAACAAAATGGTAAATTGCATGAAACAAATTCTTAGAAGCCTATCTTCCCTCTTTTATCGAATATACTAGGTCATAGTTCCTTAATTATCCTGCTTTCCACCGACTTCAGGTAGTCTCTTGCCATTTAGCAATTTCAATTCTTTCAACTTCCTTTAATTACATGAAAATTTTGTTGCCACATTTATAATATCTCAATTTCTTCCTGAGCATACTCAATATTAATTTCGTTCTACCATAATCAACATTACTCACTGGAATGCTCAATTCCTCCTCTTGGGTCCAATTAACAAGACTATTTTTTTACTTCTGCTCACGACCACGTTCTGACCACCTCTGTTTCGTTGTTGATCCTTTCCGTCGTCATGACATCCATGGCCCATGGCTTGCTACATAAATCTACCTTACATCTTCCACGCCTTGCTTATGTAGTAATCTTTTTCTTCAGTAGGCTTTGCCACCGTGGCTTTGTCATTAATAACAAATTCATTACAGTAAATAGAAAAGTACTCTAGGTAAGTGACACATTCAAAATATTGAAAATTTTAGCATTGTTACATGCTCTCATTTTAACAATTCTGTATTTCTTCCGGAATCATGAACGTTTCTCCTCTCACGAATTTAAAGATCTAATATGTTTCTTACGTGGTTCAGATCTACATCCATTAATCGATCTTATCATTTCTACAAAAGGAACAAATCTGTCAATGCGCTGATGAAGGCGGAGCGGGCTTACTCATAGATATGTTCTCACATCCAATCAATCATGTTATATTTCGACATTCTTGTAGCGTCTATTTAGAATTCTCTCTCAGGTATTCAGTTGGGATAATGTTCTTGTTAAAGGTTTTTATTTATGTAAACTTTTCTTATTCTAAATAAATTTCTTATTCTTCATTCTCACAGCTGACATAAATCACAGTAATATTTCGTTGACTATGTTTTCCTGCACCAATTCCGGGGCAGATATTACAGTAAACATCACTCTTTGAAGATCGTTAGATATTTTCATAATTCTTCAGAATGCTTTGAGATCTTCTACACAGACGTGGTAGATGGTATTCCATTCCATTTTCCAACTTCTGAGAATAATGCATATTAAATTAAACACAAACCATAGTAATAATAGTAACATCATTATAATTATTATTATCATCACATTGTTCACTCAAAGAAATTACTATCCACACACGAGATTTGAAAGAACCTAAGGGAGCACTAACTGATGAGTACATATGTCCCTAAGGATTACCTGGTCTCTTACTGATTAATTTCACTTTCGACATATTTTGCAGTAAATATGTTCAAAGGGCGGTATAAACACCATCCGCGCAGTGTATAGGGTCAATAATTTTCTAATTTAATGTATGGCTAGATAGTAAAAAGGTCAAGTGTTGGGTGCCAATTACTAAGCGAAATGATCCTTCCTTCAGATTTTATCCGCTATAAATGTGTCAAAATGTAAGAATTAATTATGATTTGAAGATAACTAGTCAAATGTGGTGTCGCCGACACATTAAAACGCTTTAAAAGTATTTTCATGCATTAAAAATTTCTAAATTTGATGCATAGCAAGTACCTTACAGAATCTGGCATTTGTCTTATCAATGAATCGTAGTAGCTAATAATGTTATACTTCCGTTCAAAAATTCCAAACACCCAGGGACCTTGCCTGTTACCTTCATACAGGTTATAAACTGGGAATATCAAAATTTCAAAACTGTAATTGCGTTAAGAAAATAATTACAGATATGGATGATACGAATACTTAGAATTTAGGTACGCTACATTTTTACACTTTGTTTTTGCTAATATGCAAGTAAAAGATCACCTGTAAGCTGTTCTTTAGTTATTCTCTAATAAGATCATTTCCAGTTCGTTGCAAAAGTTATGTTATAAACTCTTTTATAACTACATTTGTTCCTATTCCCGGTTTGCTTAATACTTCCATATTGTTGTGCCGTAGTTTTTCATGAATTTAAAACTCCACAAACTCAGTCTGATTTGTGTTCACTTCTTCTTTTGCAATTGATCTATTAATAGTTTCTTAGGCTAATTTATATAAACATTAAGAGGTGATTGTTTTGAATGTATATATGAATGAGGTGTTTGGAGGTTTAATAAGAATAAGTTGTTAGTTACATTAACTTGAACATCTATATTTGCACGTATAAGAACGTAAATGTGCAGAGTCGAATTCGGATGTGTTCTTCATTAACATTACTTCCAGTTATGTTTTTCTTCACATTCACTTAGAGTTCTTCAAATTTAATAAGTTCCAAGGCAATACTGTAGGTATGGGTTTGTAAATTTATTATTAAAAAACGGTAATACGGATGAATCACTTCACTTCATATGCTCAAAGCAGCAACTCTATTGACAGTTCTACCGGCGCAATGTACTTGTTCCACAACAATCAGTGTTGCCATCCTTGTGGAAGAAAATTATTGCATCATGGAGTAAAAAGTGTCTATTGGTTGTGGGGTTTAATCAACGCCACCAACATAGATATATAGGAGGCATTAGTTTAATTCTTAGTCTTCCCACTAAGATAGTGCTAAAACTCGCCAAAACATTTTTTGGAAATTTTAAACAATTTTTTGGCCTGATCAAGAAACAAATAATCAGTTCCTCACCAGGAGCCCGATACGCGTCAGTGTAGGGAAGTGGTCTATCCGTGAGTGACGGACGCACGGACGAACACACTCGCGAACGCACACACGGGCACTTGTAGTTACTCAAATACTGTATAGGGATAACCTTATTAGATGAATGCATGTAGGTATTATGCAAGTTATTGTGTTTGTTATACGAGTACAATTTCTGACGAACCAATTTCTCTCAGCTTACACACGAATACTTTTAAGGAGGTGAAAAAAATTACAAGGAGAACCGCAATCATAAGATTGATCCAATTGCGCAAGGGATGAACTGAGCAGGGAATAAACAACAGGGTCAGGTTACTGCATCCAGATGAAAATAAAGTAACTATCAAACGAAAGAATAAAATATTTCATATAAAGATAAACGCAAGGAAACTACAATTTATAAATATCCATCAAGGTAAAGATTCAACGATATCGTTAGTAAATACAATGATCCGAAAACAAATTATTAAATTGAATTTTAGTCTTTTCGTAGTATCAGTTGAAACTTATTTTCAAAAGAAATTCAGATGCTTTGAATTTTGTTTTGATTACGTAACTTTTCACTCACGGTACCAAGGCAACACATAGACAGCATTAGGTGACAGAGCAGAAATAGTAAGAAAAACAGCGAACCGGCGAAAAGAAAGACATCTGAGACATCAATGTACGAGAGTGACGAAGAGTATTTGATTTTCCATATCAACAAGTAAAGGTTGGGCTGGCTGTTTCTGCCACTTCTAACACCTCTTCATTACGATGAGTTCGCAAGAGAAAAAGTCCATATGTAATATCACCAAAACTTTCAAAGTTGCATACATTTTGGTTGGTATCCTTGAAAAAGAATGGAACCTTCAGCATTGAAGATATTCAAACAGAATATTGGATGTTATTTTTTAGCAATGAAGGAAACTTATTTTTTCTCTCCGATTTTATAAAGTATAAAGCACTAAAATTATCATGCTAAAGAATTATGAAATCATTCATTAAATAAACAATTAATTAGTACCATGGGTACCAAAAGTGAATCCATCACTTTTTCTCTTTGTTGAAGTCTATTTATTTACAGGTTGAAATATTTCTTTGGTTTACTCAAAACTAGAGTAGGTAACCTCCAGTTTTTACGTTAGAGATGTATGTGAGACAATGTGCGAAAAATGTTATATAAGACGTTGATATATTCTTGTGGAAATTAATATATACTTACGATTGAAGAACCAAAATATGTTAGGAGTAGCCGGTTAATTTTTACATTAGCCAGACAAAGTAATTTAAGCGTTTTAAATGAAAATAAACGAATAATTTTTAACTTTATTCACCTAATGTTCATATTAACCCCAAAGTGCTGACAAACGTATTGGACTTCTCAGAGTGTGAAACGTCTTATGTCTTTGCAAAAAGTAATTTGCCATAAAATTATGCGTTGATTCAGGGTTTACTTATATAAATCCAAAAGTTGGGAAACAGAGCCTTACTGCCTACTCAAAAACGCATAGCAAAACGTCAACTGAAGAATAATGAGTTTATTTCAACTACGTAGAAATTTACAACTGACACTGTAGAACTTAATTTTACTCACCTTGTCTCTCACTAGCGTTAGAAACTTCACCGAAGTGTACTTTACAGGTAATCTTACTTCAAAATTTATCCATTTGGGGTAGATGTGAATATTAACCGGCTAATACGGGATTGTAGACGTAACATATAGAATTTCACGTATCCGATATTCATGTCAGTGTGTTTCTTATTACTCTTTCAACTTTATGTTTTATAGAAGATTCAAATTATTTAGAATAGTATTTACGTTATATTTTAATGCTAGGTTTTTCTACAATATTTCGACTCTCTTAAAACTATTCGTCTAGGTCAATATGAAAGAAGCCAATGCAATCGTTTCCTACCTACCAAAACGTTGTAGATTCGAATTATTAGACGTCTTACAACTGTTTTAAAATTAAAACAATAAAATTTTCTGTGGTGTAATAAATCAAAGACTTCTTAGGCAACAGATAACAAAATGTATTGTTGAGTTTTTCAGCAAAAAAACAATTTCAATGTCAAGACATCTCTAGGGTATTCGACGTCCGCAAACTCCAATACGAAGCGGCTTCCCTTAACGACCACCCCATCGCATGAAGGGTGCCAATCGATACGTACGCAATTGGACGACGAGTCGCAGGCAGATCGCTGGCGCCGCGCCTCTAATCCCAGGCGACTAATCTCGCCCGGCCCCCACATCGCCAAGTCACGCTCCAACCCCAAGCAGACTCAACTCGCATCACATCGCTTGGCCAGGCCTGGTCCTGGACTTCTCTGTCTCCCTCACTTCTCGTACCTCTACACACATCTCTGACTCTTCTTTGCCAGCCCTCCCAGTCCATTGGTTCTTCGCCTCGCACGGCTCCTCGCCGCTCGTCTTCCCATCTCTTCTCCGTCCCAACCCTACTCTGTCCTCACCACCGGACCTCTCCAGTGCCGTATTACTTCGTTCTGTGTCACCCCGCTCTATCACTGTTTGATCCGCTACTCCGCTCTCCCTCAGCTTTCATGTCAGTACCCCCGCCCTGCCCTTCCTTGTCCGCCACCCATGACCTCTGCCGCTCTTCATCCCTGATGTTCCTCACCCCTGGCGCTCCTCATCCCTAATATTCCTCGCCTCTGCCGCTCCTCATCCCTGATGATCCACACTCCCACTGCTCCTCATCCCTGATGTTCCTCACCCCTGCTGCTCCTCATCCCCAATATTCCTTGCCCCTGCCGCACTTCATCCCTGATGCTCCCCGCTCCTGCCACTCCTCGCCCCTCCCGTAACATGTCACTCCCAATCGCAGTTTCTCCTGCCACTCCCTTCTTCTACTACTCATTCCTCCCCTCCATCTCCGGGCCCACGTTTGCCATTCTCGGTCCCACTCTTTTCACCTCGGGCCTGTCACATCCCGCCCCTGCCGATCCTTCCTGGCGCTCCGATTTATCATCCGCACCAATCCTGGCATGGTTTGTCACTCTCCGAGATCATTTCTGGTTGAATCTTCCTGGCAATTTCGAGGAACGCCGCGTCCTCGGCACGGATGCTAACATTTTGGCCGCATTGCTGCGACCTTCCTCAGGGCAAAATGCATGGGGAGGAATCTGCACAGGTTTTTGTACAACGAGGTTTCCCTTTACCCACCAACTGTTTGAGTCTGCGCAAAACCTACGCTTTCATCCCCTTTTGTAATTGGAAAAAGTATACAGTTGTGAGAGCAACTTTTTGATTTTATTAGCAAGCGTAACAGGGTAAAACGTTATAGAATTGCTATAGAAAATGTCAATTTTAAATAATCTTTCGTTATAAAGGTTGAAGATACATTATATTTTGGCACTCAATGTAGCGATCTTGTTAATGGCCTGTTAAATTTTACGTGACGAGTAAGACCTATACACTCTCACTTCATTTTCCCGTTCCACTGTCCAGGCAGCTATAATTTCCACAACCTCATCTTCTCCACAGAGAGCGTTCTTTTTTCCTGATCACGAAACTGCAGGCAGCCGCAAGATAATCGATCTGTATCCTCCCACACGGGAACAGCAGCCCGCTACATCGAAGTTCGCTATTATCCAACTTGAACTTCTCGACTCGCGACGCTCTATCAGCCAGAGCACCACCCACTCGAGTCCTCCAGGCGCAGCAAATGGCTACAGCACTTCGGCAGATCGTTTGCTCCCCTCTGGGAACCCTCCAAACGCGTCGGATTCATACTCCGCTAAATCCAAATAACGGAACCAGCGAAGACGTCGTTCGTCAAAATCACAAACGTTAATCGGATCATTTCAAAGAGTACGAATTCACCAGACGAAGATTCGCGCTTAAATCGAGTCCCCAGCGGAGGGGCTTGTTCGGGTTTCGCCAGTAAAACAGAAGGAAATTCATTATACGGGATTAACTGAAATCCTCGATTCGCTGTCTCCGAACGCTGCTAGCGACCAGTTTGGGTGTAGCTCATTATAAAGTCCTCTCGTCTTTAAGTCCCTGCAGGCGACGTTGGAAGGAACGCTTTGAGGGAGGGGAGGAACGGAACAACCGGAGAGGCGTGGAACAGCGTGATTTAGGGAGAAGCGACGCAAGACGAAAGGAGATATAGACAAAGGACAAGGTTGGGGAAACTAAGAAGGGAGTGAAAAATATAGGTGATGGAAATTAAGAGCGCACTTTAGAAAGAAGAGAAGAGGAGAATAGGGAAGGAAGGTACTAATGGGTAGGGGAAGAGGGAAGGTAATGGAGTAGAGGAAGAATTTCGAGTGAACTTAAGAGGTAAGGGAAATAATAAGTATAAGACAGGAAAGGGTAGGAGCTGGAATCCATGAGTTTGAAGTCGATGAGATGACCAGAGCGAGGTAAGTAAAATAAATAATCAAACGGGCAAGAAGCGACGAGGATCTAACGTGTGGGATGGGCGAAAAAGCAGGTAAGAGAGAAGCTTTGATTGGTTTGAGGATGGGCACGCGGGGAGCAGATGAGATGGTGAGACGAGGTAGGGAATGTCATGGTGGGCGGTTCCACTGGAGCGAGCTATGGAGGAATAGTGGATGTAGTGGGGTGGGTAAAGCAGGTTGGTTGAAGGGAGTTGGTGGGGTGGAGCAGACTCGGTGGAATGAGGTGGATAGAGAGGGTGGTGAGATAAGGAGGTGGGTGAAGCAGGTTGGGTGTACTGAGATGGTGGAGCGAGGTGGATGAAGAGGGTAGGTGGAACAGGTTGGGTAGAGCGGGGAGGGCGAAGCAGGTTGGAAGAACACTTCGTTTTTTCTTTCTTGGCGCGTGGGGGTGTCATGAAAATGGAATATCTCACGGTATTTTGCGTCGTTCTCGGTTGTGCCGCTAGGATTTGCATGATCACAACTGTATCGAGCAGTGCGGGCGATCATGCGACTCCCAGCTGCACAACCGAGAACGACGCAAAATACCGTGAGATATTCCATTTTGATGACACACCCCCACACGCGCCAAGAAAGGAAAAACAGAAGTATAGTGAGATGAATGGAGTGGGATGAGGTGGGTGTAGCGGGGTGGATGATGGGTGTGGGTGTTACAGGTTGGGTGGAGAGGGTGAGTGGAAATGGTTCGATGGAGTGGAGTGGATGGAGCGAAGGTTGACGGCTAGAGCTCTGAACCGCAGCCGCCCCTTCAATTCCTTTCCCCTCTGTCTGCACTTCTAATCTCCGCACGCCCCCGGCGCTGCGGCGGCGGCGGTGGCGGCGGAGGCGGCGGCTCGTGTTCCGCCGTGTACTTACAACCTTATGACGCCCGACGTGCGTTCCGCTGCTTGTCCGACGCTTGTAACTTGGTGTTGGAAGTAATATTTACCCGAGCAAAAGGCGCAACACGACATCAAGCGTATGCGAGAGGAAGAAGTGGCAACAGACGAGCCAGTCACAGAACAAAGTTTGAGAGTTAGCTAATTTGTGTCAATAACGAAGAAAAAGGTACTCTTATTATTGCAGCAGATGACAACAAATAATGTGCGTAAAGATTGTAAAAAAGAGTGTTGTACAACAATAAGTAACTGCTCAACATTTCACTATTTATAAAAGAGTATATTAATATTGTTATTGTAATCTTTGCTATGGAAATGCATTATTAAGTTAATGTGAGTGAAGACATTGATTTCTTGATTTGAAAAGTACTAGTAAATGTGAAGATGTTGAATGCACGATTACTCGCAGTTTAGACACCATTAAAGCATAATTGATTTTCTTTCAAGAAACACAGTGATTCTACACAATAGAGGCATTTACAATCTACATGCTTTACAATCTAAAATATCGTAGCTATAATTATGAGTAGAATGCTGAATTTACGCCGGGTTTGGCAGTTAATAACTGTCAATTTTAAATAGTTTTTGAAATTAAATAAAATTATATCAAATGCGTACATTATTATTTTAAGAATATGCAAATTACTATAGGTAAAGTTAACCGATGTCTGATTTGGATGCGGTATATTTCGAGACATCAGTGTCACTCTAGAACCACTGGCAATTTTGTTGCCTAGCGTGCAAACTGATCTTGGGAACATTGATAGAGAGCAGGTCGTGTACACAAATGATATGGGATCTGGCAGCGTGATTAGGTCATCTGGCAGAGAAGCTCAAATAGTCCACTGGATTACCAGATGAATAGTCTTCCACCAACACACCCACAATTCGCAAAGTAAGCATTCATACGTGTGTCCGTCAGGAAGGGTTATAAGCCTGGAAACGCCGAGATAGATTTCACGGAGCGTGGGAAGGCGCTGACAGATGTGACGGGTCCGGGTGACAAATTGAAGATTACCATGACAGCGTGAGGATGGCGTGACATGGCGATAGCTCGTCGGCAGCGCTAGCATGACGGGCGGGCAGCCTAGACAGACAGGTTGCTGGGTGGACGCCGTCCATTTGCCTTGAATAAGCTCTATTGCACATGCAACTGACCTTATTAGTTATTATTCTTTAGTTATTATTATTATTATTATTATTATTATTATTATTATTATTATTGTTTGCCTACAGCATCCCATAAAGAGCAAAGACCTCCTGGTTTAGCAGGTTTAGAGTAGATTGTTATTAGTAACATCACTAAAGTAAATCATCAGAATCATAAAAACTATATAAAGCGAAACAAATAATAGCTATAAGAAACTATACAGTAGCTTTAAGAAAATATGAGCAAACAAAGTAGTAGCTATAAGAAACACTAGTTGCACTGGGGATCGTCAAGTGCATTATACTTGATCTGCTCATTTCATTCTGTTCATTTGTAGCGTTGAAAAAATATATGAGCAAAGCAAATATTAGCTACAAGAAACACTAGTTCCACTTGGAGATCATCACCTGCATTAAACATCGATCTTTCAGATCGTTTCAGATCTTTAGTTAGCCGTCGCAAATAGACAAAATCTGAGGAGCCGTGGGTGTAATGATAGACTGCTATTTTACGTGGAGAGATAATTCTTGAAATATTGAGAAAATATTTTCTGTTGCGTATTTCTACAGATTTTGTAAGGAATACTCGTATAAATCTCACAAAATACCTACAAGTTTTACAATTTTGCGACATCAATACCCAATTCGTATAAATTACACAAACTGATGTTAGAGTTGATACCTGAATAAAAAGAAACACCATTTCTGAGGCACTTTCACATTTTAGAGCAACTAAAAACAGTTGGCAAAAATAGTTATTATTGTATAACATAATAATTGTTGTTAAGAAGTATATTCTTCTAGAAAACGGAATTATTGGCAATTGTTCAATGAATTACTAATAAGTGATTTCTAGAAAGTGTAGTATCTGTCCAAAATACCGGTTTTATTCACTGTTACGCTCAGTTGCAGCATATGAATCAATCTGAAATGACAAAGAAATTAAATTTCGCGAAGCGAAGTGTCCATTCTTGAGACCGACTTGGGTGGAACAGGGCATCAACTGATGGCACAGCAGTGCCTCTGTTCGAGAGGTCCTAGAGTGAGAGTCCCGAAGGCAGGATTGCAACACTAACTAGGCCGAATTCGGCCGTTGTCTGAAGGAGAATTATAGCGTCCGGCTACACTAATCGGTAGTTTTCCGATCACCACCAGACAAATGAGGGAGCAGTCCTCTAACAAACGGGCTACGGAGCACACGCGATCCTTTCTTTTTCTTCCCTATTCTACATTACTATGCATGCCCGGAGACCTGTCAGGTGCTTAGAGCTTGTCCTGGTTGCTATAGTGACCCGCTGGTGGGAGATACGAGTAACTGTTGGGGAAAATCCCTCTAACCGAGGTGTAGGTCGGCGCCGAATCTCCCCATCCAATGGGGGAAGATCACCGCCACCTCCCGAAAACAATGTGCTACACCCACGGGATTAATGACCTTAGCAGTTGACTCCAGAAACACCAAATAATCAGTCAGCCCATTCTTGAGCCAAAATTTGACCCCCGAAATACAGAAACCAAGTCAGCCAAGAGTAGACCTCACCAAAACCATGAATATAGGGCAGCGCTCAGGGAAGCGGCGGACGCAAGGGTTACTACCGGGGTCACGAAAAGTATACAAAGGTTATTTGTGAGAAGACTGCGTTCGTAGGGGTGTGGCGGGCCTTCTCATAATGGATAAGGGGAAGTGGGTGAACGAAAGGAATGTCCCGGTGATACCCCGGGTATTATCTGGGTCACGATGCCAGGAATCGCAGTCGTTGGGCACGCTCAGCCAAAAGCCACTAGGCACCAACCGCGGTAGCCTACGCAAGTCTTATTAAACACTTGTCTGTTATTTAATTATAATTACTGCTGTATTCCAAATGAAACAACGCTAGAAGATCCGCAACCACAATTTATTTATAACCACAATTCCACAGAATAATCCGAAAACGTAGCCAGGAGTCACAATATCCTGGAGATGTTATATTAGCCGGGTCGTTATACAAAATCGTAATAGCCGTGATCCAGAGAATTACAAGTATGCGTGCCAGGTATAATCCCGAAGTCCAGGTCAATGTTCCACGTAAGGCTGCAGGTATCGGAGTGCGGGGCCGTCGCTCCATGTCTCCCGCGCAGTGTTCCCGCCCCTTCGCCGGGGAGGGGTGGCGGCTCCGTGCCCCTCTCCTGGAGGAGGAGGAGGGGGGCGTCTTCTCCCAACGCCTCGGTCGTTCCGCTGGGGCAGCTAGACGTATATCGATTTTGTAGTGGTGGGCTTCTAAAGTGTCCGCATAGGCGGACACTACAATTACTACGCCTATCGTCTGTCTCCTGGACAGCGTGATAGCTTGCTGAGGCGGTTCCGGGTTCGACTCCCGGCCGGGCAAAAACGGATGCCGTATATTTCCAATACGAATCATCTTAGTTTCTATAGGTGAGTGATGAAATATAAAAGCTCAAGTAGGCTAAGTACGCTAGATGCAGTGATGGGAATTCGTTATGCTCGACACATGTCCCCCTTAGCCTCAAGCGTGGATAAAAATAAAACAGGGCCCGTTACTGGGAGCACTGTCAGCTGGCATAAGTGGAATTAATCTGATCCTAAATGGCAAAAACATACATTTATTTTTAGAATGCGAAATAAGCCGTTACGAAGATACTGCAATAAACTCAAAATTTAAATTAATATACCGTATAAAGCACAGGACATTAAAGACACTTCCAATGAGAACAAAAGGTTTCACAAAAAAAGATAAGTTTAGAAATACGGATATAACAGAAGAACTAAAAGCGAAGAGTCTCAGTGAAAGATTAATGGAGTACATAAGGAATTATCTACATGTTGAAAGAATGGATAACTCTCGTTTTTCGACGTTATCCTTACAATATTATCCAAGAGGTGCGAGAGGTATAGGATGGCCAAGATAAGAGATGGAGGACTCTTTGAGGCCGGAGCAGACAGACATCTAATTTTCGAAATGAAGATGAAATTATATTGATTATAATTTTTTCTTTCCTGGTCGGAGCTAAAACAGAGTTGTAGCTTTCCTTTAAAATCGTCTCAGTTTTTGTAGCTTGGTGACGAATAAAAGCTCAGGCAGGCCGAGTTAGCTAGTTGCTGTGAGGGATATGTGGCATGTTTGCCACATGACTCTCTTGTCCTCCCCCTCCCCCAAGCGTGAGAATTAAACTAAGCCCAGGTATTGGGGACTCCGCTGGCAAAGACGGACAATCGACCCAAAATGTCAAATACACGCATACATTTTTTCTATTAACTACATTTTATTATGTAATATATGTCTTAAGACAAATGACCGGAATCGTATCCTGCGCAACGCTAAGAATTTTTATCTTCGTTCATTCCACCATGCTCGAGGGTCCTAGCATCGCAAACAGCAGGTGCGAAACAATAGTGATGTCACGGGCGACATATGGGCGTGAGTATCCTTTCACGACGTGGATTTATGCCTCTTCAGTGCACCAACCTGTACTAATCCTACGCACGGAGTAATAGAGGGGCGCAGGTGTAACTCTTCCTCGTTTATGCTTGCTACCTGCCACAGTAGCTGCCTGCTGATACGTGGTTTAGGGCACATGAATTTTCTATGGAGTGATTTTAATGGACGTTTTATCTTAAAATAGTAGGTACCATAAATTTAGGAGACTCGAGATTATTTACGAGTATCAATGAGTACTTCTCGTATTTACGTCGACCGTCGCCAGTTTCCTCTTTAGGTTGATTTAAAGCCGATCCATTTTTTTAAAATAAAAATTGTTTTGAGTTAAATAATTGAGGTGGTTTGGGGAATGAAATTCATACACACGTATCATATATGGCTGTTTTGCTTCACAATTATTTTATACCGTTGTTCGAATTCATAATTAACTTCCTCCAATGACGTTGGAATGTGAAATTAACAGTTTTTATCTGCTCGCGCACCTAGTGAAATTGTATTGTTGCTTATTGATGCATTATTTAAATTTGAAAATATTTTTTTTGTGATATTTAAAAGTCGCTGGATACAAACACTAACATTTCTTTTTTGAAATAGTTTTCTACAAATATCGGTTGTAAACAATTTTGTATCAGAAATGTAACGTATCACAAGCAAGCATTGGCGGTGCCTAGTACTGAGATACGAATAAAAAACTTTAATATTTCATTGTTTCGAATTTGTAAGTTGAAACTTCTGAGAATGTTTTACTTCTTAAAGTACTAAAACTATTTAATTTGACTTATGATTACAACACCGAGAAAAATTAATTTAAATACGTCTAACGACCACATTACTGTTACATATTATGTTGATTTGTTTGAATTTTTCTTACGGTTATGAATTAAACATTTCTACAGACTTGTAATATTTTTCACATTTATGCTTGCCCAGTTGTCTCATCACAAAAGTGTGGTGTGTATTTTCGTAAATTGGGAAAATCACATGTGAAAACTAATGAACAGTACTTACTGATAGCAACCCCGGTTGTACACTACATGAAAGGTTGTTGCTGTCGACCCTCGCCAACTAAAAGGACACAGGTGCGCGCGCACACACACACACACACACACACACACACACACACACACACACACACAGAATCACGTTCACGCCTACGTACACAATCGTACACACGCACATGTACTATACACATTACTCACTCTCTCTCTCTCACACACACACACAGTGAGCAAGTGTCAACTTCGCCCTTTCAATCAAGCCGCTGGCGTTGTCACCTTACCTGTTCCCGTTTCAAACATGTTACCTCCCCTCCCCCAACCTTAGTCGGATGAACACTTCACCTCCGCTGTCAAACCACAGCTCTGCACTCTTGTCTCCTCTCCCCAGTGGTGGGCGAAGGTGACTTTGGAAAGCAAGCGACCTGCCCGTGCTTCGGACAAACAGGGCACACAATCTGAATTGAAAAACTCGCGGAAAAATAGTTATACTTCGTTGCATATGAAGTGTAATAGAACTACGAGAACAACGTACGGAGTTCCATGTGAATTGCACGTTTCAGGTTAGGGGGAGAATATCGCAACCTTACAAATGATTGATTGATGTTTCGGAGCATGTCATCTGTAATGGCAGACCTGCACAGCATTTTGCACTTTCACTGACCTCAGGAGCTGCGTGCGGGCAACTCGGGTGCAAATGAGAAAATCGATGAAGGGTGGGGATGAGACCCTATCTAGGAGTAGGGTCCACCAATCAGAATGCGCATTTCGAAAGATAGCGCGTAAATTTAAAGAGCAATCGGCAAGAAGATGACGGTCATATACAGTTCAAGTAATATAGTCTTTTGTATTATATTGCAAATGTTTGTTCTCGATATATGACAGGGCGAAATATGAAACTACAACGAATTATACATATTAGATTTCGACACCAAGTATTAAAACTGCTTGTAGGGCTTATAATGTAATTCGCTTTGCTACGATGTAATCACAAATTTAGTGTTCTGCTAACCACAAAATTGTGATAGTGAATTGTTTTTGTTTGATGATGACAGCAATAAACTATTTTTTATTAACTATGTTTAATTGAATATGACGGTTCTCTCAAAGCAAAAACATATTATTCTTAAAAAAAAATCATGATTATTTTCTGTTCTAATTCCTGACAAGGGTGTAGAGTCGTTTACTACATCATATAAAAACATAAAGCCCTTTGAATTATATTTAACCAATACCCATGATTATCTTATGATTGTCCGTAACATATCGTGACAGAAGTTTGCTCGTTGATCTCTTTTATTCAGTTTCGTAATGGGGGGAAATGGTCACAAATGTGCTATTAAACATTACCCTTCTTGAAATTGCCACATATTCTATTTTGTGTCAATCTTGATGTGAGAGACTGCTCTCATGATTTTGTTCATTTTTCTATGATTTGGAGATTATACCATTCCTGGTGAACAATCAATTATTAAATTGCAATTTTGGGTTAAAATTAAATAATATTTTTCTCTCATATATAAGCATATATTTTAAAGCCATTGCTTTAAAATAATGCCTAATAGTTACAATGAGCATGTTATTTTCTTTAAAAAAATTAAAAAATTAAAATACATACAGTGGTGGATACAAAGGTGGATATACAGCAGTGCACAGAACGTAAACAGTGAATTATGACCCTGGTAACTTGAAATACTAGATATAATCCATTTAAACAAATGGGCATACAATTTTGAAGCATGGATCATTGTATTAGACGCCCAGGCATTCAATCTACGCGCCGCGTCGTGCCACGTCAGACTTCTCCCCTCCCCGCAAAGCTTCCTGCTCCCCACTACTTGCACTTTCGGCGCTGCCACGGGCAGGCGAGCGGCTCGCAAGTGCAAAATGCCCGCGGGAGCAGGCGTTGTGCAGGTCTGTGCTATGGTCATGAGTCCCGTTAGTGTAGTACATGTTTTGTCGATGAAGATGGCGGAGTTCCTCTTCTGCTGGAGGGCGATTTACCATCTTCTGGTATCTCCACAAAGTGCACCGTCCTTGCCGGGACAAGCTCTAAATTCCTAACTGATTTCCCGATGTGTGTGTTAGTATATTGCATATAAGTGGATGAGTAAGAAGAGAGGACATGGCAGGGAAGAGGAAAGAAAGATCACGCGCAGTCCAAACTCATTTTACTAGTATACTGCTCTGGGATTTGCCTAGTGTTGATCGCAGAAACCGTTTAAACCTTTCGATCAGCGTGGCCGCCATCTACAATTCTCCTCCTAGTCCGAGAAACCCAAAATTCTCCGTCGATTAACAGTATAGAAATGATTATTTTAAGACGAAAGTGACAAAAAATATATCACACATGGAAAACATTTTATTTTTTCATGAATTGCTTACATCCCACATTATAAAACCATCTCACTGGCTAGTTAGGACTCTTTACAGCTCCTTGTCATCCTATACATAAAGTTACGACATTAGTGTACTAAGAAGTCTGTACGACCACACGACTCGAGTTTTCCTGTAATCCGTATGGAATGGTAATAAAATTTTAATATATCATCATAGATAAAGGAATAAAATTCATCTCCTAGGAGCTCAAATACTAATCCAAACATCAATTGGATTGGAAAAAAATACGATGTAGAGATGTTTAAAAAATTTACCTAATATTCCAAATCATTTCCTTAAATACATTTCAAAGCAATTTTCGAGCACTATTACACACGGTATGTCACATTAAAGCAATAAAGTAGTATTTAACGTTAAAACCAAACTGAAACGCTTTAAAGTAGTCGCGTCGATCACAACAGTGAATAATTATTTCTAAAACAACTAAACATAACTAACAACGAGACGGTTGAAAATATAGGAGAGTTTCAAGGTAGAAGCATGCTTTTGTTCTCTGCAGTCAAAAGTGGCCACACTATTGCGCCCCGATTAATGTACTGATTGATTTAATTAGTGATATTAGGTGAGTCAACTGCTAAGGTAAGTAGTCTCGTAAGTGTAGTGCATGATTTATCGCGGAATCTGGCTGTGATATTTCTCCGCTGGCTGAAGAGATCCGTTGCCGACCTATGTTTGCCCGCGAAGATTTTCCCTGAGCAGAAATCTCCCACCAGGGGGGCAACCTTCCCAGCCGGGACAAGCTCTAATCCCTCGAATGGTCTGCAAAGATGTGTGGAAGTGTAGTGCATGTAAGTGTAAGTGGGTATGAGTAAGGGGTGAGGATAGGAGAAGAAAGAGGAAGGAAAGATCGTGCGCGCTCCGTGGCCCGTTTGTTAGGGTACTGCTCCGGCAATCCCTGATGTTGATCGGAAAGACCTCGGTAAACTACCGTTCAGAGCATCCGACTGCTAGATATCTCCTTCAAACAACTGTTATATTCGATTTAGCTCTCTGCAGCTAGTTTCTAAAATCCTGCCACCGTCGAGACTCGAACACTAAGACCTCTCGATGAGAGGCACTGCACTGGCTTTAATAGACGCCCTGAGTCATCTTTGCCGGTACAAATGCATTTAAATGAAACCTTTGAACCAATGTTTTCTTCCCAGAGATTTTATTTGCGCGGTTTTCATCTCGTTTGGACCTAGAGTCCCTAGATACAGAGAGTAGCGCATTCCATTGTTCCACCGATCCCGCCATTTTATATCCAGTTATCAAGAAAATTAAAACTGTGAGGTATTCTGTGGGTTGCGAACTAGGAATCTATCCAAAACCAGTATTAATATTCTTAACGTCATTAATTGTAATAATTTTCCTTCAGCTTCTGATCGCTACCTGGCGAGGCTATCGGGTGAGAGGATATTAAACAGTTGCACTACTCTTCGCATCTCGGGACTCTAGTTTGTGCCCAGTGTGCAACGCTGCGTGGGGAAGGTCGCGGAATTACGCGCGGCGCCCTGCGAGCACGCACTGCGCAATTTGCGCGGCGGTGGCAGCGCGTTCTGGCGGTGGCACGGGCGCAGTGCGGCGCGTTCAGCCACCTCCCCACCCCCTCTCCCCCACCCTCGTTTTCTCTCTTCGCCGCTGCCTCCCCGGCCGCATCGCGCCACCCGTTTTATATTTAGAATTAACAAAGCCGCCTGCGGGCGGCGATGTTCCTCCCCTACGTCGGCCCGCCTGCACGCCCGTTGCGTGCTCTCGAAAAACCGACCGGGAGAGATGGCTCAGTGCATCAACTGATGTCACTGCAGCCCTTCTGACCGGGAGGTCCTAGGTTTGAGGCCCGACGGCGGCAGGATTTTCGACACTGGCTTGTCAGCTAGGTCGAATTCAGTCGCTGTCTGGAGAATTCTAGCGGCCTGTTCTGATCGGAAGTTTTCCATGTTTTTTTCCGATCAACACCAGGCGAATGCCGGAGCGGAACCCTAGCAAACGGGCTACGGACCGCGCGCAATCTTTCCTTCCTCTTTCTTGTTCTATCCTCTCCCATTACACACACACGCACTACACTACCACACATGCCGGGAGACCAGTTGGGAGCTTACATCTTTTTCGGTTGGGGCGGTGCCCCGCTGGTGGGAGATATCTGGTTGAAGGAAAACCCCTCTAGTCGGTGGTAGGTCGGCGCCAGATCTCGCCGTCCAGCGGGGAAAAGATTACCGCCACCTCCCGAGAAAATACACGAACCACACTTAAGGGGCTAATGACCTAAGTAGATGACGCGCCCGGAAACAAAAATCAATCAATCAATCGAAAAACCGACCCTTCCATGACGCCGTGCCGCGCCGGCCGAGGTCCCTCGCGCACGTCGCTGCCCTAGTGGAGGCGCGTGGAGATGGTTGCGACTTGACGACGGCGAGGGTGGGGCTGAAGGCGGAGAAAGGGAAGTGGAGATGGAGAAACGAATCAAGTAGACCTTGAGATGGCGATGGTTGAACGATACAAGAGCAGCAGAGGCTGGAGATGGAGGAACGAAATAATTGGAACTGGGTATGGAGAGGCAGAAACGATGCAAGTGGATGTTCGGCTGAAGAATGACAGAGGTGGAGATGGAGAATCGATTCATGTAGATCTTGAGATGAGAATGGATGAACGATACAAGAGGAGACGGAGATAAAAGAACAAGTGAATATGTGGATGGGGGAATGATACAAGAAGAGCACAGGCTGGAGATGGAGGAACGAAACAAGTAGAGCTGGAAATGGAGATGGAAAATACAATTGAAAGTTTAACTGGAGATTCCTGGAGATGATAGGAGTGGAGATGGAGAAATGATTCGTTTGGAGCTTGAGATGGGGATGGATGAACGATACAAGTGAAGGTTGAACTAAAGGAATGATACATGTGGAGACGGAGCTACACTAATGGTGCAAGTGGATATGGAGATTGGAAAGCGTTACAAGTGAAGATTGAGCTGGAGTTATGAGACAGAGGTGGATATATAGGGACCACGCAAGTAGATATGGAGATCGAGGAGTGATGCAAGTGAATTTTGAGCTGAAGAAATGATAAAAGTGGACATGAGGATAGAGTAATGATTCAGGAGGACATTGAGATAAAAATCGATACAAGTGAAAATGGAATGGAACAAGGACGAGCGGAGGAGGTGAGGATGTTTTCAATTAAGCAATAGCAGTAAAAAGAGAAATCAAAGGGGATAGTAGGTTCGGTAGATGGCAGCAAAGGCGTCAGATTTTGCTGTTCGAAGTGGTGAACATAATAGTTGCGGTTGTGGAATACAATTTTGTGCAGAAGAATGGATAGGAGAGGAGGTTGAGCACGAATAGAGGTGTGAAGTAAACTCCGAACATAATTTGCGCTTTTAGGATGGTAGAAGAACAACAGATGCCAACCCGTTGGTGATAAAATGATGAGTGAATATAAGAAAGTATGTGTAAGAGGTGAAGTAAGTATAAGAGGTACTAGGTGACTGACACTTCTGAACTAAGGGCTGACTGAATATCAGATTGCGTTGCATTGTAAGAGGTATATTCTCAAATTGTTATAAGATTGTGAAATGGTGAAGTGTGAAAACACAGGAATGGCTGGTAAAGGATTTCGGCCGAGGTAACAAAACATTGGCAGTGATACTTTATAATTACAAAAGGAGATTGGTGGGGCAAACGATAATGAAGGAGGGATGTTTCATTTGGAAATAAAGGACGTGGAAGTGAAGATATGTTAGAAGTGATAACGCGTGAAGCACTAGGTTTACGATGAACTGGCTTCATATACCTGCTCGCAATGATATTAATTTTTCCCATTTTAACCAAATATCTGGACAAAAATAAAACGAAATGTAGAGCATAAACCTTTACGGACGTTTCGAAATTCATTTAAAACTGTTTTAGTATATATTTGTAGCACCGGCGATAAACGGACTGAACTTTGATATGTGTCTACCACAAAGTGACGGCTTTCCCAATTCTGATTGTCACCCGGTGAATGAACGAAAACCAAGCTTAACGCTTTTTTTTCGTTTCGGAGTCATTATTCATTTTTCTGCTGGTGCACGCAATCAAATATTTGACACTAGCTGGGAATGAAAGGCGTCGGTCGGAAACAAGAAATCATAGAACATGTGTAACAATTTAAAAGCGAGTGGTGAAAGAATACCGACGCTTTGGAAACTCAAAATTAATTCTGAATTTTGCGTTCTGCGCGTTTATAAAAACAAACTTTAAAGGGTGGAATCGGAAATGGGAATAACATATTTATGCATTATAATGTATTGTTCGTAGTCTGTTAAAAATAAGAACAACTTAAAAATAGAAGAAAATAATTATTTTATGTTTCATATTCAAATAACTGTGTTATTGGATGATTTCTCTGAAACATGAGATTTAAAAAAATGAATAATTAAATTAGAAATCAAAAACTCTTAGATGTAATTTTAATATATATATATATATATATATATATATATATATATATATATATATATATGAGTGCAATGGCAAGTAGTACACTGATAATATGCTTTACGACAGCGTTGGAGCCTGCGAGAATACATCAAACCCACTAAATATAATTTAAAGAGTCGTAATAAAAAGTATGTTAGTTTTATTAAATGTTTGGAAAATAGAATATTAAACAACCTGCGTTGAAAATAATGAGTTAGACACATCCGATTTTAAAACTCAGGAACTAAAAATACTCATTAAAAAATAATGAAGGAAAAAGGGTTTCCACAATATTTGAAATCTAAAGTAAGTAATTTACACAAGTTTAGTATATTTCTCTACCTTCAATTTTAATTTCTTTGACATAGTGTACCTTCAATTATTCCTAACATAGCAAAAATTCGGTCATTGCTGGAATAACACTTGTATGTTCAATTTATTCATAATAGCGACGATATTTGGCATGATTTACAAGACACACAAAAATGTCGCAGTGAGAGAAACGAAACCAGAAATAAATGTTCTCCATTTGTAACTCAATTTCAGTCTCTGCAGTTTTCCAAACCGCTTCTAACGCTGACGTCCTTCAGCGCATACACAGAACTCATTGAAGAGAGTAGCTCGAGTGGCAACACACGGAATGGAAGCTGCCTGGTTTCAATGACAGGTTCGCGGACAAAGTGACCCAATAAACCCCGGTCGATGTCCATTGTTTGCAGGGAGCCTGCACAGCGGTGCATTTCCAGTGGACAAGTCCTCTCCATTGCAGAGGTCTCTCGTCATCCACAACTCGCCTTCAAAACGAAAATTTCCAACAAGAAAATATCTTTGACAATGCAATCGGATATAAACACTACAAAGAACCACCTTTTAGGGCACTATTCAATATTGGACTTGCCTTATTTTATTGGACCGTATCTATTATGGATGTTTGTGAGCTATTTCAGTTTGCAGTTAAATTAATCGCTAAATTAACGACTGAATAAAAATGCGATATTTGGTCTCCCCTTTTCATTTGGTACGAACATTGTAATTTACACCTGTGACAAGTGAACTGAACACCGCAACGACTGTTTTACGTTTTGTAGACTCTCTGTTACCTATAGTGACGTGTTTTTTTCCTTTCAGTGAGCCAACGTACGAATTAAATTGAATTCAGGGTACTCGCGCATCTAATAAAATTTAGATACAAAATTTTAATTATTTTTTAACAACTCAGTAAATTTTGTCACATGTAGTATAATGCAATATTGGTTCGCATTCTCCTGTGAATCTAAGAATCTGAAGTCGTGCGCTTTCTTTGTAATTTTTTTTAAATTTTGGGCCTCAAGAAAATGTGCGCGGGTAATCTCTTTTCCCACACGTCTTATACAATTTTTACTGTTTTTTGACCAAATAAACAAACAAATATAAACCCACAACATTCAAGTCCAGCAGTTCCATTGGAGATATTTTATCTATATTTGTAGTTTTTAATGAGCGCAGAAATTTTAAGAAAGCAATGCAGCCTCCGGACACCTCATAGGTGTCCTTGGGTTTGTTCGTTACCCAGAAAATCGGGGGGGGGTTGACAGTTTTGATTTTGAGTGAAAATGCAAATATTTGATTGTATTATTCTACATATTTTCAGATTGCCAACTAAATTCTCACACTCAATGCGTTCTCTAAACAGCGTTATTACTTTCTTATATACGTAGTAGACAGTTATGAAGTACTGCGACAAAAACGGTGAAGTTTCAACAGAAAAACTCGTATTATGGAGTCTTGATACCAAACAAGTAGTGAAAACTTGTTCCAATTGCGTAAATTACATGTTTTAACGCGCTGTGTAGTCAGAATCCACAAATTGTGGGTTCATGAAGCCAAAAAATTTGTTTACAGCCAACTGTCTGTCCGTCTGTCCGACTGCGAACAACACTAGCACCCAAACTATTCAAAGTATTTTTTCCAAAATTAAGTTTCCTGGGTCAATGGAATGCTTCGCGATTTTGAAAAAAGATCTTCACGTTTTGGGGGTACATTACATGGAGTCCCTGGAACGTTTTCACAATTTTCTCAAAAATGTATCCAATTTTTTTTAAATTTCTGATGAGAATAGAGCAAAATGCTCTTATAATGATGGCATAGGTCCAATTTACACTGTTAACTCAGAATTTTCTTCCAATTTTCTACAATTACAATTTTGAAGAAAGCGATTATTTCTTGAAATGAAATTTATTCTCCATAATCATTTCTTTAATTATTCTCTCTTATATTTTTTAAATTTTAGCATTTTCCCCTTTATTTTGAGCGACTTAAGGGTAATATTAAAAAAATTATTACAAACAAGATTTTCTCTTTCAAAAAAAGTTTTGACTGAACGGCGCTAATTGTACTGTATAAGATGGCATAAACGCCATTTTGCTACATTCCTTTCGTTTTTTCAAAAATTACACAAACTATTAAAATATTTCGGTACGGATAGTGCTAAATACACTGAATAACATGACATCAACGCTACTTTATACTTTTATTTTTTCAAAAATTATACAAAAGTATTAGGTGTCAGTACACGTGTTTAAAACTTTTTCTTATGAATTTTTTTAGCAAATCAACAGCTCTGTGTAAAATTGAGCTTCAAAATGCGCATTCTCAGAAACACTTAAACGAATTTCTTAATGGTTCCAATGTTCAAAGAAAATATGCATATAGGACTAGATTTTACCCTTCTCCAATATTCTTAATTAGATTATTTAATTATTCTATTAGGAATTAGAAAAATTGAAGAAACATAAAAAAATTTGTTTTAGGCGCCAATACGGAACGGCGGTTGAGAAGAGCGTGAAGAAATGTAGAATAGATAGCGCAGACTGAAGACATAAGAAAACTAACTAGTAGGAGAAAATCTGTGCCATTCTGTAGCACGACTAGTTTATTCTTGATAAGCAAATAACTGTTGTACTACGTGTATGTTCTACTATGATATTTCAGTATTCGTGAAGTGTAAAAATTCATAATTTATTGCAGCTTTCTACAGAGCATTTAATTTCTTGTTCTTGAGCAGCGCGAGTGCTTCTTTTTGGAAAACCGTTTTGTGAGGCTTTGATCGGAAGTATTCTTGGTCCTAGAGTCCACTAATTATAATGAAAACCTGAAATATAGGAAACACATACTTTTCACTTAAAATACTTAATACTTAGTTTTTCACATTTTCTTTTTATTAGAAATTCCACTTATGGAAAACTGCAGGAAGTTCAAAATATTACCTATTTCCAAGTAATTAAGACAGAAAACGTTTACTAATATTACTTACCGAAAGATAACTCTCTGTAAGGACTAACAGAAAACATAACATACAGTAATAATAATAATAATAATAATAATAATAATAATAATAATAATAATAATAATAATTTTCGAAAACCCAAAGGAAATCCCGGAATGGCTCACACGCGGCATCACGTATTTGCTACCCAAAGCGGGAGACAGCTCTTTGGCGAAGAACTACAGGCCAATTACTTGTCTGCCAGTACTGTACAAAGTTATAACTTCAGCCATAGCTGACAAAATGTACAGACATCTAGATAAGAATCATCTAATGCCAGATGAACAAAAAGGATGTCGTAAAGGCTCTTATGGCTGTAAGGAAATCTTGCTACTGAATAAAGTCATCTTGAATGATGTAAAGAAACGCAAACGTAATTTGAGCATGGCTTGGATTGACTACCAAAAGGCCTTTGATAGTGTACCACACGATTGGATTTTGAAGACCCTGGAGATCTATCGATTTCATCCTAGACTTATTGAATTTTGCAAGGCTAGTATGAAGTCGTGGAGTACCAGGTTACTAATCCACAGCGGAAAAGAAGCAGTAGAAACCAGAAGTATTCAGATTAACAGGGGTATTTTTCAAGGAGATTCACTATCCCCTCTGCTGTTTTGCATTAGTTTGATCCCACTGTCGAGACAGTTGTCGCACACTGACTTTGGTTTTAAGCTCCATGGTGATGAAAGGCCAGTATCACATTTGTTTTACATGGATGATCTGAAAGTGTTTGCCAAGAATGAAGCGATTCTCTCCCAAATGCTGTCTGTCGTGAATGACTTTAGCAATGACATCTGCATGAAGTTTGGTCTTGACAAGTGTGCAAAAATCAATTTAAAAAGAGGGAAACTCACAACGTCTGAGAATATTGAAATTGATACGCACACTGTGATTCAAGATCTTGAGCCAGGTAAAACTTACAAATATCTGGGCATTGAAGAATGTGAAACCATCTCGAATGACAGAATGAAAGAGAGAATTCGTAGGGAGTATTATAGGAGAGTGAGACTGGTCCTGCAGTCCGCTCTGAATTCCAGGAATAAAATTTCTGCAATAGGTAGTTTGGCGGTACCTGTAGCCGAATACAGTTTTGGACTAGTGGACTGGACTGAGCAGGAAATTCGCACCATGGATCGAAAAACCAGAAAACTGCTAACAATGTATCATGTTTCCCACCCTCGAGCTGATATACATAGACTTTATGTGTCACGTAAGGAAGGAGGAAGAGGCCTCAGACAAATTGAGGCCTCCTGGCACAACGCAATAGTCGGGATGGGAAAGTATGTAGTCAGCCATCAAGATGACCCTCTAATGATGCAGGTCATGAAATCTGACCGAAGAATGGGAAACAGAGGCATTGTTAGTGTAGCTAGAAGCATTGCGAAGAAAACTAGGCAAGACACGTCGAATAACACAGACAATGAACTTCTGATGCTGCTAAACATGAAGTGTGAAACACAAAAAATGTTAAAGAAATCGTGGAGAGACAAACCACTCCACGGACAATACCTTAAAAGAATGGACAAGGTGCAGATCAATAAAGATCAATCATTTATGTGGCTTAAAAGGGGAAGAATGAAGCCAGAATCGGAAGCACTTGTAATAGCTGCCCAAGATCAGGCCTTGAGAACACGACATTATGATAAAGCGGTTCTCAAAATTTCCCAAGATGATAAATGCCGCATTTGCCTGGAGCAAGTAGAAACCATTGATCATATTGTCTCAGCTTGTCCAATCCTAGCAAAGACGGAATACCTGAAAAGACATGACAGGGTGTGTAGCTACCTCCACTGGCAGATCTGTACCGCCCTCGAAGTTCCAAACACATGCCCCAAGTGGTACGAACACTCACCAAAACCGGTGACGTCTGTTGGATTGTGTACGATATTGTACGACCAACAAATTCAAACTGATCGCACGATAGCGGCAAACAAACCGGATATAGTTATCCGGGATTTGTCAAAAAAATCGTGTTTACTTATCGATGTTGTTGTACCTTGCGATCAAAACGTCGTTACCAAGGAGGCAGAGAAACGTCTTAAATACAAGAGTTTGGAAATCGAGATCAGCCGAATGTGGGGCTTAAAAGCACAGGTCGTCCCGATAGTTATCGGAGCTCTGGGATTTATTCCGCAAAATTTGTGTAAGAACTTGTCTAAACTCCCAGGTCATTCAAAAGACTGGGAAGTGCAAGAAATTGCTTTATTTGGAACAGCCCACATTTTGCGTAAAGTATTGTAGAGGCACTGATAGTCACCGGATCTGCTCCTTAGGTAGCTGGTTGCAACCTGGAGTAGATTTTATATTCAGCCGACTCATAACACCTTTAGTCGTGATGTAATGGAATAATAATAATAATAATAATAATAATAATAATAATAATAATAATAATGACTACGGAATATTTAAAGGATCATTGCGTATGAGTACTCGTTTGACTTGTTCTTCAGTCCACCCTAAACTTAAGGAATACATTTTCCGAATAAGTAGTTTGACGTTCCCTGTAGTGGAGTGCATCTTTGGTCTGCTAGAAAGAAATTCTAACCGTAGAAAAAAATCTGTTTTCAATTCATCAGCATCAGAAATGATTGGTTGTAGTTTTTGTAAAAAATGATTTCTTGCGTAACGGAGGTTTGATTCTATACTCGCATACAGCAATGCATATTTTATTTCTGTTTAAACTAATTTCTGTTAATTTTTACTCCAGTTCCAACTATGTAATTAATATCCCCTAATTCTCAAATACTTTACATTAATGGTATTATTTATTCTATATAATTTTTAGAGTTCACGAAACAATAAATTATTGAAGACAAAACTAAATTCGAATACTTTTAAAGTAAAATTATATACGAAATTAAAACAAGCATTACGAATACAAGTCTGAATTTCTCTATAGTGGTTTTCTATTTATTGTAATTCTTATCCAACAATATTTCTCATATCAAACATACATTTATGCATTTTAACTGTATTTCACGTGCATCAAGAGAGAACGATATTTTAAATAACGTGAAATGAGTTGTTAATAAATCTTTTAATACATATGTATTTAAGTCATTGAACTGAAAAGGTAAACTAATGACACCGATTCATTATCACTCACAATGTTTATTTAATTCGGTCAAAAGAATACCATATGCAAATTAAAAAAAACTATCTTTGTCTATTCCAGCACTGAATTTAACGAAATAACACAACTTCAATAATTTCCATTCAATCAAAATAGCAAGATTGGTCGTCCATAGCGAACATTCCCGGGAGCAATGAATTTCATTTGGAGTTTCCGTTTCCAATCTGCGAGGCAAGAATTCGTGTTCCTGCCCTCGGGCTCCATCACTCGAAACAAGGCGACCGTTGAGAGCTGCGGATGGCATTTTTCAGCCGGTGCACCGCGAAATGGCGTCGTTCATCACGCAGACCACGAGAGCCGCTAGGCGTGCGGCGGTCAACGTGGGAGTTGAAGTATTTTCAAAACGTTGGGGGACCATAGGTCACTAACTTCTGGAAGGTTCTCATCAAGTACACCGCCTGTTCCACGTTCCTTTTTTTGCCATCGTTTGGAATAAGAGAGTCTTAGACAAAGATGTGCATCTATAAAAACCAAAAGTGCTAAAACAATGCGAACATTCTTTCTACATTTGTAACATTTAAATAATATTACAAAACCACTTGAATCTACATTTGGGTACGTTTTGGTAGATTATATTATAATCTTTTAATTTTTACCACCATTTTATGATAATAATGTCATATTATGATAATAAGTTGGTCATGTTATTCCGTGCAAAAGCCCCATTTAAAAAGTTGAAAAACAATTGAAGCTGTTTTTGACAAAAATTAAAATGTTGCACATTTCATGTAAAATTAAGAGAAAACTATTTATATTTTCAAAAAAATTATAAACTAATTTAAAGAGCTAATTGTGTTTTTTTATACTTCATTGACAAGAAAGATCTATATCTTCTAAATAATATTTGCAGGAAGACACCGAAACAATTTCAACTTTGGCAATTTTCGAAAATTTTGAGAATTCAAAAATTTTCAGAATTTACAGTCGGAATTGCGCCTTTACTAGCGTACTTTGACCTACCTGAAAAGATGAAAGAAAATCTTTGGAGCCACATTTTCAAAACGCCACTGTGCTTCGGGTAAGTAACTTCAAAATCCAAAATATACTCTTTAAGTTCAAGAGGTCACTGCATATGCCACATCGTTCGGAGAATATCAATTTTAATGAAAAATCTACCCATAGTTTAGCTATTATTAAGGTTCACAAATGGCCGGGCAAACTTTTTGTTGTAAAGCAATTTTTTCGCTATTAAGGACCCACAAAACATGCATACTGACAATATAATGTGTTCGACAAAGTACTTTACTACATATAGAAACACAAATTTTCTTCTTTTTCAGTATCAGATATCTACAACACGACTTTTTGTGTCTAAAATCGCCGTTTCCGACACATTATTACATACATTTCTCTATATTACGTGCCTAGTATGTGTGAATATAACAGAGAAAGTTCACTCGCCTTCTTCTGCACACCCCGGTTAGCACACTCCCTCCACATTACATCCTCATACTGGGTTTTGATGTTAAGAAACGGGTTGTCCGAGCGGAGGGTTACGTACTACAAGGGGAGAAATACATTGGCACTATCTATTCGTGTGACCAATTATCAAAAATAAAAATTATGAAGTCTTGACACGGAAGTAATTCGCATCAGAATCTGGAAAATGTAAATCAAACTGTATGCAATATTCAGTTGTGCAATGTTAATGTGCAATTTTAAAAAATTACAAAAACCAGATTTTCTCAAAAAAGGCTCCAAATTTTTTCTTTGAACTTTTGTAGGGATAGTGGTAAATGCACTCTATCAATGACATAAAAGCCATTTTGGTCTATCGGTTGTTTTTTTCAAAAATTACAAAATGTAAATTTTTTTACTTGTCTCTCATTTCGTTAATATTTACATTATCGGCAATTTGTTCACATTATTATATTTACGTGTATATATGCTTTAAATAATGTCAAGTAAAGTTTCTCGAAAACACAACCGTTTTCTGTGAAAAGTAGCTCAAATTTCGGCATTTTCAGAAATGCTCAAACGCCATTTTCTTGTATATGGCTGCAATTTTTTTCTTGAAACTTTTGTCACGGATAGTGCTAATTACACTCTTTAGTATAGCGTAAAGTTTATTTTGAGTTATTTTTTTGTTTTTTCAAAAATGACATAATTGTAATTTTTTTGAAAGATCTCTCACATCTTTAATATGCACATTACCAGCAATTTGTAAACATTATTACAATGTATAACATTTTCTGTGAAAATGAGCTTCAAATTTCGCATTTTTGGTAGCGCTAAAACGCCATTTTCTCTTGAACGGCACATCTTTGTTATTAAAAGAAATTTGCCATTTATGACTAGGGTTTATTTTTCTTTAATATACTAAAATTAATGTTTACGTTCTACCAATAGGAAACCGAAAAATTAAGAAAACTACAAAAAAATGTACTTTTGGCGGTGATAGATGACAGCTGGCAAGAAAGAATTTGTGGCAATTCCGAATAGCTAGCGAAGACCCAAGGAAATAGAAAACTAATACGGGAAATTCTGTGCCATTCTGTAGCACCACTAGTTTCGCGCAGCATTACATAACTTTTCCTATACTACGTATATCACTCCGTGTTTACGTACGTATACGGGAAAGTAAAAATGCATATTTACAGAGTGTATATGTGAGTGAAATGTAAAAAAATGCATTATCAATATCGATCATTTTCACCCCTCCTCCTTCCAAAATGGTATGATCATAACCCTGTAATAATCACAAAATCACAAATATAATTCAACCAATTATGAGCACACATACTAAAACAATAAAAATTGAAGTGAATTGGCAAAAATTCCTAGACAACTTAATAGTGCCTTTATTTCCCGTCCGTCAATTACACTTCGAAGACAAAATTGATGAAGCTGTAGCTGTTCTTCCAAACGCTATCGGAAGTTCAATAAACAATTCTTCATCATCAACAGTACTGGTTCAACAAGATAGCAGAAATTTGCCATTTCCAGAAAGTATAAAAGCGTTAATTGCTTAAAAAACGCACAGGATTTGGAGAAAACATCGCTGCCTGAAGTAAATTTTCTCACGCTAATTACTCACAACGCATTATCATCCCAACAGACTGAACTATATAAAAAGTATAAAACCTAAAAGAAACCTAACGAATCATTCAACTACAAGTTTACTTCTTGTGCTATTCCATTTCTTAAACAGTCTGACTAAACCGGTTAAATAGATAAATACAAAGCAGAAGTCTCCTTCAACTCGTGGATTCCGTAGGGACAACATCGTTCTCGTTGCGTGTCCGCACCGAAGTCTGTGATACGAGTTTTGAAGAGTAAAGTGTCTAGGTATCTATTTATACGGAAAATCTACTGTACTAACTACAAGAATACAGTCAAGCCGCCTGCGTGTGCAGCTGGCTGGACTTATTATGCCAAATGGTGACTACAACAGCAACATAACCAAAGAATCTACCAACATGACGAACAACCAAGAAGGTAAGAAGTCATATGCTAGTGTAACTACAAGAGATGTATTCTCCAACAAGGATCAAGCTATAGTAATAGAATCAAAAGAAGGACTTACTATAAAAGACTATTTAAATAAGCTAGCCACAATTGTTGACTCTACGAATATAAGGTTTATATCAAGGATTTATAACAACAGAGTATGTGTTTTCTTAAGCAGTAAGGAAATTGCTGACTCATAATCATAATAATATTAATATCCAAAACCATATCTTAACAGTCAGGCCTCTAATAAGTAAACAAAAGAGAATTATCATCTCAAATGTCTGTCCTATCATACCTCACGATGTAATTGAAAGAGAGCTAATCAAGAGAAACATACAAAATCACTCTAACATTTCTTTCATCAAAGCAAGAGTTACAGAATCTGGTTTCTCACACATTATGAGTTTTAGGAGGCAGATTTTTATTGATGCAGAGGACATTAACAAGGTACCAGATTCAATGACCATATTTTATGACAATACAACATATAGGATTTACTTTACAAGTGACACCATGGCATGCTTCAATTGTAAACAAGCTGGTCATCTTGCCAACCAGTGCCCTACCAAGATCTCCACTTTAAATGCTCACTATGTTAACCAAGAATTAAAAGAAAGTCATGAACAGGAGTCAGTGATAATACAAGAACTGTCACAAAACACACTGAACCAAAAAGAAGAACATAGTATGGTTAATAACAAGAACTTACCAATTATCAATAAAGGAACTTTAACATCTGAATCTCCCTCTCAAGCTGATGATGATAACTGCACACCCAAAACTACTAATAATGACACTTCAAAACAATGTTAAGAACAGGAGGCAATGATAACACAAGAAATGCCACAACACAACTTGAACCAGATAGATGAGCAGAGTATGGTTAGTAGCAGTAACTCACCAATTGTGAATAAAAGATCTTTAACAAGTGAATCTTCCTCTCAACCTGATACTGATAATTGCACATCCAAAACTACTAATAATGACATTCCCAAACAACCAATCAAGAAAAAGAAAAAAACTAAAAATGATAAAAGTGAAAACACAGTAACACAAGAAGACATTCAAATCAAATCTATTGATGAATTAATTAAGCCTATCCAGAAGATCATTGATTAAAAACCTGAACAATTTCCACTCAATTACATACAATTTAAAAATTTCCTTGAAAACTCCTTTGGAGCTAAAATCCCTATTATTTTAGCTAAAGACTATCCCTGTGACACTCAGTCTATTATCCAGATGATGACTAATACATATCCTCTCCTAACAGAAAGATCCATTAAAAACAGGTTCACCAGAATTATAAACATACTAAAAATCAGTAACCCACTTAATGAAGACTCAGGAAGTGATACTTCTACTTCTGTTTAAATTTAATAAATAGAAATATATTTGATGAATATTCTACAGTGGAATACCAATGGTTTTCACCCTCGATATGAAAGAATACAGATTTTGTGTGAGAAATACAAACCTGAAATAGTATGTGTGCAGGAAACCAACTTCAAAGGAAATAAATCTGGTAAATTAAAAGGATTCAAGTGCTACAATAGAAATAGATCAACTTCTTCTATTGTAAGTGGAGGTGTTGCTATTTTTGTTAAAAATTATATAAAAGCAAACCACTTTTATATCAGATCCGATATTGAGGCAATAGCAATACAAATACAAGTTCCCTTTTCCATATGTATATGCAACATATATATACCCAACAGCTATCAATTTCAAAAGAATGAAGTGAAGGATATCATAAAACAATTACCTAAGCCCTTTATTCTATTAGGTGATGTTAATTGCCATAGTACCCTCTGGGGATCGTATAAAACCGACTCAAGAGGCATCAATATGGAAGATATTATTGAAGAAGCTGATTTGGTAGTACTAAATAACGGGCAACCTACACACTTCAATATTAATAATGGACAGCTTAATGCAATTGACCTCACACTCAGCTCCAACAGCCTGGCCTCTAAATGCAATTGGTATGCACTGGATGAGCCTCACGACAGTGAGCACGTTCCCATTTTCACGATTATCAGCGATTTTTCATGTATCTCGAATCCGCTCCAAGAGAATATTAAGTAGAACTACTCCAAAGCCAACTGGCTTAACTATCAGGAACAAATTAAAATGAAAACATCTCAAATGGATACGTTTCAAGAACACGACATTGACGTAATAATCAAATCGTTTACTGATGTCATAACAACAGCAGCTAATGACTCACTAGAAATTATCAAACCCACAAAAAGAAGAAACGTGGTACCATGGTGGAACGAAAAATGTAAAAATGCTCTTAAACAGTTCAAACATGCGTTCAACCGGTACAAGAAACACCCAACAAATGAAAATAAAATCGAATATAAAAAACTAAGAGCTCTCACAAGAAGAATAATTAAAGAAAGTAAAGCCAACTCCTGGATAAGTTATGTATCCTCTATCAATGTGAATAATAACATTAAAGATTCTTGGAAAAAAATTAGTTCCATACAAGGTAACAAAAGATTTAATCAAATACATTTACTGCTGTCCGAAAATGCCCAAGTTATTAATGAACCCGATGATATCGCAAATGAGCTCGCCAACAAATTTGCCAGCAACTCTAGCTCTCAAGCCTTCCAAACTTACAAAAGTGAACACGAAAGAGAACAGCTGATGGTGAACACAGAAGCGTGTCACATGCAAGAGCACATTAACTTACCTATTTCAATGAAATAACTTGTCACAACACTAGACGCCTCCAAAAATTCTACTCCCGGACCAGACAACAATCCAAATATCCTGCTTAAAAATCTACCACAGGAAGGAAAAGATATACTACTAAAAATATACAACTATATATGGATAGAAAAGACATTCTCAAAAGTGTGGAAAGCGGCTATTGTGATCCCCATTCCTAAGCCCGGAAAAGACCCAACACTAAGTGGTAATTACAGGCCCATATAATTGACTTGCAATATGTGCAAGATTTTGGAAAAAATTGTTAATCGTCGGCTCAGATGGTATCTCGATTACAAAAATATAATATCCAGCAATCAGTTTGGATTTCGACCAGGACACTCAACGACCTCCCACCTGGTAAGCATAGATACCTATATTCAAGAAGCTTTTGCCAACAAACAACATGTGTTAGCTGTCAACTTGGACATCGAAAAGGCTTACGATATGGTATGGATGCATCGAGTCCTACAGAAGTTGAGCGAAATTGGAGTTCGAGACAACATGTTTCAGTTTATCAAACATTTCACGGAAGATCGAGTCATGCAAGTGAGAGCAAAGGGAACATTATCTATGAAGAAAAGAATAGAGAACGGTGTACCTCAAGGATCCATCATAAGTGTTACACTTTTCCTACTAGCAATAAATGACGCGGACGAAAAAATCAAACCACCCACTATCATTAGGAAATGCGCCGATGATATTACTATGCTTTGTAAAGGAAGAAATATTAACTCAAGCCAAGAAATTATGCAAATCGCATTAAATAGTATTTATGAATGGTCACTCAAACCAGGGTTTCGATTTGCACCTCAGAAAACGGAGTGTATTATATTTTCAAAGAAGAAAATTAACAACTTACCTACGCTTAAAATTGGTAATCAGATCCTGAGTTTTGTCACCAGTACCAAAATATTAGGAATGCACTTCGACACTAAACTGACCTGGAAGTTGCACATACTGAACACTATTAACGAATGTAAAAGGAGAATCAACATACTTAAATGCCTGGCACACAACAACTGGGGAGCAGATGGACAATTGCTATTATTAACATACAAAGCACTTGTGAGATCCAAAATAGACTACGGATCAATAATATACAGATCTGCTGGTAAAAGTGACCTCAAAAAACTGGATACAGTCCATAATCAAGGTCTCCGAATATGCACCGGATGTTTCCATACCAGTCCCATCGGAAGCATTCTAATTGAAGCAAATGAACCCACATTATCTCATCGCAGAGAGGAACTAATAATCAAATATGCTTTAAAAGCAGCCACCTCCATCAATCCAATCATAGTACAGGACATATATCCTAAACAACAAGAGTACATAGAGCATTCGCGTTTTATACCTTTGTATGAAAACACTAGAAGAGTACTTAGAGAACTTAATTTCAATCACAGAAAAGTAGAAAAGAAGAGAAATTACAAAATCCCTCCTTGGATAATCTCGGATATCTCAATAGACTTATCATCTGGCGCTCATCAAGGAAATGGAACATCTGAGATAAACTCTGCACCGACCAACAATTACGACATGTTTTATCCTGTTTATGCCAAAGCAATTAAAACTACACATGGAACAGAAGCAACAGTGGTAACGAAAGATGTATCGGTGAAACACCAACTTAACTACTATGCCAGGCATCTTACTGCCAAATTATGCGCCATCTTGACCGCCATGGAACTTATTAAAAATATTAACCACTCAAAGTTCATTTTATACTCAAATTCCCGCACTGCAATAAAAAGCATCAACAATAACAAAACTTCTCGTGAAATGATTATTACAATTCAAGAACTGTATCATGACATTACCACATTAGGTAAAGAAGTAATACTGGTATGGAATATGAATCAAGATACAGAAATGCAGACGGAAACTGACAGAGTAGTTACTGGAAGTACAACTGTACTGGCAATTTCGAATACACTCCAAGATCTAGTGAAACATATTGGAAAAATATTAGAAGAAAAATGGTTCTCCATATGGACTACGCTTAGAAGAAGTGACCTTCACGGAACACGAACAGGTCACTGTAAGCTAAGGCATCTATATCTGATTGACGGATCCAATCCTCCATCATGTGACCTGTGCAATACGGCTTGGTCCCTGTCTCACATAGTCAATCATTGCCCAACTTTCCAACATATCAGGCAGAGATATCTTCACGACACAAGTTTGGAATGTATACTTGAATCTGAGAAGTATCAAGAAAGAATTATACAATTCTATAAGGAAAGTGGAATTTTCAGCCAAATTTGAACTTTGTTTTGATCATGGTTTTTTTTGTTTGCATGTCTCATTAAGTATTATTGTTACTACTCTTTCGTTTTTTGCAATCCTGTAAACAATTATTGTGAATTACTGTATATTGTACTGAATTTGTAAACCTCAATTAATCATGTATGAATTACTGTTATAATGTATTTTTTCTGAGTCGCTAATGACCCAGTTGTCGATGCGACGTTGAATAAACAAACAAACAACAAAGCAGAAGTTTGCAACAAGTTCTTAGCATTAACGATGATTGCATTCCAAAACGTAGGTTAATAAAAATTCTCCAAATTACGACACACCTTAAAGCATGCCACTTATTACTGAAAATGAAGCATATACATTAATATACTTAATTGATAATTATACATAAATTCCGCAAGCCGTTCTGCAGGAAGACGCCGCATCTCGCCATCCAGCGGATGAAGATCACTGCCACCTCCCGTGATAAAAACATGCACTTCATTTACAGGAATAATAACCTTAGCCATTAACACGCCCGGAAACAATCAATCACATCCTGAACACCTTGATCTAACATCAATGCCAACGTAAAAGAGGCCGTATTCAGACTAGGGATTCATAATTACGTAATACACAATTGTTGATATCACATCAACTAACTCCACATTACTGGTCTACAAACCCATTTGACGATATGTCGTCACCTATGCCTCTACAGTCTGTTCAAATGCAGCTCCAATAACTAAATTGCTTCAAAGCAAAGTAATTCGAATAGTAGTAAATAGTTAATTAGTACCACATGCTGTACAAAGGTATGTCCTTAGAACCTACTTCCTACTGGGTCACAAAAATATCACATCCTTTACACTCTTCCTTCCGCGAGTCCTCGCCGCACATCACTATGGACTTGTTATTGATTTCTCCCTTCACCTCCGTTTAAAAATCGCTTAACTTTTCATATCATACTTGACAGATGAACAGACATCCGATAACAAGAACTTGCATCTGACATTCTCATTCTGTTCTCCATTCCATTCACCACAAATTGATCACTGGAAAGCAGCCCGGATGCTAGCTCTTTTTGCTGCATGCGTCACCACATCTCCTTGTTCCTCGCAACTTAAGAGCCGCAAGTCAGATCAGTGTGTGTGACTCCAACATTTTTCTCAGAACATTAAGAAAGGAATAAAATGATTATATTATGATGAGCGAGTTTGGATTAAAAAAGGAACCAGGATTTTCTGTACCATTTATGAGTCGTATTATGTCATTTGGTTGACAAATGCTTTGTTACTGCAAAAGTGCTTATTCGTTAGAGATAACCAAGCACTGTAGGTCTTCATGCGATTATTACTTTCCGAGCTGATAGACCGAGATACGACGGAAAATATCATTCGAGACCTTTCATCCGTAGATTTATTAGACATCATCGGCGAAGTGTTCAGAGCTCAGAAACCTGGGTCTCATGGATGGCTCTTGGATGGCTTTCGACGTAGCTGGCTAATGGTGTGGATCATTCCGGCTAACGACAGCTCTGTATCGAACCAGAGCATGACCAAATTGTGTGTTTCTCTTGCTTCCGAAGTTCAAGAACTGTAGCCCCTCGTTTCTCGTACTTATACATCACAAAATACTTTTAAGCGGTATTTAGGCCCTTGACAAATGAAATATTTTGCTGTTTACTTTCCATAAAATGTAGGATGCGATATATTACGAAAATTGCACATACGGGTAACACTTTTTACGTGTTTTTGTCTCCTGAAAACAATATGTAAAGGAAATAATAATGATAGATAATAGAAAATTTGATTAATTTGACTTTCACATGTACATTGCTAAAAGAAAATGAATTGCCTGAATTAAAAAATTATCAAATGAAATAAAAGTTTGAAAATATTAGGGGATATTCTAAATAAACGACGTTTTAGTTGAGAATTATGTCACAATGATATCTCCAGCAATATGCATTTTATTTTTAGACTGTTTTGTTTCTATTTGAATTATTATTACTTTATTAATACCATCATTAAAGATATTTTGTAACTGTCAGAGACTTTACTAAAATTTATGGGCTATATTAAAGAACCACTCATTTTAATTCTAAATAAATTTCCTTTAGTATCGTTAATTAATAACGAAAATTATATTTAATAATTTCACAATATTTCACTTCATATAAAATTAATATTACGTTTAACTAAATTTCCTTCATTAACCTTAATTAATAACGCTACATATTCTTTTCATATTTTTTCCAATATTTCGCTTGATATTAAAGTAATATTTATATAATACACGCAAGAATGCGCCCTCATAGCGTAGCTGTGTTTGTTAATAACTTCTGTTTCAATTTTTGCACCATTTCCAATTTCATGGACACGTACGCATTGACAGATTTTAAATTAGGGCAAAAATAGGAAGTTTATGAACAGAAATGTGGCAAACAATTTTGGATCATAATCACCCACGGCAACCAGTAAAGAGATTAGCAACGAACGAAAATATAATGAATAGGTAATTATGTGATTCGCGGTGATGACATTGCGATAAATCAGGCGTGGTGGCGTGAGTTATGTGGCAAATAATCTGTTTATCATTAGCACTGGCAAACATGACATTGTATGAAGCTATCGAAGATTCTTTTTGTAATAGTACTGCGTACTGTTGCTCAAATGTAGTGAAACTAGAGGAGGTACCCTTCATTTGAAAAAATCGTTGTTATTCAGTGAATTTTGAAGATAATGCAATAAAGAACTCGATTATTGTTATTACTTCTATAATGTTTCCCAAAAGGACGGTTTAACGTCCTTAATGCAGAGGACGTTAATAATAAACTTTTCAAATGCGATGTGGATTATGCTAAGGGTGATCTTTTATTCTTGCAAGATACTGTGATCGCATACAATTCTTCCACTTCTCTTTGAGTAAATCAAGAGGGATCCTCTACATGATAGTAGTGGTGAAATATCTCGAAGGAAATAAAGTAACGGTGAGCGGGCCCGTTAACCCGAGAGAGGTGGCGCGGGGTCCCTTGTGACCCCACGTATATTTGCTTAGCTGCAGTTGCCTGATTTTGCGAGTCAGAAGCTTTACATTTCACATACCTTTCACCACATTCTTTAGCTTCTGTCTGAAAGATATAAGCACTTCGCGACAGCGCAACGGGTTCCTTGAAGAGCGATAACAGTCGACCTATCGTGCAAAATGATCTGTCTGACCCCGCGCCATCACTTCCGTCGGCAGTACGAAGAGTGCTTCAGTCGTGCCGGTACATTGATAGAATGTGTCAGCATGAAGTGTATTGTTTATTTATTTGAAATTATGAATAATTTAAGGAAAACTAAACTTTTGTGCTAAATGCATAAAACAAGTTTGTAAAGATCATCGCGATGTTTTGTGTAAACAATGTAGTTCAGTGAGAAGAGTAATTAATTGTTGACTTGCAGCATGTTCCTTTCCAAAGTTTAGATGCAATAATTCATTTATAAATATTTGTGACACCAATACAAATATCTTAAATTTCGTACTTTTTCTAAGTTGTGTTGTTTGACTTGGAACCATTTTCAATTAATTGTTTACTTAGTTTTGTGTTAGAATGTTAGAAAATGAAAGTTATTGAATTTTCTGATACCTTTGCCATTGAACTATTCAGAAAAATGTAAATGGGGTTACTACATAAAATTAAAGTTAAATGATAATTTTGTCGTTTTATATTTTTCAATTCCTCATTTGCATGCGTGTTTATAATAGTGCATTGTGTTAATACTACTTTATAAATGATTGATCTTTATTAAAGTAACTAATTTCACACTTATTGGTTGCCAAATATAATATTATAAAAAAATAATTTAAAGGGGGTCAGAAAGGACCTCGCGCCACCTCTAACGTAACTCCGGCAAGCGCCACCTCTCCAGGGTTAAATACCAATTCAGTCGCTCTTCGTCTTGAATCAAGCTTGTAAGCTGGTATTGAAAATTTGCCATCAATTCACTTTAACCTACGACCTGTCGATCGAAATCCCCAGTTTGGCACTCGCAGCTATATACGTCTTGGCACCTGGCACGGAGACTTGGAAAATGAATTATCTTATTCCTATTCTAACACATTAGTCAAGTACATATTGCAGTTGCTTAGGCATTCAGGAATTAAAAAATGCGAGAAGAAAGCAAAGATGACACATCCGATAAGCGTAGATGATATATAAGAGAAATTGGTGATAATTTCCCAGAAAATTGACATGCCTATGAAACACCGATCTTTACTGTATACAGAGGACTTACTTTGTGAACCAGCTGTGGTTGTTCAAACGAACGCACTTATGTTGGAATAAGAAAATATTTTTTATTGGGAGGAATTGGCGAAAACGCCAAAACAAACAAGAATTGAAAGGGGAGAAATAATAGCTCTAACGGCTCTGAAAAGTTACGAAGTAATGAAATTAAGAGACAATTTAACTGAAAGTTTGGAAATAAGAAGTTATGAGAAAAAGTGACCAAATGTTGAGTTGTTGAGATACGGCCGAGAAAGATACAATTGAGAAAATGTTGCGGATTCAGATGATTTTGAAACAAAAATATTGATGAGTATAGTTCAATTATTATTTATGTCCTCTAAAGACTTTAAGAATAATTTAAAAATCGTGACATATTCAAATAATACTAAAAAATAACAATGGGATAATGAAAGAAACATTTTTTGAAGAGGTGAGTAGATTCTAGAAGTGATCCAATTGAGGCGAAAACTATTATTTTGATGACGATATCTTAAATTGATGTGGTTCAGGAATTTTTACGTTAGTGGTATGCTATGATTGGCTATTGGATGTACAATACGTAAGCAAATGAGAATGTTTTATGGGCAAATCAGAAACATTATGTTCATTGTTTGATTGAAGATTCCTTAATGCGCCAAATGTTAAGATCATTAGATTCTTATGCAGATAGCGTGATCCGGCGTCAACCTACGTCACCTTGCGGAGATTTTCCTCAACAAGGTATCTCCTACTAGCAGGGCTCTGCCCACAACTGGACAAGCTCTAAGCTCCGAACCGGTTTCCCTACACGCATGGAAGTTTAGTTCATTTAATGTGTCTGTCTATGGAGAAAAGGGCAAGGGCTAGGAAAAGGAAGGGATGGTCGCGCGCGGTCCATGGTCCGTTTGTTAGGGTACTGCTCCAGTATTCTCCTGGTATTGTTCGGAGATACCACTGAACACTGTCGATCAGAGCAGCCGGCAGTTAGAAATCTCCTCCAAACAGTGGCTGAATTCGACCTAGCTCAGGAGCCAGAGTCGAAAATTATGTCACCGTAGAGACACAAAATCTAGGGATATAATTCTTATGTAGGTCCAAATATAATTAATATCTAATTAATATTACTCTCTACAAAGAAGAAACAAAACCTAGGACATCACAGTCAGAGGTACTGCAGACATTCCTTAAGGAAAGATGTCTAGACAACGGTTAGTGGGCCAGATTCAGCCTCCAAATGAAATTTACTCGACTCACGTTCCTTGCCACGATAATAAATTCAGTGGGAGCAGCGTTGTGGCAGACACTTCTTGGTGTTAAAAAGAGATGCTGTGAAGGAATCTGAGATTTTCACCAGAAATTGAAATGTACAAATGCACAAATTGAGATGTACGTTTTAAACACAATATCAATTGAGGCAACATCTTACAACGACATCAGTTCCCGTTGTTCAAAGACGGTGGTGACATGTATTGAGAGAAGTCTCAAAAGTCACTCATGTGTGAGTGGCCGTAACAGAAAATCAAATAGTCCGAACAATAACCATAGACCGAAAACTTTAAAAAGAACGTTCGCAGGTAAATTAAAATATACAAAATGAACAGCATTATAAAAACGTAAATCTTCTTCCAAATTTCTTTTATAGACTACGCTTAATTTTTTATGATTAAAAATAAGTGAATAATTAAGTTTGGAAATCTATCATTAGCAAAGTAAACGATACACTTATTTGATTGATAATCTTTATACTTTAAAGATTCATCAAGTTCTTAAGTGCGGAGTATGTGTATCTGTGTGTGTGTGTACGCGTGTGTGTTTTAGCGCATTACTCAAGCACATTTTAGTTGCTGGGATTAGAGTACTCGTATTCTGCACCAAAGGTTTGAATCGTCGTAGATTCGTAGTAAAGTTCGTTATAGATCATTGCAGTCACCAAAAATGTAGCGAGCGGTGTTGGATTAGTATCCTTCACAGTCGCTTTGAGATTCACTCGGGACACCATGCTACTGGCTCACTACCTACGGTCGCGTCTCCCTCCGGACGTATCAGCGACAATTGCCTATTAATTTCCCAGAAATTCGTCCATCTACGAGGGTGGCGAGGCGGCGGGGGCGGCGGGGGCGGCGGGGGCGGGCGGGGGCGGCGGGGGCGGCGGGGGCGGCGGGGGCGGCGGGGGCGGCGGGGGCGGCGGGGGCGGCGGGGGCGGCGGGGGCGGCGGGGGGCAGCGAAACGCGACGTGGTGCGTCAGCCTCCGTGATCTATAGAGCGTCGACCGCCGCTTTGCCATCGGTTAATTTCGCTTCATTCCATTAGCAGCTCCAGCGCCCCTGGTGGCCGGCGGGCGCACCATGCGGCGCCCGTCTGCCGGGACCGCTGACGTCTGGGGCACCCCGGGGAGAGGGTGAGATGGGGAGAGCGGAGAGTTCAGCACTGTACCCATAAACCATCTAGCATATGAAAAGGTGTGAAGGAAATATTACTCCGAAAATTTGGACAGTCCGCTCTAGCATAATAATTGCTAGATCAGTTGTTCTTACTATGTGAGCTAGCTTAGGAGAACATGTTGCCACTGCGGCGATTTTGACCAGGAGGGTCTAGAGTTCGAGTTCCGTCAATGGTGGGGATTTCAACAATAGCTAAATACCTATGTCAAGTCCATTCACTGTTTATAGTATTCTGGTAGACTCTAATCAGTACTTTTCCATGACTTTTCCGATCAATAGCCATGTGAATACCGGAGCAATTCCCTATTAAATGGGTTACAAACCATGTGTGATCATTCCTTCCCTATTCATGTGCCCTCCTTTAATACACACTTACACTTACACGCAACACTCACCATGCTGGATACTCGGATTGTCATGAAATTTTACCAGCTTGTTCAGCACCTTTCAAAACCCCTCCATATACATTTTTAAGTGCTATGGAGTATTAGAAATAGTGTTTTAGAGGCGTTTTGTACCAGGACCTTTCGTGACCTCCGCGCTTCCCGCAGCGGTGCAGCCGTTGCTTCGGCAGCGCCTGGAACGTTACGCGGCGTCTTATCAACCGGTGTCATATTTCCAAGCGCGTTCTTTCAAGAGCGATGGCAAAGGTCATCGCTGTTTGATGACACACGTTCTTTGGAGTGTGTTAGTAAGCACACGAACATTTTTTTGTTAAACATGTGATTTGTTGTACATTTATTTATTTACGTATTTATTATTTAATAAGCCTTGTCTAAGTTTTAACTTAAATCTCATCATACATATGTATAAATAATGTGAGTATGCATTTAATAGTTGCACTCGAATCAGTCCTGTATGTGCTGTTTTCCTATTCGTCCTTCTGAACGTGCAATGTTAACACTCGGTTTTGTCACCCCTCCTGCCCTCCGAGGCAGCTGAGACCCTGCGGACAGATAGCGGCGGCCGGCGTATGAGTAACGGTTGCACATCCAGCGGCGATCAGCGATTTTCTCTCTTCCACAGGCTGTTAGGTCACGAAAGGTCTCAATACTAATTGTCGCAAAACCGCTACTTGCAATGCTCTATAGCACGTAAAAATTTGTATGTAGGGGTTTTGAAAGGTGCTGAACAAGCTGGTAAAATTTCATGTCAATCAGAGTATCCAGCATGGTGAGTGTTGCGTGTTAGAGACACTTCAGTATCGCTACATGACAGGAAACCAGTCGGGCGCTTTTAGCATGACCCGGTTGGAGGGTGCCTCGCTGGGTAGCAATACTTGATGAAGAAAATCCGCAATCCGTTATGTAGGATCTTGTCCAGGTCTTTCGTTCCAGCTAGAGGAACACCGGCACCTCCCGAGACATAACATCCAAAACATGAATAGCACTAATAACATAGCTGTGAACGCGCCCAGAAACCCCAATCACTCCATGAATTCATTTGTTCATCTTATGCTAGATTTGGTTGTGACACAGTATCGGTCCATGTAGGTAAAATGTCAATGTGTACTATTCCCTCTTCTACGAACGGAAAGGGAATATGAGGATAGATAAATGAGATTGTCCAATGAAAATCGGTTCATAATCGATCCCTTCGGGTCACTGGGAATCAACCTGAGTCAAGCACACGTGCAGTGAGTACTGTATGGAATAGAAATTCCAACCCAGGTATGACTCTTAAGTGTTATGTAATCCATTTTCTCGCACTGCCAATCGCAACAGAAAATGTGTACAGTTTTACTGTGACCAAACATTTCTACGTAACACAGAAGTTGATTCTCATGTGTCATGAAATAGTGCCATACTCTTGCCTTGGCAGTATCTTTTGATGTGCTTACGTTTGACAAAATAACTGTGTATAAAGTAAGGTTTCGACACATTGCGCAATAGGGCGCGACCCTTCTACTGTAGTATTCTCGCCTTGTACATTTAATTGAACATCTAATTCCGGGTGTGGCAACATTGCTACAGCGTAGTAAGTGATCTGTGCATAACAGCAAAGTGCTCATTAGTTCTGTCATGAGTCTCCCATGTGCAAGATATGTCATCTTATGTGCCACGCGTGACGCATCTGCCGAGTGTGCCCCGCACCTCCCACCACTTCAGCCCAGCCAGCGTAATCTTCGACTTCTGCCAGCACAAACAGCTGATATGGTTACAGAGATATATAAGCGTTTGTAATCACCAGTATAATAATTATCTGTGATACAACAGCCTCGTTGTTCGCCTAAACTCAAATTCTTAATCTTGTCTGTGCCAAGATCAAAATTTCGGAAACTTAATTCAACTCATAATAATTTCATGTTTATGTTTAAGAAGTGTAGTGATATTCAATTCCTTGCTTGGTATTAATTTTATTGATGTGGCTTCTTGTATGACAGTCTCTGATAGAATTGTATGCATTCATTATACATGCTTCTAAATTCATTTGTGGTGATGACAGCACTTAAAAGAACATTTTCAGAAACGCGAGACTGGTTACTCGCCCATCAACAATCAATCCAGTACTAGTGCATTACTAGTACACGCACCCACTCACACTTACATGCACTTCACTACCACACTTGTCGGAAGACCAGATGAATCCTCCGGGTTGGGGAGGGGCCTTGGTTGTGGGAGATATATGGTTGGAGAAGAAGCTGAAAGTGGACGTCTAGGCTCCGGATAGGCTCCAGCGGGGAAAGGTCACCGTCACCTGATGTGAAAAAATCATTCACTACACTTACAGAACTAATGACGTTATCTGTTGACGCGCCAAGAAACGTTAAATTATCAACCAATCAATAATTAACCACAAATTCCGTGTGGATTTACCGGAACTTGAATTATGGCGAAAATAGAAGTTGAACCCCAGTTCAAGGGGAGGTAGGTGAGCGCTCAGAACGCTACATAACGAGTGCCCCCTACCTCTTCATTCCTACTCGTATCATTTGTGATAATTACAATACAGCAGAAGTGGCTCAGGACGTACTACGCTGACTTCGCATTCGGGACCCGGGTTCAATTACCTTGCCGGTCATTTCGGGGTTTTCATGGTTTTCCTCGGTCATCGGTTCTACTGAAAGGTCATGATCGCAAAACCGGATTCCTTAACCGAATTCGTTAACTACGTGAAGTTACGAAGGTTAAGCGAATTCGAGACATCGCGGGTTCCTGGTTTAGTGACCGACTAGGAATCCCGACATCTTACGGCACCGAGGTCAATTGCCCTAAATGGCTAAATGCAAATACGTTATAGCAGAGACTCGGCTTGAAGCAACGGAACCTGATGACGATTTCTCAAAACGTTCTGAATTTAACGGCGTGCACAAACGCCTGGCGCACGAGCGACACCCAACCCAACTACCGTCCATGCCAGACGGTCACTTCAGCGTAGCGAAGGGCGGGACGTGCAACTCCAGGGGGCGGGGCGGAGCTAGGGCGGAGCGTGCACCACCTGCCGCGAGGCGCGCCACCTGCGGCGGGCCATCACGGAAGAGCGACGGCACCCGACGCTCATTTTTATCCGCCTCCTGTCGCACCGTCCCCGCCGCCTGCGTCCCCGCCTCCGCCGCCCCTGCCGCCGCCGCCGCCGCCGCCGCCTCGCCGTTCGAATCGCCCGGGAGACGGGCTTATGGGGCTCGTAACTTTTCCGGTCAGACACACGGAACGAGCGCGCCCCTGAAAATGTGATGTACTGCAAGACGGCTGTCTGTCAAATAGGAAAAAAAAACTCAACAAGTACTTAAGTACATCGTTGCTCAATACCTCCGCTTATCATGGAAAACTGCATGACATGCAGGTAAAATTTTATGCTATTCCTAATTGTAGTATTTAGTGTTGTAAGACTATGTCTTTTTAAATATCCAAGAAATGTCGACACGTTTGATGTGGAGTAATCACTCAAAGTAACTCCAGCCTTATCTGGGCATATGCCACTTTACGCTGCAGTAGCATGAAGTTTTTCTCATGTAAACAAAATTCACAAACGAATATCTCAGTGGAAAATTGACTTGGAACTTTCCTTTATCCCCACAAGTAGATCCAATTTACTTACTTTCCTAATATCTACTTACTATCTTACTACTTACTACTTATCGTACTACTTACTTACTTAACCTTTTGTCATTTTCGGATATAACACTCTTTACGTAGCAAACACAGATGCAACAGATACAGTTTTAAGCTTTACATACATTGATTGTTATTTTTTGTTTTTATGGTGTAAATATTTAAATATAATTATATTAACTGACTAGCAGGAGACGATGTCTGTCTACGTATTTTAATGTAGATATTATTTTAAGCAATATAATATCTTCCGCGTATGTGCTGCGCTTTAGCTGTAACAGGCAGAAAAAATGAGTTAATTTCCAAAAATCCTCCTCTAATTACTGATAAGCCTAAACATCTACCTGCAAACAAGCAAATTGTCCCAGAAACAAAGGAATCGCAAGATAAGAGAATACAACGCAAAAATCTGTATTTGTCTCCATTATCTTCTACTATATAAAACGTATACTAGGTTAAATTCCTACAAGCCTAATGATGTTTGACAAAATTAAAATGTGGCCTATATTTGTTTCATTTAATAGAAAAAGTTTTGGGGAAAATTTCCTTCAAAATTTGCTTGTTGATCTGTTTACTTACAAATATTACAGCATAAGAAATATACTGTACACTATAAACTTAATTATATGCTAGGGAATTCACTTCAATATTAGGAATACAAATTCATTGTGATAATAAAAATTGTCTATTTACCTTACAAATTACTGCGGGTAATTTACGATTTAAAGCAACATATTAATTCAGATTAGTATATCGTAAAGAATAGTCATGCCCTTAATAACAAAAACATTGAATAAGAAGAAGAAACTTGAAAAAACTAATAATAAGAACATTGAAATATGAAAATTAGCATGTTCATTCATTTTTCTGCATTTTCATCAAACTAATTAATCTTTTTTTAGAAAATTAAGCAATGCATTAATTTCAGCTTTATCAAACATAATTATCCCCCAAAACTAAGTGACATTTCGATCACAAAATTAACATTACAAGACATAAATATTTGAAGAACTTGATTATGGTAATGTCATTCAACACGGAAATTTGAATTATCTGTCTGTGAACAAGATTTTATTTCCGTTCACTTGTGAATATCAATATTGAAACACTTGCTACATCTACAATATGGATGTAAGCGTTTCGTGTGTTTATTTCCGATCATTTCCCTTTGTATTAGTTTATGCCACCGAAGATTCATGTAAGCTTCCATGTAATTGTCCTAATAACTATGACAGCTTACTAAATTCTTTTGCTATAATATTTGTTGACTTATGCTTCATAATATGCAGGGATGTGCGGAAATAAATCTCATTCTCATAGTATGCAATGTAAATGTTTCTTCAATACATTTTGTCTGTCTTTAATTTGTTCGAGGTAATGTTGATGGATATTCAATCTCATAACTTGTCTCGTGACATTCAATCCCCACGTTAATAGAACAAAACTATAATATTAAAATCAAGTCCGTCTGTGTAAAATGTTTCAGAAAGTTTAACTTTGACTTAATATGAGTTCAATACAAACTCCGACATCATTTTACAAACGTTCTCATGAAATATAGCTTCGCATGAAATATATCGTCCTCACAAACGTTCACTTTGGAATCTTATGTCGTTCTTTCGTCCGTTTCCCTGATATATAGCGTCATTATGATTTAAAAAGTACATAAAAATAATAAATCACCTTATTACTTCTTTTGCTCTAACATTAACAAATTTCCTCACTGGATATTCATAGTCTCATGACAGTCACTTTCAGATTCTTGACCATACTTGACGCAGTAACCAGTTGCATAAATAACGTTTATGTAACCAGTTGTATAAATGCGTGATTATAACGTCTTTGTAACCAGTTGCATAAATGCAACTGGTTGACTCGTTTTCCTTGAAGACAATTTTTGAATAAGATATTAAAACTTTACTAAGTTCAGTTTGTTCTTCTCTAAGGTTATTTCCAATCAATATCCCCAGTGTCAAATGTCCTGAATATCATCCGTACCTTCTAGCCTCTGGAGCCCCGAAATTTGCATATCAACATCAATATTTTGCCGTTGATTACGACAAAAATGTCTATTGCATTGTTTATTTGCAAACTAAATTGTCTTGCCCTACTTTCAATTCTGATTCCAAATATTGCTAAGATGTTGTCTGGATTGTATAAAGTAAAAACATCCTTGAGTTATCTAGTGTAGCTCAATATATTATTTAATAGTTTCTTTTCTTAATAATGTGTGCCTATTTCAAACCTATTTTGTAAGCTGCCACTCTTATTTATTCTCGGATACATTGTGGTCTGCCCAACAGTTGTCTCCATGAAACCCAGTTTGCGAATTCTCCACTGTCGCCCAGAATCAGCCAGTTCCTCTTTCGAGGATGGAAACCTCGCTTTAACTCGTGCAACAGGGTAACTCGGCGACAACAAACAAATTTCGCAGGCACCAAACTCATGGACAGCGTTCATCAGAAACTTTTAATTAATGTTCGTCGTTCTGTAGCGCAGATGCCCGCCAGATGGGGCGACGGATCGCAGGCGGACAAGCCGATCAGACTCGCGCGAAGCCGCTCAACGCGAAGCTTCGGCGTCCAATGGAGAGATTAATTAAGAGATAAAGAGGGAGATTGAAGGTGCGTGTAAAATGATAGTAGAAATGAAGACGCCTTCTCTTCTGGGAAGCTGCTTTTCAGTTCATATCGTTGAATACGCAGAGGTAATGAAATGCTTTGAATAGTATCTTATATTACTCGGAAGCATGTATATTAAAGTTATTTCTCTCAGAATTTGTACCTCCAGAGAATACATAAAAGACATTGTTCTAAGTAGTTTCTATTAGGAAGTACCTGCTGAAAAGAGTTTTCGTCAATCCTATAAACCTTAAAATACTGGTAAGACATCGAATCAATTCAAGAAATAAAACAGATGAAATTCTACATTTAATCAAGGACGATAAGAAATTCTGATAAATTATGTGATACTGGGACGTAGCACTCCCTCATTAAGATTTTAATTACACAAATAATAGGCAATTCTGAAGAAATGAGATACAATAGAAAGTAAAATAAAAACGTGTGGACTTAGGTTTGAACATCGTATCTCATTTTTGGAGAATATTAAATTATTATTAATAATAATAATAATAATAATAATAATAATAATAATAATAATAATAATAATAATAATAATAATAATAGTCACTTTATTTATGTGGCGAGACTCGGGCCATCAGTCCGCTCTTCCGCCATTAAATTGATCTTAAAACACATGTTATTAGGTCACAAGTGTACTCTGCAATAATTTATTAATTTCTGTGGATTGAGATACATCTTACAGTTACACATACTTCCAATTACTATTTTTTTCGGAAAACTCTTTCAATTCCTTGCCCTGGTCAGCCTGTGTAGCGCAGAGGTTTCGAACATTGAGCTCAAGTACACCTCTCTCCCAGCACGAGGCTGTGTGTTTGAATCACAGTTAAAGCATAAATATCTTACTTTCGTGTCATAAGCTCTACATTCCGAGCACAGCATGTGAACACCTTGGACTCGATTCCTTCCGATGAATGGACCGCATCTGCAGGTGCGACCTAGATTTCTTCCTTTGAAGCGCACTAAGCAGAGATGGGATTGCGAGATTCGTCTAGTCCGGAACTCATATGTTCATGAGCGAAATGGACTCGAAAGCCACATCATTGCTGTGTATGGAGAAAGGGTAAAGCAGTACAATGGTTGAATCTGAGTAAAAGTATGAGAAGGGAAGACTGTCATCTAGGAGCGTCTACCTAGCGCCGTATAGAGAACTGTCTAGGAGCAACCGAAGAAGCAAAACAAGCAAAATACTAATACGGTAAGAAGTCAATAACTACGATGCATGAAGAAGAGGGTAGCGAACGCATCTCCCAAACAGGCTGGCAATAAACACCCTCTAAACACATAAATCATATGGGATTCAAAGGTCTTAAATTTTAAAACTAGTTAGAATATTCGGTTGCATTCTAATTGCAACTACGGAGAGCAAATTTATCGACTTTTATATAATTTGTACTTTGTTTTTAAATAGTAGTATAAATATGAGCTGCAAAGCGCCAAAAATAACAAGTTTCACTCTGCAATTCCAATTCACAAAAAAATTTTAGGCACAATTTTTGACATATTATTGACGAAGTATTTTCTCTTGTGAGTGCTAGTCAAACATTCCTACTACATCTTCCAAACTTGGAATCATTTCAATAGCAATAAAAAAAACATCACGAAAAAGCTCAAGAAGGCTTCACCAACAGAGCGGCCGCATGGGACCGAGGACCGTGAGGCTTTGCGGGCGCCCTGCTGGGTCTTTGACGCCGCCGCGCCGTCGCGGTCGCCCGCAGCGTCCAGCCTTCCGCCGTCCTCCCCCCTCCCCTAATCCCGCCGGACCGGAGGCGTCCCCCCACAATCCCCTCCCCCGCCCCGCCCCCGCCGTTTCCTTTCTGGGGCGCCGCAAAATCACACAAATTGCTCCACAAGGAGCGGCTGGGCGTGGCCTTTGTCTCGACCGTCCGCCGTCGCCGCGCCCCCCCCAACCCGGCGGCCGCGCTGCGCGGCACAGCGTCCGCTCGCCCGCCCGCCGCGTCGGCGGACACAGCGGCCGGCGGCCCGGCCCGGCTTCCGAACGGGGGGGGGGCAATGTCAGGATGGGCACGGCCACATGGTGCGGAGGGCGAGGCGGCCCGGTAGGAGAAGCAGCGTGAGAATACTGACAGGGCAGATTGGCTACCTGAGAGGCGGGGATAGATGCAGAGATAGAAGTAGACGAGCTAGAGCAGACCTGCACAGCATTTTGCACTTTCACTCACGTCAGGAGCTGCGCGTGAGCAGCTCGGTGGCAAATGCGAAACTCGATGAAGGGTGGGGATGAGACTTACTCTGGGAGTGAGGACCACCAATTAGAATGAGCTATTCGAACCATAGCGCGTAAATTTAAAGAGCACTCTGAGAGAATGACCGTCACATACAGTTTAAGTAATGTTGTCTTTTGTATTATATTGTAAATGTGGGTTGTCGATATATGACAGTGCGAAATATGTAACTACAACGAATTATACGTATTAAATTTGGACACCAAGTATTATAATTGCTTGTAGGGATGGTAATGTAATGCGCTTTGCTACGATGTAATCACAAATTTAGTGATTCGCTAAACACAAAATTATGATACTGAATGGTTTATGTTTGATAATAACAGTAATAAAATATTTTGTCATTAACTATGTTTAATTGAATAAGACGGTTCTATCAAAACAAAAACATATTTTTCTTCAAAAAATATGATTATTTTCTGGTCTAATTTCTGACAAGAGTTCAAAGCCGTTTACGACATCCTACAAAAATATTAAGTCCTTTGCATTCTATTTAACAATATCCATGATAATCTCATGATTGTTCGTAACATATCGTCACAGATGTTTGGTCACTGATTTTTTTATTCAGTTTTATAAAGGGAAAAATTAAAACAAACAATTAAACAAAAAATTTAAACAATTAAACAAACTTATGTGCTGTTAAACATTACTTTTCTTGGAATTGCCACATATTCTATTTTTATGCCAATCTTGATATGAGAGATTGCTCTTATAATTTTCATTTTGCGATGATTTGGAGATTGTAACATTCCTGCTGAACAATCAATTATTAAAATGTAATTATTTGTTAGTTACGATTAAATAAAAAAGGTTTAAAAAAAGCTACTGTTTTCAAATATTGCTTAAGAGTCACAATGAGCATGTTATCGTTTTAAAAAAGTCAAAAAAGGAAAATACACACAGTGGTGGATGCAAAGGTGGATATACAGCAGTGCACATAAATAAACAGTGAATTATGGCCCTTGTAACTTTAAATACGAGACATATTTCGTTTAAATAAATGGGTATATAAATATGCAACACGGGTCATTGTATTAGACGTCTAGGCCCAGGACGCCGCCCGTTTAGTCTACACGCCGTGTCCTGCTACGTCAGAGTTCTCCCCTCCCCGCAAAACTTCCTACTCCCCACTACTTGCACTTTCGGCGCTGTCGCAGGCAGTCGATCGGCTCGCAAGTGCAGAATGCCCGCGGGAGCAGGCGTTGTGCAGGTCTGTGGTAGAGAGATGATGGGGAAGAAAGGTACGGACAGCGAGTAACTCCTCTATAAAGGCAACAGAGACAAGCTTGGTTATAGTCATCTAAACTAAACGGAGCAGTTCAAAATTTATCTTTGTAATTTTATAGCAATTTTACGTTCTAAATTTCTCTTATTATCATTGAATGTTTAAGGTACAAATTTACCATCGATTTATTGTCTTAACATGCCAAATAGTCCGAGGTTGTAGGAGGGATTCAACCCCAAGACAACCCCTGGGGCAGCTCGGGGACAGTATGCAGCAATGCAATGCCGATGCAATGCTGACTATGCGGGGAAGCAGGGAAGGTAGGAGAAACCGGCCAGTAGGGGAACTGGATTGGCAGATTAGCGGGCTAGTAACCTCACAGATGTACCACGGATTCAGAGCTATTTGAGAGGAGTGATAAATGGACATTTGTGCAAAATATAGAAGGGTAGGTGAATAGATTTGCGGCAGAGATAGTAATCAATGAAGACAAACATAACTATACATCGAAACCGGAATAGGAGACGGAGTATGCAGGAGGGGTTTATATTCCTCGGCAGTGAGCAGAAATCGCGGCAAAACGCGGCAAATGAGCGGGCAATGCCAGAACAGGACGGAGACAGAACGGAGCTAACAGGGTCCGAAGGAACAGCGGTATGGAAAGCAGGGTAATACTAGCAGAAAGCAGAAAGGCCAATGGAAGAGGGAAGGGGTGCAGACGGGGTGCTGGCCGAAAAGTAATGGTAGATGAAGGGGAGTGGTAATGATAGATGTGTGGTAGGAATAATTGGGTGGTAGGGTTATCCTAGTAATGAAGACGAAAAGGCTTATAGGGCAAAACGGTATGAGAGGGAGAGAGTGAGGGAGGGGGAGAGATGAGAAAGAAAAAGAGAGAGGGGGAGGTAGTATGTGGTTTGCGTGGCGGAAAGAAGTTGCGATTTAGTGGAATGCGAGGCAAAGAAGAGAGGGGTGGAGTAAGCGAAGAGTGAAGCTCAACGGGGTCGATGAGCTAATGGGATTGGGATGCAAAAAGGGCGATCAGGGTATTAAAATACTAAGCATAGGGGTGCGGGAAATAAATTGTTAGGATAATGAAAAGATGCTGTAGATTGCAGCATAGCCTCGTCCGTCGTCACCTCGTCCGTCCTCGCCTCGTCCGTCCTCGCCTCGTCCGTCCTCGCCTCGTCCGTCCCCACCTCGTCCGTCCCCACCTCGTCAGTCACCCTTGTCCATCCACGCCTCTTTCAATCATATCTCTTCACATGTTCACATCCCATTGATTATAAACTTGCCTCAATCCTTCGTATCCATCTACTTGAGTGTTTCATTACCACTAATCCCCATCCTTCTTCCAATCTCTAACTCCGTCTCTTAAAGTGACACGCCACCACTTACCCATTTCATACCATTCTTTGATTTCCTCCCTCCTTCCTATAAATCCATCCCAACATCCTGGCCATTTCAGTCTTATTCCGTCCCATTATATCCCGTTCCCCCTCTTTTTCCTCGCCGTGTGAGTATATCCGTTCATAGCGAATAGGTCTACTCGTCGGTTTTGTCCGCTTCCCTGGCTCCGCAATTTCATCCCCGGGGCCTGAGAGCGGAAGGCGCCGAGCAGGGCCTCGCGCAGTCGGAGGCGGAGCGTCGGCGAGGCGCGCGTGCGAGGGCGGCGCGAGAGAAGCGGAGGGAGCCCGACAGGTGAAGCGCGCCGCAAGCCGCCTGCGGTGAACTGCTCCGCGCCCCCGCACCGCCACCGCCCCACACCCGCCCCGCCTCCGCCCCGAACCCCCCGGCCCGCCCCGCCCCCCCGCCCCGCCACCGCCCCGCCCCCGCACTGCCCCGCACCGCCCCCGCATTGCACCGCCCCCGCCTCGACCCCGCCCCGACCCCGCCCCGACCCCGCCCCGACCCCGCCCCGACCCCGCCCCGACCCCGCCCCGACCCCGCCCCGACCCCGCCCCGACCCCGCCCCGACCCCGCCCCGACCCCGCCCCGACCCCGCCCCGACCCCGCCCCGACCCCGCCCCGACCCCGCCCCGACCCCGCCCCGACCCCGCCCCGACCCCGCCCCGACCCCGCCCCGACCCCGCCCCGACCCCGCCCCGACCCGACCCCGAATCGACCCCACCCCGACCCCGTCTCGCCACTGTCCCTCCCCGGTCCGCCCCCGCCCCGCCCCTGTCCCGCCCCCGCCCCGCCCCCGCATTGTCCCGCACCGCCCCCGCACCGACCCCGCACCGACCCCGCACCGCCCCGCCCTCGCCTCGCCCCCGCCCCCGCCCCCGCCCCTCCCCCGCCCCCGCCCCGCCACGCCCCGCCCCCGCCCCGAACCGCTCCGTCCGTGCCGCCCCGCCCCCGCCCCGCCCCCGCCCCCGCCCCGACCCCGCCCCGACCCCGCCCCGACCCCGCCCCGACCCCGCCCCGACCCCGCGCCGCCCTCGCGAGACGCGAACGCGGTTTCTCCACCTCGGTACACGTTGCACCCACGCCGCTCATCTTGCGAGTTGCATTTCAACTAAATTGTGCAGCTGTTTGCGTTGCAAGAGGAGGCACGACGAAACGTAAAGTGAAATATTGCCGAAAAGAGACAAACGCTTTCTAAGATAAACCTAATTTCCCTTCCCATTTATCCTTAATAATGCTGTGTCTCATGAAGGAGAACTAAAATGGTAGGGACGAAAGGGACACAAGAAGCCTGACGTAAGAAGAGGATGTGTTAAAGTCTGAAATTGTTATTGACACGGAGACATCGTAGCCAGCGGCGGTGGAGATGAAAACGGGGAGGGAGTCTCTTCGTGTTTGGGCGAGGCGCAGTGAAGTGAGGAGAAGAGCTAGGATGCAAGAGACGGATGGGCAGAGCAGGACGGGAGAAGGAACTGGTGGGGAAGGGGTAGACAGGAAGAATGGAGGGGGGTCAGGGAGGGGCGTGCAGAGAAGATGAAACTAGATGGTGCATGATGTGAATATCTAGATTCCAGATTTTCTTTATTTCACGGACATGAAAATGTAATACGAAGCATTGTATCTCAAAAGAACGACGGAGTACATGTTGGTTCCCTGTTTGCCAAACAATAATTAAATATATAAGTATTTTCGACACCTTCAATTCTTCTAAAATACCCTAGGGTGTTCAGAAGAATAGTTTCTGAAAACTCATTGAGCTCAAAAATTGATGCGGATCTGTGGAGGGGCGGTATGTTTCTGAGCGAGGGCGGTTGATTGCTTGATTAGTGTTTCCGGGCGCGTCAACTGCTAAGGTAGTTAGTACCGTAAGTGTTGTGCGAAATTCTGCGTCGGAAGTTGGCGTTGATCTTTCCCCGCTAGCTGTTGAGATTCGTCGCCGACCTCCCGTCTGCTAGCGGGGTTTCCCCAACCACGTATCTCCCACGAGCGGGGCACCGCCCCCAGCCAGGCCAAGCTCTAAGCTCCTGGCTGGTTTTCCGTCATGTGTAGTAGTGTAATGCATATTATTGTGTGTTTACGTTAGGTGTAAAGATAGGACAAGGACGAACAAGAAAAGATCACGGGCGGTCCGCGGCCCGTTAGTTAGGATACACCGGCATTCGCCTAGTGTTGATTGGAGAAACCACGAAAAAATTTCGATCAGAGCAGGCGGCAGCTAAACTTCTCCAAACAGCGACTGAATTCGACCTAGCCTACAAGCCAGTGACGAAAATGCTGCCACCGTCGGACCAAATGCTAGAGACACCCTAGGACCTCCCGGACAGAGGCACTGCCGTGCCATCAGTTGACGCCCTGAGCCGCCACTCCGGGCGTGAGCGAGAGCGGAAAGGGCGCGACCGCAGCCGGCGGCGCAGGGCCGTGAGGAGCGCGAAGGCATCATGGAGCCGTGGCCGGGGCCGGGGCCGGGGAGGGCGCGCGCGCGGGCCAGGCCGCCGCGCCGCGCCGCGCCGCGCCGCTTCCACTTCCGCGGGCGGGTAATTGCGGGCGATGTGGGCGGCGGAAGCTGCGCCCGCAGCGCCCATTGTGCTGTCGCCCACGCGCGCGGCCCTCCGCCACCCACAAAGGCCCGCTTCTTCCGCCCCCGCCCCCGCCACAAGGGCTGCCCCTGGCCCACGCTCCCGTAATTGGACCTGGCCGCACACAGCCAGCCACTTGCTTCCTTTTCTGCTATTTTCTGAAGCACCTGAGACGTCTTCGAAAGTCTGTTTTTGATAGGGTCTTGGTATTGTTGCGGAAAAATTGGCAAACAAACAAGCCCTATTTTCTATACGGGATTGGATGAGGTAATCGCAAAATGGATTACGTAAGGACGGAAAAATGATATCCGTTGTGAAAACATTATATTTTTGACAGAAATGTCCATAACATTGTAATACGAGTATACCATTTCTAATATTTTTAATTTCAAATATGGAATTTCTGTTGACTTCTTTTTCTATTTTTTCTATCTTTCTGCAATTTTCTGAAGCACCTGAGACGTCTTCGAAAGTCTGTTTTTGATAGGGTCATGGTATTGTTGCGGAAAAATTGGCAAACAAACAAGCCCTATTTTCTATACAGGATTGAATGAGATATTCGCAAAATGGATTACGTAAGGACGGAAAAATTATATCCGTTGTGAAAACATTATATTTTTGACAGAAATTTCCATAACATTGTAATACGAGTATACCATTTCTAATATTATTAATTTCAAATATGGAATTTCTGTTGACTTCTTTTTCATCTCTTTCCTTTTGCATAAACAAAAATATGAAATCATAAGAAACAGAAGTAGAGAACGCCTGTTTTTAAAAAAATGCTTTAAAAATTAAACTTTTAGTGTCTCTCTTCCTGTACTTTTTTATTTTATGTATCAAAATTGTACTTTGATGATAAGAGAAACTCAAGTCAAACATTTCCCGATAGAGTTCTGATTTCAGCATTTTTAATGAACTATAGCCTACCCGTGTAACCTGTCATAACCTTCAAAATTTAACTAGGGAAATGAGATCCAAATGATTACCAATGTGATAATTGTTGAAAGAGTATGACAAAACACGCATGCATAGTGATTTCACGTTGGAAATATATTGCTTGCGTCTCTCCCTTACAAAACGCAATTCATTGACATTTGTTGGTCCATTCCATAATCTGCCTTATTAAGATAATAATGTTACATTTTTCTAAACTATGTTCTAACTCATTCATTACAAAGTAATACTATTTTATTAAGAAATCTAAAACCACTTCAATTTCGAGATCACCGGCCGACTGATTCATGATATTGCAACCCCATGTTGCAAACTAATTCTATCGTTCCAGGAACAATCAATGAAATTCAACCAACAATTTCAGTATTTTCATGGTAATATTCCATCTCATTTTCGCTGTAGGCGGGTCATGATTAATTTTACTCATCACTATTTCAATACTATATAAACTTTTACCATATACTACACTGTACTTGTACTATATATGTTTCTGTATTTCACAGAATCTACAGTTCATAAAATCCATGTCTATTTGCCACTGCGCAGGGATGCGTTGTGCACAGAGTTCCACTGTCATAAAACGCATAAAATTCAGGTCGGCTTTTCAAGATTCTCAGCGCTTTCTCCGAGACAGAGGCGCGCGGGGTTTGTAATAACCGGGCGGCGGCGCGGCGGCGGTGGCGGCGGCGGTGGCGGAGCCGGGAAATGAAATTCCAGGTCCCCCTGACCTGATAGAAGGGGCGCACTCGCAGCGGCGTGACCGCGAGAAGTCAGGCCCGCGCTGTGCCGAGTCTGGGGAATCAGAGTAAATATCGGCGGACCGAGCTTGTTTACACGGTCACTTTCACAATTACCTCGCCACCACTTGTCTGCTCACGGCTCTTTCCTAGCTGTGTTCTTCACTGTGTCTGTCACCGCAGTTCTTTCATTCCTTGTTCTCTTTCCTGCTCCTTGCTATCGTCTGTCCCCGTTCATTCCGTCCCCGCCTCGTCCGTTCCCCTCCTCTTCCGTCCCCGCCTCGTCCGTCCCCGCCTCCTCCGCCCCGCCTCCTCCGTCCCCGCCTCCTCCGTCCCCGCCTCCTCCGTCCCCGCCTCCTCCGTCCCCGCCTCCTCCGTCCCCGCCTCCTCCGTCCCCGCCTCCTCCGTCCCCGCCTCCTCCGTCCCCGCCTCGTCTGTTCCCGCCTCGTCAGTCCCCACTCGTCCGTCTACCTCTTTCAATCATATCTCGTCAAACCCTGCATGTTCACGTCCCATTGATTAAATACCTGCCGCAATCCTTCGTACTCATCTACTTGTTTCATTACCACTCGTCCCAATCCTTCTTCCAATCTCTAGCTCGCCCTCTTAGAGTATCACGCCACCATTCACACATCTCTTGCCATTCTTTGATTCCCTCTCTCCTTCCCACATCCATCCCATCATTTTGCTCCTCACCATTTCTTCCTTATTCCGTCCCATTATATCCAGTTCCCCCTCCTTTTCCTCGCCGTATGAGTATATCCGTTCACAGCGACTAGGTATATTTGACGACTTTGTCCGCTAAATTGATTCGCTTCTGCTAGAAAAGTTAAGGCGGTCGGTTCTCTCTTTGATTGAAAGCAGAATCCGTGCTAATTCTTGGGCGCGTGGATTCTAAACAAAACCGTAGTTCACAAGAGCTCTCTTAACAGGAAACAATATAGTCACTTCACAAAAGAATTGGTGGAATTCCGGCGGAATTCGCAAATGCAGCGGTGTGTCAGGAATTCATTCCACTCTTCCTATACCGCTCGTAGAAATTTAAACTATTCGTTTCTGTAGCAAATTACGTAAACAGACTCGACAAACTATATCAAATTTGGGAACAGTTGTTTTACAATTAGGGTAATTCATGCAGTTTAATGCGCCTATAATGTTCCATTCTAATTTTGTTCAGTTTGCGTTTAAATTGGGAAATTTCAAAAACGTGGAAATTCAAAGAAGCTATTTATGATCGACATTATAATTTCTACACCACAAGTTAATATTTCTCAAGAAATTAAAGATGATTTATTTATTAAAAAACTACCTATTCTCTTTTACAACCGCTCATACTTATTCGTATCATTCGAAACCGTCTCGTGGTAATATACTAATGCAACTTTGACCTATCGTTCTATTGTCACATTTCATACTCCCAAAATCAAATGCCACTTTTACCAATAGTACCATCAATAACTATTTTTTGATTGTTTTGAAAAATTCAACTATTGAAATGAAAATTTGTTCCTGCCATTAAATTTAGTGTGTTGTAATCTGCGTATTTAACACAAAAATATGATCTCTCGTTAAAGATTTTATGAGGGATTAGGAATGACAAATATTCTCATTTGTCACAATTATCAGATTGACTATTTAGAGCAACGTATGCGGGCCTAGATGCTGCCTTAATCCTCCCTCCGGAAAGGATAGAAACTTTTTGACAGCGTAACATATTTATGGCCTTTGGGAAACTTTTATTCCCGGAGTCTTGAAGGATTTCCGGGGTAGTGCCATTTGTTGCCGTTGCTTAATCTCCATAAGTTATTTAATGCTGTGAGCTCATAATACATCACGCAGCTGCCTCTTCGACTACTTGCCAGAGAGGCGGAAGTCGCAGGATGGCGCCTGGGGCGATTTCCGGGCGTGGGGAGGAGGGTGAAAAAATGATGGGGGAAGGAGCGAAGAAGGGGGAGGGAGGGGACATTTCAAACGCGTAGCAGGGCAGCCACCTACTCAATAGAGGTGTCAGCGAAACAGCCGACGAGGGAGTGGGTCGAGAACGCATGGAGTTTGCAGTGAAACGCAATAGTGACCGAGGAGCTTGGTCCGATGCGAATAAGAAAGGTACGTGATGGCAGAGATCATTTTGCTAATCTACTCTATTATTGTTTATTATTATACACTTATTAAATACTTGATAACTGTGGCGCCTCCGACAATTTTTTTAGAGACAATAAAATTTTATTTGTGCTATGCAAGTATGTATTAAAAATTATTTACCCAATGGTCGGCTCTGCCGTTTTCGACACAAAGTTACACGAAAGAGTATGTATTAAAATAACATTTAAAGTAATTGATTAGAATAATTGTAGATTAAAATAGAAGTTACAAATTTCAAATGTAGAAGTTACATACATGTCATTCGCGCCTGATAGAGGGTAACATCATGCAGTTATGTTTGGCGGGACACGAAATACCTTTGACTGTATCAGGTGACCCGCTAAACACCAGTTTATGATGAGTTGCCTACAAAAACAGGGGCAAGTGCTACATGCATAACTTTGTCACATGACTGATATCGCTGGCTTCCGTGACCAGTCTTGTGAGTTCATAATAAAATAAATTCTTAAGGTACACATTTCTTTACACATTCTGCCTTAAACCATGCATCCAAGAGCATTCGTTTCCCACTATCTGTTTATTGGCAAATACGGTCATATGCAACCCCCTATAAGTTCTAGAAGGTTGAGACATTTATTCTGGAACAGTCTAGAAGTCGCAACAATATAGACAATAAAATAAATAAACTGTCAGAAGAGTTCAGCCTTTTCGAATCTGACACTGCTCAGGCGACTAACTATTTCTTTTAACAACCCTATTTGCAATTAGATACCGACATAATTGCGGCTTCAGCCACGTTTTCAGTTCCTTACATCGTTCGCAAACTTGTGGGAGCGTTGGATATCAATAGGACGATCATTGTTAGAAAACTTTCTTATGCTGGGAAATTTATACTGGTAAGTTTTACATGCTGCAAGCACACATTTAACATGTGTGACTCACGAGATTTTCTACTCTCAAAGAGTGTCTAATTCCGGGTGGCTTTCAACCAACAATCTCGGAATAAAAACCAGAGTGAAAACCTCCACATCATAGAACATTAAAGATTGTTTAAAGATAGAACAGGATGCACCGCAAATTTAGTACGTCGAGATTCATTATAACTTCATCATTTCCTGTATGTTTCGTTCCTGCATTTTAGAGTACAACTCATTTCCTTTATCTGGGTTGTGAATCTCATTTAAATGCATCGCAGTTCTGCTGCCTCATAAATTTAACAATTTGTTGTAGAAAATTACTGACTTCAGCAGCTTTTCTGTTTTACTTTCTTTCTCAACTGCATAAGAGGAACATATTTATTCCTACATTCTTCGGAACGTTATTCATATTTTACTAGCGACATGTTTGCAACTGAAAATTTATTAATTGTTTTTTGTTCTCGTTTTCGTTAACTTCTAGGTTGTCAGTCATATGGTAAGTAGCTAAGAATTCAAGATCTGCAAATTAACAGCAGAAAAGAGTTGCTATTTTTTGAAAGAAAAAATGTTATTTTCTTGGAATGGGGTTTTCAAATTCTTGTGATATATGGCATCTTCTGACGATGTTTTCGAACCCTTTTGAAAAACCTCATCCATACATGAACCGCATAATCCCACATGTCAGAGAGAATGACTGCCTGCACCTAAGGCGGAGGGGGAGTGTGAGGAAGTGGTGAGACGCAATCACGACGCGTTCGTTGGGAAGAGGCGTAAGGGTGGGAAAGCTGCTCAAATATATCTTACCTCATTCTTCGCCTCCACTCCCACTCAGATCCCTGAAACATCCTACGTTATCCCTCTTTCGTACTTATTCTGTTCTCAAGCCACCGAATCTTCCCGACTCTCTTCAACTTTTTCCAACCTTCTCTTGCCATCTCCCCCCTCTGTTAATTCCTATCAGTCGACTCCTCCGCTCCCTGTTACTCACCTCCCCTTTACCGCCCTGCCGTGATGTCACTGCAGTGCCTGTGACCTAGGCCCTACTGTGCCTGTGACCGGAAGGACCTAGATTCGAGTCCCAATGGCGGCAGGATTTTCGACACTATCTTGTCAAATGGGAGAAGACAGGAGAAAAGAAAGCGATGGAAATATGAATGAAGAATGACAACAAAAAGGGAAAATTTAAAGGTTAGATAAAAACAAAGACGCTATTAGAAAAAAGAAAGGAGTGGGAAGATGATCAAGATATATCGGAATATGAGGAAGACAAAGCTTAGGTGCAATTGAGAAGAGACGACTGGGAGGTCCTGGGGTTCGAGTCCCGACGTTGGCAGAATTTTCGACACTTCCTTGTCAACTAAATCGAATTCAGTCGCTATGTGGAGAAGAATTCTAGCGACTGATAGGTAGTTTCCGTGGTTTTTCTCTCCTATCAACACCAGGCGAATGTCGTAGCAGACCCTAATAAACAGTCCACGGACCGCGCGCAATCTTCCGTCCTTCTTCCTTGTCCTATCCTCACCCCTTTACACACTTACATCAAATACTCTACACTACCATTCAAACCGGGAGACCGGTCGGGGGCTTAGGCTTGTCGTGGCTGGAGAGGTGCCCCGCTGGTGGGAGATACTTGGTAGGGGAAACCTCACTAGTCGACGGTAGGTCAGCGCCAGATCTCGCCATCCAGCGGGAGAAGATAATCGCCACCGCCCTATGAAAAACATACACTATACTTACGGGACTAATGATCTCAGCAGTTGCGCGCCCGGAACCATTAACAATCAAACAATCAATCGTCTTTCTCCATCCTTCTCTCGCCATCTCCCACCATTGCCTTCCGGTTATTCCCTATCTTCCGCTCCCTGTTCCCTCACCTCTCCTTTCCCGCTCATCACAGGTTTCCCGCCCGACTTGCGCTTGCCATCCGGTGCGCACCGCCTGCGCGGCGCTGAAGAAGCCGTGACGCGTGCCGAAGCGATGTTACGCTGGAGTGCCTTCTTGAGACGGCGCGGGACAGATCTGTGTCTCTGTGATGAACTGTCGTTCATCCAAAGGCTTAAGACTGACTGATGATTCCGGATACGTCACCCGTTATGGACATTATTCTCGTTATTTCAGTATTGATCTTATTCCTGGAGGTGGTAGTGTTCCTCCCGCTAGGTAGTGAGATTCGGCTCCGACCTACAACTTGACTGGCGAGGATCTCTCTTCCGATATGTCTCCCAGCGGGGGGCAATGCCCCAGTCGGCAGAATCTCTAAGCTCACGAATGTTCTACCGATATGCGTGGGAGTGCTGTGCACGTAAGTGTAAGTGTGAAGAAAGGGGAGAGAACAAGAGAAAAGAAAGATCACCCAATCCGAAGTCCGTTTGTTAGCGTTCTGCTCCATCATTCACTTGGTACTGACTGAAAAAAATACGGGTAAGTACCGTTTATAGCAGCAGGCTATTAGAAGTCTCCTCCAGAAAGCGGCTGAAATCGTCCTACAAGGTGTCTCAAAATCCTCTACGGTCGGGACTCGAACCATAGAACCTCCCGGGCAGAGGCACTGTAGAGACAGTGGCAATGCTGGTTCTGAGCTAAACTCAGCCTGTTCAAAACTCTTAATCCCCTAGAGATTACAACTCTTAAATATAGTTTTAATAAAACAAAATTCTTAACTTTTGAAGCTATTTATAATGAAAACGTTAACGTAAACCTGAAGAAATAACAGTTTTTGCATGGCGAGAAGTACTATAGTGTTTTGGGCATGAACTCCCTTTTGAGCAATACGCGAACTCAAATGTCACGATAGAGTTATGTCGGAGAAATACACTATACCAAATTAATCGTGCGTTATTACCCGATTTGTACCGTACAATAATGTCATGTAGAATAATGCCACTTAATCCCGATTAAAAAATGTGTTTCCAAATGTGGTGGCAGAGTGTGCTGACAACTCTATATTCCCGCAACGTTGGACAGGTCTTGTCGAATAAATATGAATCAACAGTGTCGCATTCTGGGAATTAATAGAAGTCATCACTTTTCGGAACTATTTCCGCTGATCGTTATCTTAGAACGATCGTTGTTAATTATTATTTTAGATAATGAAACCTATCAAAATAAATTTAAAACTATTGGTTTTAAATTACTAAACTATAGAACTTCGGTTCACTGCTGCGAAGTTTTGTTTATAAGCCGGAAAGTGTTGCATATTTCAACCGTTTCCATATAAACAGTTTCGAAAGCAAATATGCATATGCATGCTAGAAGTGCTTCCAGTTTTACGAGAATGTTATTTTTCACTGATATTCAGGGTTTTGTTAAAGAGCTTGTTTGGTGAGAAAACACTACCACAGTCCGTTTGAATTGCTTTTTCAGAGGTTTTGGGGAACTTTTGCTAAGTACCCTTAATAAAAAATTAGCATTATTTCGAATTTTAGACTTGATATTTTAAGTGTTTATTTATTACTACCCTTATATCCGGATTGCTTGCGGATATTCGGCGTGGAAGAAACCGAGAATGAAGACACCGACAGGCTGGTCATCGAGAAAGTTGCAAACAAGATAAGTGTAAACTTAAGCCTACAAGACATAGATAGGAGCCACCGAGTAGGTCGGCAAGTCACTGGTAAAAACAGACCCATTATTGTTAAATTTGTAAGTTACAGAAAACGCAACGAAATGTTCCGCTCGAAACGGCTGCTGAAGCAAACGGGGATGACGATTCGTGAGGACCTCACGAAATCGCGCCTGGTTTTACTGCAAGCTGCCATCGACCGCTTTAGCCTCCGCAACGTATGGACAGAAGACGGCACCATTGTTATCAAACACGGTAACGGTCGTTCCCGGGTGCAAACCAGGGCTCAGCTCGAGGCAATTTCATGCCTAGCGTAGGAGCGCCCCCACCTTTCCACCTCTCACTCTACTCCTCTCTGCCACGGTCATTTTCGGATTTTTTCCGGGAATTCTCCTTCCTTTGTTCTTCTCTCAACTTTCCTTCTGCAAACCCTCTGTAAATGCTACCTACCTCCTCCCCCTCACATCCTGTAAACCTTTTACCTGTGGGTGCCCGGAACCTTTCCCCGACCGTCCATGAGTCTGGCTCCACAAATAAACCTAATCCTCGCTCCCCCTGCCTGCATGTCGCACATTTAAATGCCCAGTCTCTTCCTTGTCATTTCGACGAAATAACAGAAATAATATCTAAACACCGTTTTCATGCACTTCTCATAAGCGAAACCTGGTTGAAGCGTTCTCTCAATTCCGCGCTAGTAGCAATTTCAGGGTACCGTCTGATAAGAGCTGATCGGAAGGCCAGCGTCGCTGCACATGGTGGAGGTGTCGGTATATACCTTCGCGAAGATCTTAGGCACAAACTTGTACTATCTTCAACAAACACGGACTGCCTACGTAGTGAATATCTTTTTATCGAAGTTGTAGTTTTAGGAAAAAAATGTCTCTTGGCTGTCATATATTTACCTCCTAAGACTGACAGCATAGATATGTTGGATGAAACCTTTGCATCAGCGATCAGTCCTTATGAGCATGTCATTGTAATGGGTGACTTTAATCATAATTTATTAAAAGCCTCCCCCTCTGCAGAGCAGTTTAAGCGTTTTTTTCACAGCATGTGCCTCGAAATATTACCTCTAGCACCAACACACCATTCAAAGAGCACGGAAACTTGGATTGATCATATTATAGTGTCTAATATAAACAAGGTTCGAAATCACGGTCAATTTCCGGTTCCTGGGATTTCAAAACACGATCTAATTTATCTTGTTTACAACCTGAAGTGCCCTAAATACTCACCTCACATAATCGAATACCGCGATTTTTCAAAATTCGATAAACAAGCATTTGATATAGATGGATTGACACTTCCTTGGTACCTTGTGCACGAAGAAGAATCACTGGATGCTAAAGTTGCGATTTTCACTAACTTAGTAACACAGCTCTACGATCGGCACGCGCCTTTAAAAATATCGCGCGTAACTCGTCCACCTGCACCATGGTTAACCGATGAAATTCGAAATTTAATGAAAGATAGAGATGCAGTGCATGCTATTTTCCGGAAAACTAAATGCGAACTACTTAAAAAACAATACAAAATGCTCAGAAATTTAGTCACGCAGAAATGTCGCAACGCTAAAATTAAATATTACCACACCACTTTCGGCAGAACCCGCGACTCGAGAACGATTTGGAAAAGTCTGAAATGTCTAGGAATAGGCAAATCTCATCCACAAATTGACACGTATATCTCCTTAGAATCACTAAATCATAGTTTTATAAATAACGTTCCTTCATTTGACAGTAATTTGAAAAAGCAATCTCTCGCGTTTCTCCAAAACTCAGAAACAATATACAAAGACGAATTTTTCTTTTCGTCCGTTGAACATGAGGATGTAATCAAGATCGTTCAAAGTCTCAAATCAAATGCTTCAGGTTCCGATGGTATCAATGCCAAACTGCTAAAAAATAGCCTAAATGTGATTTACCCAATCATTACCGAAATAATAAATTTCTCACTAATGAGCGGACAATACCCTTCATCTTGGAAGACTGCACTCGTGCATCCTATTCCCAAAACAACATCAAACAAAAACACTATTGAATACCGCCCAATAAGCATACTCCCAACTATCTCTAAAGTACTCGAAAAAGTCGTCCGGAAGCAAACTGAACAGTATCTCCAAAACAAATCACTTTTAAATGATCAGCAATCAGGTTTCCGTTCCGGCAGGAATACTGGAACCGCGCTACTAAACGTTATTGAAGACGCCAGAAAAGCAATAGATGACAGTAAGATAACTATTTTGATACTTTTGGATTTCAGCAAAGCGTTCGATTCCGTAGATCATGACATCCTGCTCGCAAAACTAAAAATCATGGGATTTGCACAGCAGACACGTACATGGTTTCTCAATTACTTAACTTCAAGAACCCAAAGAGTGGTATCCGGTAGCCGCAGCTCAAGCGACTTGGTACTAAACCGCGGAGTTGCTCAAGGTACTGTGTTAGGGCCACTAGCCTTCTTAATCTATGTAAATGACGTAGGTAATGCGCTTAAATATTGCAGTCATCAAATGTATGCGGATGATCTTCAGATATACCTAAGCGGTCACCCATCTCACCTTTTCTCACTCGCACAAAAAATTAATGAAGATTTGATAACACTGAGCAACTGGGCAGCATCCCTAGGCTTACAGTTAAACCCAAATAAGTCACAGTGCATGATTATCAGTTCGAAAAGCACTATGAATAAAATCTCATCTGTTGCTCTGCCTAAAATTTATATTAATGACACCGCTCTACCTTGGTGTTCAGAAGTCAAAAAGTTCAGAAGTATATTGTTCCTGAATACTGTCAATATTGTATTTTAAATTATTGTTACTATTAGCCTATAATGTATTGTACTCCTCTGGTGTTAAAAATGATTTTATACTTATGTAAAGTGCTCATGTAAACCGAATGTACCTTGATGTAACGTCTCTGGAATAACTTCACGTCTTCCGCCTACTTTTTCTTCCTCCTTTTCTTCGCTTCTTCTCCCTTCCCTTTGCTCACAAACTTCCCCATTTTTTCATTATGACTCGCCCCCCTCCGAACATCTTTCTCTTCTCTTTCTCTACTGTGTATATATTCTGCTCTATTAATGTTCGGCCCTAAGCCGCCATCCTGATTGAGATTTTTCTGGGTTTACTCAATCGCTTAAGGCGTACGCCGGGATGGTCCCTTGTATTGCACTCCCAGTCATAAATGTACAGTTGTCCCCCCTTTTAGTCTCTCTCCTTTCTTCTTTCTCTTTCGACCTTTCTTCTTCATTTCCATCTGCATTTCCACTCTCTTTCACTTCTCTCTTTGTTCTTAAAATGTTCGGCCTTTAGCCGCCATCCTGATTGAGGTTTTCTGGGTTTACTCAATCGCTTAAGGCGTATGCCGGGGTGGTCCCTAGTTTTGCTCTCCCAGATGTAAATGTACAGCTGGCCCTCCCCCTCTTAAAATATTATTTCTCTGTATTAATGTAGATTGAGTGGTTAGGCGGAAGAGCAGGCCCTATGGCCTGAGCCTCGCCATTAATAAAGGCATTTTTATTATTATTATTATTATTATTATATCCCAGACAAATCGCATTATCTGATGTTCTGCTGCTTTCTGGAGAAAGGTCAAAGGGATTGATTTGTTGTCAAGTTTTGTAAACAATCCTTAGCGTTTCTGAAATAAAATGAAGGTCAACTGATAGTAAAGTCAACATTACATTCGAAATAATCTCTATACATAATAATGCTTAGTTTACTCAAGGGTAATTTGTCACACGTTCTTACCATGTCACCTTGGAGTCTATTAACTTTTAAACATATTTGCCTTCAAAGTTCTACAGTTATTTATAAGAATGCAAATAACTAGTTTGAGGCTTTGTTGTTCCTTATTTTTATTAACAGCTGAAATTAAATTGAAACACAGTTTAATTATGCATATTAATTTAAACTCCACTTTTACTCGTTACACACTATAGCAGTATAATACACACATTGTACTGTACAATAATTCGGAGAGCGTTCTTCTCCATCTTCTGATACTTGAATGTTTTTTATTCCACGATTATTGAAAAGGTCATTTTAAATAAATTTCAATAGTATGCCATGTTTACTTCAACACAAAATGTCACGTTAACAGTGATTTGTAGAAAACAGAATTAATGTATATTAGGTAAAATTAAAGTGTGCTTTAATTCAATTTTGGCTGCCACTAAAAATAAGAAACAACTAAGCCTTAAACTTAATGGTTAATGACAGTCTTTCGAAATAATCTATTAAGTGTCTACACCCAAGAATTCCAGGTGAGATAGAAATGCAGTTCTTAGCTTACATGGATAATCCATTTTCACACGAAACCGAAAACCAGACCTATCTGATGAATGGCATCTTGCAGTACTACAAAAGTCACTCCTGTCGGCTCAGATCTCGTTCGCATCATTTCCTCGAAACGTCTCGCGCTCAACGCGCATATCCAACAAAAACAATCCAGCACTTCATTCAAAACCGAACTAAATCGCCTGAGGTTCCTTTGAAGGCGAGCGCAAAAAGAGAAAATGCACTTAAGCAACTCAAGTTATTCTTTCTATGAAACGCTTCGTACTTCATTTTCTATCATTTAAATGCACTCTGTGGAATTTCATTGGAACAAACACAGCAAGGCAGTAAGTGGCAAAGCGGATTACGGCTTGAAAAGCCCCTTTGGGCCGGACCATCAGGCGCGCCATGGAGAGGCACTTTCACTGCGCCCCCGCGACGCCGGCGCCTTTCGCCGCTCTCGAAACAATGGGTGGCGAAAGAGGAGAAGAAACGTATGAGATGATTAGGAGAGGAGCTATCACGACAAAACGGAAGGGAGGAATTGGGTGGGTGTAAATGGAGATGAATAGACGAAGGTGGGAAAGATGTAAGGAAGCTATTGACGAGTTAGAAATTAAAGAGAAGGAGATAAGCGGAAACGGAAACGGAAAATAGAAGTGGAATGGAGGGAAGAGATAGAGAAAAGAGGTAGAAAATGGAAGGAATGGGGTGATGTTAAGAAGGAACAAAGAGGGCAAGATGGGAGAAGACAAGAGGAAAGAAAACGATGGAAATATGGATGAAGAATGACAACAAGAAGGAAAATGTAAAGGTTAGATAAAGACGCTTTTAGGGAAACGATAGAAGTGGAAAGAAGATAAAGATATATCGGAAAATGAAGAAGACAAAACTGATGTATAATCGAGAACAGAGGACCGGGAGGTACAGGGGTTTGAGTCCCGACGTTGGCAGAATTTTCGACACTTCCTTGTCAACTAAGTCGAATTCAGTCGCTGGCCGGAGAAGAATTCTAGCGACCAATCGGAAGTTTTTCGTGGTTTCTCCTATCAACACCAGGCGAATATCAGTGCAGTACTCTAACAAACGGGCCACTGACCGCGCGGGGTCTTTCCTTCCTCTCTCTTGTTCCATCACCCGTTACTTGCACACACACATGCCTAATCTACCTCACATGTCTGGAGACCAATCGCGAGCTTAGAGCTTGTCCCAGCTGGAGCGATGTCACGTTGGTGTGAGATTCTTGGTTGTGGAAGATCCCCTCAAGCCGACATAAGTCGGCACGAGATCGCGCCATCCAGCGAGGGAAGGTCACTGGCACCTCCCGCAATAAAAACATGCACTACACGTACGAGAAAACCGACCTCGGCCGTTGACGCGCCCGAAATTCAGGAAATAGGGAAGAGGGGAATCACTAATCAGTCAATCAAAAAATAGAGAAGAGAGTATAGGATAAAAGTGGAAAGTAGGAAAATAAGAACAGGATAAGAGAAGAAGAAAAAGCGGTAAGGAGAAAGAGATAAAGAGGATGAAAAGAGAATCCATTGAAGAGAGTTGGAGAAAACAATGGAACGTGGAAGATGTAACTGCACAAAAGAGGAAAGAGGGTGTACAAGAAACGTGAAGAGAGAGAGAGAGAGGGGTGGAACATGGCAAGATTGAGAAGGAGGAATGAAGCGAAAGAGTTAAGGGGATAAATGAGTTTGAAAATCAATAAAAGGTGGGAGGAGAATGAGCGAAAGAGAAAAGGATCATCAGGGCATGGACGTAGTGGAAAGAGGGAGGGACGATAATCGGGACGGGGAAGGTGAAAAGAGACGAGGGGAAGAGAAAAACGGGAAGAGAGTAGAGGAGGAAGGTAGAAGAGGAGGAGAGAAAGCCGTTAGGATAAGAGAAGAGGAAGAGGTGAGAGGTGAAGAAGGGACAAAGAAGAATGGAGAGGGGTAAGGGGAAGAGGTGAGAGGGGAGAGGGGGAGAAGAAAGAGAGGAAGAAGGGAGTGGGAAAGAGGGGAAGGGGAAGAAGGGGGCGTGGAGGAGGGACGACGGGAATTAGGAGAGGGGGAGAGGGGAAGTGTGGAAGTGGGGAAGAGGGGATGAGGGGAAGGAGGAAGAAACGAAGAGGAGAAGAAAGGAGAAGGCAAGAGGGTGGGCGAGGTAGAGAACAAAAGCGGGAAGTGATTTGGAGGGAGAGGAGAAACAGAAAGAGCGAGGCCATTGCGAGCCCGCGCGCAGTCTAATGGCAAGTTCCGATTGAGAAGGCGACGCCCGCGCACCCGCAACTTCCGGATTTAAACGTCAGATTTCCATTACTTGCCTTTCGCTCGCATCGCGCCGCAGAGGCGCCAACTTTCCACCGATTGTTGAGTGCTGTCCCTTAGGAGATGCGCTTTCTTCAGGGAACTTAGGTGAAGGCCGCTAAAAGTAAGTCAAGTCTTTACAAAATGATCCGTAAAATCGCATTCACAAAATGTATTTAAACGAAGCGAACCTCACCGTAAGCAGCGAAACATTGTTATTTCCAGTGTTAGAATTCAGTCTTTTTTTCGCAATTGTATGATATTTGTACTTTGCATGTTTATTTGCAACAAGGTAATGAAGTGTGATTTAATTCAACATCTCAAGGGATATCTTTATATATGATAGTTAATGCTCTCTAGTAAGTAAAATGTACCAACGTGAAGAAAATTAGAAACAAAAAAATGTCTTGACTGCACCCTCAAAAAGTTTAAAAAATTCTGTCCGCTTTTTTCCTCTTGAACTGCTCTTTTGTACACATTTTCTCTAACAGCGTAACATTTAGACCTTATATAAATCCCAAGTACAGTACACATTTGCCCCACAGTCTCGGGGTAAATGTTCACTTAAGAGGTTGTTTCAAACCTTTAATAAAACCATGAAAAATTATTTTTTTAAACGTTGAATGGATGATTTAAAATCTAGAATAACAGTCCTAAAAAATAACAAATCTAGTTTTTAGTTCATGCAGACCCACTACAAACTGAATTTTGCCGAAAATGGTACGAAGTTACCCCACTCCACTCTATATTACAAATTACAATAAACAATAGGCTTTAATGAATAGAAGTTGCTTAGCTGGAAGGTAATGAAAATTCTCGATTAAAAATATAAGACATTATTAAGGAGATTTCTAAACTTTATATCATATATGTTTAATTTTTTCTTTCATCCTGCAAGATTATAAGAAAATCATTAGGTAGGTACAGTATCAATGTACTGAACATGAAGTGCCTTGTTTGTGCTTGTGTGAACAGCTTCTAAACTTAAGCTTCAGCAAACCATAGATCAAAGATTAAAATAACCATACATTTCTTAAACTACTGTTCTACGACAGCACCGAACATCCTATTATTTAGTTTCTCCTACTATACTAAGATAAAATTTGCATGTTGAATAGAACTCTTACAAATTGTTCGAACAAGCAAGCTATTTGTTACTCAGTTTATAAGCCCATCGTATACGCCTAAGCTATTCGTACGAATTTTCCATTATGTATTTTATTCAACTGTGAAAAATACATTTTCCAACAACGTGCAATTCTGAGAAGACCATATTCGTCCGCATCGCCCATTCTCAAATTCTCTAATACTTAAAATCTTACATTTTTACATAATTTGTTTAATTAACCAATTAAGTTATAATCTTGTCACAACATATTATGCGCTCCCTTTTTGGCCACCGCCAGAATTGGGGCCAGCGGGCAGATTGCGAGTCGCAACGCGACGCCTGCAAATCAGTCGAGCTCTGGTCGCGCACACTTCGTGTCACGCAAATGCTCATTCATTACATCATCTTCACATTACAACATACATATACGCATGTGTAATCTTATTCTAGTATTCTTTGATAGTTCAATGTATTATACAACGAACTAGTCGGTAGCATTAACTATCCTGTTCAGAGGCATTAATGTTTCAAGTGAACGCGTGTGAATTAGAATTATGTTTATTGTTTATTTATTTGTCAAAAAACAGTAAAAACTGTATATGACGTGTGGGGAAAGAAATTTCTCTGCGCACATTTTCTTGAAGGCCAGAATAAAAAAAACACGAAAAAATGAATTAAGAAAATAATTATTTTAGAAAAATAAAAATATTTGAAAAATGTTGGCTCCCGAGTTATAGAGAATCAATTTCAACGGTAAATGAACTACAAGCAAAAGGAGTACTCAACAAAATGGGCACAGTGAAGCTACATTTACGTCCAGAAGCAAAACAAGGGACCATCTCAGCATTTGCTCAATGGATCAAGGAAACTGGACAAAAACCTGATCGAGATGGGGGTCATTGACCCGGAAGCTGAAGTACATTACTTGTTACAGGCGTATTAAATATTTTTTTAAATGTATACAATGCAAACGTAAACTAATTCATTATATATTTTTGTTTTGTTACAATAAACATTATTTTTCTTTTTCACGATCAATATAGTCGTGTATGTTCTTCACGTGTTGTGCGATGTATTGTGCTTCATATTTATACTCACAACAGTGACCTTTCATACACTCAATACATTCATTTTTTAACTGAATAATCGTGCGCGTGAAACAGAACTACATTCTCCACGTGTTACGCAATACTGTGCGCTAGGCTTGTATTCGGAACAGTGCCTCTTCACGTTTTCAATTGAGCATACATTCACTGTACACCAGTCATTGTTTCTGGCGTGGCAACTGAACAGTGTAATATTGCCGTGGTGTGATTCTCAACTTTGCAACGAGTCCATGGCCCGTCTTGTGTGTCATCACGCATTACCGCCACAGGTGGGAGAGCGCAGGGCGCGCCCGCCTCCCCCACTCCCTTCAGTGAAGTACGACGTGCCATCCGCCAGGAAACGTCTGGCGGCACCTCGCTGCATCGACCAATCGCCACTTGAAAACAACCAGAGTAATAATTGCTCAATTTTTATAATATCATTGTTAATTTCAATCTAATTTGCTTTATTTTGATCTTTGCATATATTGCGTGCAATTACATCATGTTGGTACTTGCTTAATTTTATCTTTCATCTTTACAAGACTTGATAATTCCATTAGTGTAATTTTAATGTAATAGTCATTTGATTCAATTATATGTAATAACTATACATGTCTTTCAATTCATTTTGTGACGATGACAGCACCTGAAAGACTTTTTTCCGGTACGCAAGGATGGTGACTTGCAGTTCGTTAATTATTAATCCATCACCAGTGGTCCTCCATGGTACGTAGAGCAATCAGAGGGTAAAAGGTAGTGTGTACGGCTCTCGCCTTCAACTAATCATAGTCCACTGACTTCAACACACGCGCTACTCCCTTCACAAACTTTAATAAGTTTAATAGCCATTCGTTTTTGATTTGTCTCTCAAGAAAAGGACTAACGTCCTTACCGAGAATTATACATTTTACAGTAGAGTGCACATATTTTAACTCATTGCGTAGAAATCTCTCTTGGACACAGTTTTCGCGTGTATCCCTTCCACAACCACGTGGAAATGCTTAATGTTTTTCCGTCGCTACTTATGTACCCTACATCAAATTACGAATTTGTGTTGGACATTGTGTTTCTTTTCGAAGACACTGGAGAATCCGAATAATACTTCCAAGATTCAACATATATACTCCCATGATTAGTTCCTATATTTCAGTCTTTAAGTTTATGTAGTAGTGTCCATCAATAAACGGTCGCTAAATGTTATAAAAACAATCCGTTCTTCCCAAAAGTACGGAAATTATTCAATAGATTTTGTAAGAGTGTCCATGTCACGAAGAGCGAAATTACATTAAGTGTTACTCGACTATAAACTTTGAAATTGCAATTATGATCGCTGTTTCATGAATATAAGTCAAAGCAAATTAATTATTTATGCAATGACAGTATGTCTCTAAAATAGTATTTCTTCTTTCGAGTTATTAACAACCGCTTTGTAATTTAGTAATGCAGTAACTATTTATTGTAGTGCAAAAATGAAATTGGATTTAGGGAAAGCAATTGTATCATTCATTTCTTTTATAACCTTACATGTATCGCGCCATATTTTGAAACGTCAGTTGTGGCAGACTCTGAGTCCACACACAGCCTAAACGTAGATAAAAGCAAAGTAGATAGCAGCCAAATACGCCGAGATATGAAATTCATCTTAGAAAAGTCACTGGAGTGTTAAAAAATATTTTATGGGCATTTAAGATCTTTTCTTTCATGTTTATGCCTGTAGATATGTTTCAGTGCTTACATAACATTTTCGTGAATTTTTGACAAACATTTTTGAACAAAACAGAACGAGTGTCAAAAATAAACTTAAACGGTACATCAAGCTTATCAGTTTACATCTTTTATTCACTTTACTTGCATATCCATTCGTTTCGTAATATAAACATTGTATGTAAATGTTGCAAGGTCAGAGGTTGCACCGGTTTGTCAGTCCTCACTCACCGATAACTTCAATAGAACAGCACTAATCCAACTGGAACGAAAAATTACTTGAAACGACTGTGTCCGAGAAGGTTCTGGAATTACATAATTCCTTGATCGATTGATTAGTGATTCCGAGCGCGACAACTGCTAAGGGCATTAGTCCCGTAAGTGTTGTGTGTGTCTATCGCGGGAGGTGGCCATGATATTCTCCCGCTGGGAGGCGAGATCCGGCGTCGACCTGCCCTGTGGCTTGTGGCTATTTCCCCATTAGGTATCCGCCAACAGAATACTGCTATAGTCGGTACAAGCACTAAGCTCCCGACTGGTGTCCCAACATGTGTGAAGTGCACTGCATGTGTTTGTAAGTAAGGGGTAACGATAGACCAAAGAAGAGGAAAGACAGATGGCGCGTGGTCTATGGCCCGTTTGTTAGGGCACTGATGCGTCATTCGCCTGGGGGTGATCAGAGAAATCACGGAAAACTAGCGATCAGAGCAGCCGACGGCTATATTTCTCCTCCAAACAGCAGCTGAATTTTTTGTAATTGGACACACATTTTACTGTCACTTTCATCAAAATACATGACTCACAATTCACCTCGAAAGATTTATTATAATACAGAACTACCATCTCTCTCATCTAACCATTTGTATTTGTACTTCGTGAATGTTAGTTACACGATTCCATTTCATAAATAAACACAAGAGAATTCGACCTAGATATCTAACGAGTGTCGGAAATTCATCAGAACGTAATTCCTAATGTCAAAGATTTCTTTAAAAAATAATTTTGTGCTGTGTAAGCATACTGCAGGTTTACTACAAAATGAATAAGGGAAGCGATTTTATATATTCTACGTAAAATATTAATAATATTTAAATAGAGGCAGACTGAAATAAATTGTTCACGTTTCTTTTATTAACCACGAATTACATAAACTAATATATGATAAATAACATTTCAGAAGATCATTTTTCATTGAAATATTAATCTATACAAAATCAGATGAATTCTATTGTTGCAAAATGCAATTAAGAAATCAAATGCATTGCAGAAAAGAGATATCCAGATTGGATACTTAACCTACCTTTAACAGCACTTAATGTGGAAATTCCTGAATAAGCATGCATGACCTAGATACTCGATAGTTAGCCATTGTGCGGGAATGACGGCAACGTAGAGAGATTTACTATTAAATTGTTTCCTAGAATAGACCACGCTGCTAGACCACAAGTGATTTCATATTTCGTTTTAATTTTCTATTCAAAATATTGGGTAAATTTAATCAACTACCTTTGGGTTCCTAAATGAAATGCGAATGTAATTTACTTCTATACTATTCTACAGTTATGTAGTGATGTTTCAAAATATAGTTATATTAATAGGACACGCCAGCATGAAGCAATTATTTAGGAAATTATTTAGCTTAAACTATAGTGCAGACATTGTTATGTGTACACTGTAATCATTCTATTATTCAATCAATTTCTGTCACAGAATGCATTAAGGAAATATTACTTCTGTATAAATGTACACATTCTCAGCTGATATGCTCACTTATTTATCATCAAAACCTTAAATATATACTGAAAACCTTTCAACAAGACTGATCCTTTGATCATAAATACGTTTAATTTCAATCATGAAACTATTTTTAATAACACCAATACTAACCATCCTATTCGTCCATGTCCCAAAAATACCAATTATTGCTTTAGGTTGTAAATTAAATTTACTGGCTTTTGCAGGGTAGTGTTAGGTGAAACGAAATTAATGCTCCCCTTTTAATAGCAGGGAAGAATCGGGGACGGCGCGGGGACGGAGCGGGGACGGAGCGGGGACGGAGCGGTGACGGAGCGGGGACGGAGCGGGGACGGAGCGGGGACGGAGCGAGAACGAAGTGGGGACAGGGCAGGCAAAGAGTGGGGATAGGTGCGGAAAGGAGGTGAAGAGGTAGGTAATAGCAGGGAAGAATCGGTGCGGAAAGGAGGTGAAGCTCTTATGCAGAGCGGTGGCGAAGGGAGGGGGCGAAGCGGGAACGGAGCTGGTGGGGAGCGGGTATGAAGCGGAAAGGAAACGGAACGCCGACGGGACGAAGCGGGGCGTTGGCAGGCGGGGGGCAGAGCCGAGGGGAGCGGCGCCGGAAATTGGCGGGGCTGCGCGGCCGCGGGGGAGGGGGTTTCCGGTGCGGGGGCGCAGCGAGCGGCTGCAGGTGGGCGGCGCGCCAGTGAAGCGCAGGGGGGGTGAGCTCTGCGCGCGGCTTCTGCCACCGGGGGCAGAGCATTCCACGCTGACGTTGCGCGGCCGAAGCGCGGAAGCCAGATACACAGTAATAAAGAACCCTCAGGAGCGCATTCATGAACGCACAGTATGTCTGATACCTGCTTATGAATGAAGCACTGTCTACGAGATTGAAAGCAGAAATCATGGCAATACGTTTTTTTCTACGTGGATGCCGTTCATGCAATTGAAAATTACCAATGTTACATTATGATACATTCTAACGTTTAATTCGTATAGTACTTTCAACATGCATTCCGCATCTCATTAAGGAAATAACAATAATTGAATAATAAATCGTTTTTTAATAGTACAAGCAATTAGTTTATAATGTTAAGCTTTATTGCATGAGTGCTTGTTTTGAAAACGAGCAACGTTAGAAGCAAGTTTTCAAATTTGTACAAATGCAATAAAGCAACATTATAAACGAGTGCTATTTTTTTGCATGACAGCGTTAGAAATTTATAAGAGACTCAAACTCAATTTTCTGAAACAACTTTCCTGTGATATCTCGGTTACTTGACATCCGTGCGAGAAAAAGGTGGTCGGCGGTTCCGTTTACCTCTACCCCCACCGCGATTTTCTCGCTGCGATTGGCTGAATCTGTGATGACGCAATAATTCGTGCCGTAAAATATAATACGTCATTGTTTGTGCTGTAAAACACCCTATTATGAATGATTTCTTGCAATAGAAAAGGTCGTTTATAATGGTGGAATACAAAATAATTTGTTCATACGTAGTAACTATAGACAAAGCATATCCTTTTATGCATGATTTCTTAGACAAATCATATCCTAAGTATGGTATATAGCGGCGATATTGTATTCGAAAGAATCTACCGCATGCTGCCAACTATTTGGAAATCGCAAAATACTTACCCTTCAGTTTCAACATTAGATATACTTACTTTATTTGTCATTGTGGGGACGGAGAATATTCGGATAAACATATACCTTAAAAAGTCGATACTCTCTATGCAACTTTAAATATTAATCTACTTTTTGAACATGCTTTTCGAAAATATCTGCAAACGTTGTATAACGCTATTTCCTCTCTCCCTGATTATAAAACTCGACTGTATTCGTCGCCTTGCGAACACTGAAGCACGTATAATATTGTAATATTGCTACACGACTGATTAATACCATTTTTGAATATCAGGATTAGCAATTCCAATATTAACACGATTTTAAAATGTCAAAGTCAGTTCTCTTCGAACTTACGACAAAAGCTCGAAACGACGAACCTTGCGCGAACGGTTTTGCTACTATCCGGATCCAAGTGCAGGCGACAATTTCCTGAATGTATGTAATTTTGCAACGGGACGCCGATTCTAATTTGCTCTTCTCGGATCTAGTCAGATGATATTTCTCCGTCTCCGTTGCCAAACACTATTACCTTCATCGTCACGTACTGTGTCGTTCTCCTACTAATTGCATTCATTTTCCAGGGTTGTTTGACACCACATAATTTCTACGATCACTAGTTGTTTGCAACCAGAAACTTTAATAAAAAGATGAGGATACAGTAAAAAACAAAAACCGGAAATAGCTCATTTTTGACGTAAGCTGGATGGCGGCGTACCTATCGGACTTGCTACTTTCCTCTCTCGGGTCGGCGAACGCATGTCCTCTCAGTGGGGACTGAAATGAATGAACCCCTTACATCCGGTTCCAAAATGTCGAACCTTGGTCGCTCGTGATTGGTTGCAATTTACTGTCCTCGTTTCCTGCTCAGAATTGGATGTTCCTTGCTCTTAATCAATACAGCGTGTACCGGAGTCACGTAGTTTCTACCGAAGGAATTTTCTGGATGGAGCAAGCGGTCGTAATAATATATTATTCAATATCTGCTGAATTCAATACCCTCAGTATCTTTTTTTAGTTCTCAATGCGTATGTCATCACGCCACCCAGATTATAAGGTTTACAAGTGGTGGTTGGAGAAACGCTGGAATATTTTCGGATTTACTGAAATAAATACTTTCTCTTAATTTGTTTCAATTTAATGCTCTTTCATTTGAAAAAGAGCCAATTAACAAGGTAATGAAATGCAGTAATCCTAAAACTCTAAGAAAGACTTCTATTTTCTCGATATATCTTTATGCGCCGTTTAGCAACATTTTCGAAAATGAAACATTTGAAAAAAAAATTGTTCTTATCTCCAAAACACCCTGATAATTTTTGTTTCATGTGTGTTATGAGTGTTTTATAGACAGAATTAAAACATTAAAATTATTAGTTTAAAAATTAGGAGAATAATTATTGCTATTCTTGCAAATTAGATTTTATAATATCATTTTTTTGTGATTTTGGAAATAACTATTTTGGGGCACGACCTGATTTCCCCTTTTCGCCAGGGAAATTATGAACAGAATTACTTTTGTAACAACGTTTAATACTTTTGTATCATAACACATTTTTATTCACGATATGTGATTTATTATGTAGGAAGATGATTTAAATAGTTATCTTTTACATCATTTATTGTACACATCACAATTCTTTTGTATTTTTCAGAATACCATTGATGAAACTATCGTATCTCAATAGCATTCGTTACTGGGAAGATCCGACGATAGTCTCAATGAGATGATCTGACCTCATAAATGGCATTGCCCTGTATTCCATTCAACCTATTTCATTGAATCCAAACCATGCAAAAAAAATTCAAACCATATAAACATTAATAATAAGACGTAAAAATTCACGATTTAGATATTAATCATGATGAAGTTTAACTGCAGAAGGAAGTTCGGCGTTAATGCAATATTGCGCCGTGAGGAGGCGACGTAGCAGCTAAGAGCTCGTTCGTCCAACGGGGACGGTTGAGATGCTGAAGCGACGCCGTTGACGCAATCGATGGTCGCCCAAATGGAATTAATTAAGAGTATTATCCTGCCCCATCCAGGCGTCCAGCCCCGCTGCCTCCGAGCACCGGGCCGTCACAGGCTCTGAGCGCCAGATGGGCCCTTATTCCTGGAAGTTGCGAGTCCTCTTAGCTAAGCACGTGCGCCATGCTTTAATATTATTCGTACCTCATCCCCTGTGCATCCTCTCTCAAGCATGGCGGTTGTTTGAGTTTTTCTCAATGCAATGAAGTTTCGTATATAATATTATAAAATCCTAATATTTCATACGCAATGCCTGTTATCGTTAATGTAATAGGAATGGAAGGAACCGAAATTCATGAACAACAAAATCTGAAGTACGTCTATCTCACGATCATTTTAATGTACAACATACTTATTTTTATTTTATTTTTTACTCCTTTATTGAAGTATTTTTCAGATAGAAATAAATGTGCAAAGTTAAGGCAATAAATAAAGTGTAAACACAACAATTATTTCTTTATCTGCTTTCTGCTTAAACGAGAGGAAGGAAAAAAGACGCATTTCAAGTTATCATCACAAAATCATCTTTGAAATTGCAGTTTTGGCATGCTGTATTCACTTCGTTAATAAGCGAATCTTATTAAGATAGGAATATCTAATACCTAAACAAGGAACATGAGACGTACAGAGCAATTGAAAGATACCAATTGAACAGAAAAAGAAAGCAAAGGGATAAATATAAGGAAATTTTAAAAAATGGAAAGCTATTAAAAAAATGAGGGCGTGTCGGAAAATATCGGTCAACAAAAGGCAAGAACAATAGCCAGTCGCTGATGAGCTTAGCAATCTTTCCATCGCAGAGGTCAACGGCCTCTAATGCCCGTCACGTCCGCCTGAAGCCCTCGGCCGTGGCGCTAGAGCCTTCGATTTTCAGCGACAGCCCGACCGCCGGGATTCGGCCCGCAGGGCGCGCTGGGAATATGAGAAGGGATGGCGCAAAATGTATGAAGAAGATGGGGTGGAGGCAAATGAGAAGAGGGGGATGTGATGGGGGGAGAGAACGAGAACGAGTGAGAAGAGAGGGATGAAAGAAACGGGGGAAAAGATGAGGAGAGAGGAAGAAGGAAGTTGAGAAGGCAGAAGAGTGGAAGGGAAAATGAACGATCGGGGACTATAACGTGAAAAGTAATGGGTTAGTGAACGGGAAAAGAACGAGATGGCTCGTGAGCTAGATGGGACAGCAAAATAAGAGCGGGACGTCTAGGGAAACACGCAGTATGAAAGAAGTGACTCAGGGACCAAATCGAGTTGAAGAAAAAGAGTGAAGTGTGGAATCAGAAAAGAATAAATTCCAAGAAACACCAAATAAAATGTGAAATGAATGTGAGGAAATTAAAAAATAGAACGATCTTTTATAGTGAATTTCTATAAACAACAAACCAGCAAATAGGCTGAAAAAGATAATTTTTGAAAATGCATTCATATAATAAGATATTCTGCATCCACTACTGTAAACTTTGAGCGTCCTCGTGTGCGCCAGAGACGAGTTAGTACAAGTGTGTCTTTCTTAACAAGTTTTCAACAATGACAACTGTAAATGGAAACAATTAAAGTGGTTGTTCTTACAACGAGTAACCTTGGCTCTTCATCATTTACATTTGGTGCTATTTCAGAATGTTGTACATTTTAAGTTTCCCAGCTCTTCAGTCACAGTTTGGCCTACATGTAACATCCGAGTATCAAGTTCCCTTTTGATCAGAGCGAATTAGCTTTCGCAACTGATGTTCCTCGAGGTAAAATATATCACATTCCTGAACGTTTTGAGGTAATGCTTCGCAACACTTCTGAAATAAGTCGCACCTGGCTTTCAAAAACATTGAGCAATTAACAGGGAAGAGAGGTCTTGATGATTCAACCAGGAAGTGGTGGGCAGAAGAAGTTCACGGTCGCGGGATTATCTTGTTGCTGGACATTTATGTATTTTTATTAGTGTTAAAGTCTCCTTTAACTGCTCAGGACATTGTCGTAAATGATGATTTAATGAGTATGTGATAAAAAATAATCATTATAAATGAGGTAAATAATGGAGCAATGATGGTACAAGAAACAGAAGTAATGAAAAAAAACTGTTCTGTGTGGGCTTATGCTGGCTGTCCACCACAAATTCCAAGGATTGACCAGGGATTGCTCCCAGGTCCGAGCGCTGGAAGGTGCACTTGCTAACCATTACGCCGCTGTCCTGCCCCCTCTTGCAAAGGGCGATCGCGCCAGAGGGCGCCACGGGGATTAGTGGGCGGAGCCATGGTGGCGGCGCGCAGGCGGGGTGGGGGCGGGGGGTGCGCAGCGGGCCGCCTTTAAGAAAACATGAATTCCGGCGCGGGAAGCCCCCGGCGAGGAGTCGGTATCGGCGGCGGCGGCGGAGAGGTGTTGAATGTTGCAGAAGCTCCCGCGCAGCGCGCGCCCTGGGAGTATTGGCAGGGGGATGGACGTGCCCACGAGGGCGGGGCGGGGGTGGGGGGGTGGGGGGCGTGGGCGGTGGCACGCGAGGTGCCGAAATGGAAGCGAGGTTGATGTTGGAGGAGACGGTGGCTGTGCGTCGGATGCGGTGAAGTTGGTTCAGCATTCTGTCAATTCGAGGGAGATTTTTTTGTGATGAATGTGACGTCAGTCAGTTTGCCAGTTTCTGTTCGTTGTTCTAGTTTCTCAAACTCAAAAATACTATTTTAATTTCTTTTATTAATCACGTTAATTACAGAATTGAATGATCCAGTGATGTTCAACGAACGACATTTAATCTCCCAGCACTTTGCACCAAATATAGTAATTACGTATTGTTGCCCATTGTTGCCAACTATGGTATATATCATTCCGTAAGTACTGTCAGGAGAATGGACGGGGATAAGGGATGGAGATTTCAGTGGCAGAACTTTGGATGCCCGAAGGAAACGGGATAGGTATTGGAAGAAGTTTGAGGAGTACGTGCTGGACACATTTTTGTTGTTGCAAACACTTTTGTGTATTTTGATTGTTATTACATTAGCTGAGCTTTATTTATGTTTTAAGATAACACATGTTCCATTCAATTAATTTATTCTATTAATCCTTATATGGGCAACCGGGCTCCATTGGACGCAGAAGCAATATTTTCCGTTTTGCATCTTTATCTTTTTTTTGGCTGCAAACGGGCAAGCGAGATCCATTGGACACAGGTCTTTTCTTCAGTGTGTAATATTGCATTTTCTGATTTCGTTTGGTCGATTACTTAACTACTTCGTGCCCAAGGGACGGACGGATGTTGGGTTGTACAACAACCTTTTCATCGGAAAGTTATTTGACACTACGTGTAAGCAAATTATTAGATACATATCACAAATTATAAGATAGACGCTTCCGTAGACACAGTTGAAGCGGGTTAGTATATAGTCGAGTCAGAAGAGTGAGGCGTGTGCGGGCCAGGTTTTGCGGGGAAACTGTACAGCGCCAGGAATATCACTGACCCTGTCAACGTTAGAAAACATGAGATCATACGATTATTTATAGTTGATATTTCAAAGAATTTGGTTCGTATAAAAATGTGAGGAGGCAGTCAAGCAGAATAGAATAGCAAGTGTCGCCTTTCAATCTCACATATTTTTGGGAAAGAAGAAGCTTCCACAACTCAGAAAATGTATAACAATGCAAAAAAAGATGTCATTTACGTCCTTGGGAAAGAACTAAGAATCAAAGAGATGTAAAATTTGTTCAAAACTTGTCTGTAATGAGCATGCCCAGGTAAACAGTGTCTGCGATCTGTAATAAGAGAAAAATGGTTTAAAAAAGAAATGTAAATCGCTTTTAAAGGTTTTGTTAAATTAAACAACTGTATTAGAGCGTTCAGCTTCATATCCAAGTCCAAAATATAGACCTGTAAGCATAATTCCGTCACAGACATTCCTGGGTCCGCTTGAACCCGCTTGGCCGGTTGGGTCATTCAAATTGGTTGCCCGGAAAAGGGTCAAAATGAACGCATTTACATGACCGTATGTTTTGTTTCGTTAGCGTGCGTTTATTTCAAAAAACGTTTGCAACCCTCTAGTGAATGCCCTCAAGTTTTGCACGAATACTTTCCAGCGTCCTTGAAAATCATAGTGATTGAGAATGATATTGCAAGATTTGTTTAAAAACGAACTTAAGTGCATTCCAAAATGCATTTAGGCGGCATTTTATGCCTGGCAACTGGAGTGGGCTGGGAGACGGGGGGACATTATTCGTGGTGAGCATTGTCGTCGCGTCAGTGTAAGCATTAGGAATTAATGGGTATAAGGAAAACAAACGTAGGAGAGAAGATATATGAATATGTTTCAAGAAGAAGGCACGTCAGAAAAGTCATAAAGAAGAAGCCACAGAATACACGTTACTTTGCATTTCTTTCTTTATTTCAAATATTTATGTAATCATAATCTGAAATGAAAAAATATTTAATATTTCATGAAAAATTGAAACCTATTGTCACTTGTACACGAGTGTCAATATTTGTTTCCAATTTCCATTCTGCTTCCCCTCCCCCCCAAAAAAATTAGTAATAGGAACGAATGGCACAATGAAGTTGAATTTCCCGGGCTTTTTACAGAATGCTGTATTTTCATTTTTGGGATGGTGGCATTATAAATATTCAAATTCAATGTTGGCTATGCTTCAGCAGACTATACCTCAAAGCGGAAATGCATACAATGTTACATACCTCAATATAATATGCATGTTTAATATACAGTAACAAATTGATCCTAAAGAGGCGTAAAAGATGAAAGAGCTGAACCAAAAGTAATTTAAACTGCTAATTCGTTGCCCGAGGAAAACGTACACGCTAGTCATAACGTGTAAACTATACTGTTATGAATTCATTTGATATATTGGGACCAGACGTGCATTTCTTTTTGTCTTCATTTATTTTTGAACGTCGCTTTTTAACAGCCAATGCTCGTGAACGAAGTAGAAGTTGACTCTCTTTTTAAAGCGAAACTTGATTTTTTTAGTCGAGGAAACAGTGAATGGTTCGGTGGCACTAAGCCTCAAATTCTTATGGTTTGACATAAACTACACATGCTTTAAAAATCTGCAGGTTTATATAAACTATTGGTGCTACAAAGGCGCATACATTATAGTATTATTTGTAACTGTTACGCATTATTTTAATACTGCAACTTTTATGCTACCAACACTTCAGCTGTTAATTCAGAAACTTCTCAACAAACTAAGTGTCTGGAAGGTATTCATTACTTTTAATCACCCTACTACCATACAATCACACGGAATACCCGACAATCACTGAGGTAATCTGTCAGATTTATTGCCTTGCTCATGCACCTTAAAGAGTTCGCCATTCTTCATTGTCATCATCATCAATCCACGAAAATTTGGCAATGTGTAAATTATTCCTAGTAATTTCAGAAGAAGTCTTCCCGAGGAGACACTTCTTACAAAAGGAATTAATTACTTAAGTCTGACGCAGATATTGATTATGATTTGATAGTTTCAGATGTAATATATTTATTCAAATCATGTTACGAAGAACATTTTTATGTAGCATAGCTGCTAGCCAGAGTAGCTTTAGTATACCACTGAACTCTGCCACACGGGAGTTCGGTAAAAAAAACATGTTTCTCTACGAAATATTGAAAAACCACCTCCCACAAACTCCAAAACAGAAGATTCGCGCGAAGCGCAGTCGAAACCCTAGCTGTTCAAATGAGTACGCATCCCACACGTTCCGGAAACGCGCAACTCGACGAACAGAAAGTAATAACAATTATTCGGTTTCCGGGGTGAGCGCACGCAGTCGCGAAACGCAGGGCTCGCCTACGAATCTAATTAGCTCGGGGCGGTTGCACGCGGATTGCCGCGGGCATGTGGCCCTTGGGAGTGGGGCAGCGTGGGTGGAAGCGGGAGACTGCAGGGGTGGTGGAAGCGGCGACAAAAGACCGCTCCGGAACGTGCAGCATTCAGCCGCGCTGGCGCGTTCTCCACCAGTGGTACATACTTTCAGCAGCACATACCTTCTCGAATTATTTGTAAAGGTTGCGTAATATAATTCTAGCTTAATTAGTGCAAAATGTTTGCAAGATAGAACTCGGCTGTACACGCTGACACAGACAGTAATGGATTACCTGACTTAAGGACCGCCTCGAGAATCTCGGTCACGACTGTGTTTCCAACCTGCTTGAGCTGGAATTTGAACTCACGAACGTAGATTTTGTAGTAGAATTTGAATTTGAATTTGTAGAATTTGAACGTAGTGGAATTTGCACTCACGAAAGTAGAACACGCTGACACAGCCAGTAATGGATTACCTGACTTGAGGACCGCCTCGAGAATCTCGGTCACGACTGTGTTTCCAACCTGCTTGAGCTGGAATTTTGAACTCACGAACGTAGATTGCTGGAACACCCAAGTAAAGCTTTATCCAGTCGAGATGTTCGGCATTACAGATGTCTGCACGCCCACAACAATGTATTTAATTTTTTACTATTAAAAAGATGTAATAAAATTGGAATTTGGGAATAGTAATTGGAAGATATTCCAAAAGTGTAAAAAACTGCATGTTTTATACAAATATAAATATTGTGTGATCGTGCGGATCTCATGCCAAGGTTGGCGGCCTGATCTCACCGGCGGTGAGACCGACAGGTGAGAGCGGAGGTCGGCGACGAGGGGAAGCGTGCAACCGACCGGCAGTCTAGTCGAGCGGTGGCCATTACGTGTGATGTCGACACTTGCATGTGATGTCCAGTCGAGAACTGACCGTTGTGGAGAGCGGTTGTGTATAATGCTTTGGTTGTAATATGTTATTTTTCAGACGGGTCTGGCTGCAGAGTAAAGAGAGAAAGAGAGAGAGAGAGTACATACGGTAGGGTGTGTGGGGGGAAACGGGCATACCTGTACGCGTGCTTTATTTTAACTATCACCTAAATGTAACAAGTTGATGATGAAACTTTATTGTTTAAATGTGTGGTGTCTTTCAAAGAGTTATCCCTAACATCCCCAACAATATTAGTGTCGGTTTTTGTTAAGAAACGGGTGGTGATAATAGCAGTCTCACCTTGCTTTCACGTCTAATTTCCATATTTCCCTGTTCAAAAATTTACCAAAAAGTTAATATTTATATTTTCAAATTTTCATAAGACATCTCTCTAGAGAAAACTAATAGTTATAAGATCTTAGACAGTTAATCTGAAATACATCATAAAATGATAACTAATTTGCTGAACTAGCCTTACGCATACTATGGCTGCAATTAGATTAATCCCTTCTGAGGCGTTCCCCGTGATCTTTTATCCATAAATTCTGAAATACCTGTATTACCACTGCATCATGGAAGAGTAAAATTTCCTTTTATGTGGCCTTCCGTTATTCTCACAGTCTGTTACCAGTATTTTTGGTACGTATTCATCAGTCTTAATTTGGTTTATCATAAATAATTTTCGATTTCACAGAAAGAAATTACATTCATGTCTTTCGTGTAACTCGATATGGGGGAAGAAGTGATGGAGATGGGGAAGAGTTGTGGGTGGGAGTAGGGTGGTGGGAGGAAGGTGACGCTATGGGGGGGAATAGGGAACCAGAAATGGCAGTTGAGCTACGTGCATGAGTTCGTAGCTGTGGATTGCAATGACGGACCTTTCGTGATAGACGGCGATCAAATATTCCTAGAGAATTGGCCGTCTACTTCACTCTACTGGAAATATAGAGCAATAATGCTTTTCCGAAATTTCTTATACTTATTTGAGAAAGCTCTAAAATTCATTGAACTACCAGTTTTATCTGTGCTCTGCCGCAAGTTGAAGGCTTTTGTTTTGCGGGTTGCTTTTTAAGTATGAGTGTAAGACCTATGATCATTGTGGGTCAGATTCTAGCACATTAAACTTTGTTAAAATAACTATTTTTGCGATATATTAAAATATGTACTTCTAATTTTAATGCTAGATAGTCAAGATAAATGCTTCCAAGTATCTCTGAAATAGACACAAATTTCGAAAATAGTGATGCTGTGTCCGTTGTCAGTAAAAAGTTTCTAGCAGGTTGCGATCGATTGATGGATATTCAGAAAACATACCATTCTTTTGCATGTGTTTTATGTGCCTACTTTGAATCACATAAAGGGTTTTAAAATGTATCGTTCTATCAGTTTAAAATAATTGTATTGCTTTCTATAATAAATTAAGTGAGAAAATTTGAAATTGTTATGTTCAACCTACGGATGCTCCAGAAGACTTTGTTGCCTGAACTTCCCCCACTCTAATATGGCGAAATAGACCGGAAAGATTTTGACTTTTATTTCAAGATAACTTTTCAAAATAGCTTCCTTATTGAAGAACTTTAACACCAACGAGAAATTGAATTTTGATGTTAATAGTTTTGATTATATATTCAATGATATGATACGAATATAGTACATAGTACCAGCGTTAATTTCACGACTTTCATATTTTTATAACGTAAGGAAACTCCAAACAATATTTAAATTTTGTTGGCTGCGAAAACATTCAGCCAGATGAGTTGCGCATGTTGATTACTGGTATTCTGGCCTACGCGCTTAACACAGTTCCAACATACCCCAACTTCCAAAACAAAAGCAAAAAGGAACATAAATCCAGGATAACGCACAACCTGTTCCCATTGTGTGACTAAGAAAAATGAAATGTAAAATTAGATAACTGATAATACTAACATACGCGGAAAATGCAAAAAATGAAAGATACGATAATTCTCTAAACAAATCTTTCAGGTGAACTTGAATTCCACGCGTTTGCACAGCAATGCTATCCCTAGTGAGCAGGCACCTGGAATTATTCAATGTGCTTTCGAGAAGCAGAAAAATATTTACTATGTCACATGACTTTAAGGATTTTTTATGCAATAATAACGTTCGTCGATTAAATAAATTACTCTTCTTATCGAAATGTCGTCTCATCGTCCTATGTTATGTTTTTATTCTTCTTTGTTATGTAACAGTCGGACCTTTGATTGTATACTTGTTTGAGTAAATAAGGGGAAGGGTCTCGATGGCTCGTTGGTTAGCGTGCTCACCTTCCATGGCGCGACCCAGAGTTCAATTCCCTACGGGGCAAAATTATAACTGTGCGCCTTCTTTTTAAATGCCCCAGTATTCAATGCTGTATGACGATCAGAAAGCCCATCCTAAGGTTATGAAGGCCAGTATACAAGAAGAGGGATGACTTTCCTGTAACCACACAACCCCCCCATCTCGTGGCCGAGAGGCCGGGCCACCGATGGTCTGCGAAGGCCCACAGCGGGTTGTCGAGCTAATTGTCACGGAATAAGGGGGAACTGAAATTTTGTTAATCTTAGCGTGTCTGCTAGCAACTGGGCATACTCTCTTGATTTTGTTTTCCTCTCGAATTCCATTCAACTTCAAAATTACATTATTTAAAGGTTGGAAAATTATTCTATGTAGTAGATTACTCAATGATAACATGATTATTTTCTACTAAAATGAATTTAAAAATTGTTCAGTTGGCAAACCAAAATATTTCAAGACAATGTAACTGCTATAAAATGTACTTTTTGTTGTTTCTTATAAGTAGATTGATAAATAGTACAAACTAAAGAATTATAACTGATTTTAATGCTTATAATATAAATATTAAAATAATATATTAATTCAATTAGTTACTAATAAATTATTGTGATTATAGCATCTAAGATTTGTGCGAAAATGTTTGCGAGTACAGTAGATACAGATTCCTCGCCAGAAATGGCAATTTATTTCTTTTGGTAATGCATGTTCTCAGTTATAGTCTTTATAAATAATAATAATAATAATAATAATAATAATAATAATAATAGGAAATATTAGAAATTGTCCAATTAAAAAAACTCGTGTCCACCAACCCTCCTTCCCTAACCTGCCATCTCCTCCCGTTCTTCAGAACAGCATTAACCTATTCCTGTCATATCCCTGGCCCAGGTGTGTGTTCACCGCTGGTGTCAATTATTTTCAAATGCATCACCGCCCGTTTAAATCCCTCCCAAGCCACCAGCTGTGTAAGTTCCGTGCGTCATTAATCACAAGCGCAAGGGAGATGAAGGTGCAAGAAACATCGGGGTAGCATCAGGGAATAGTAATGTGTTCACACGCGGCAGACATCGAGCATTTAGTTGGATACAGGGGGCTGCAACAACTTCAAGGGGCATCAGGGGATTAATTGTTGGAGCTCCGAATGTGACAGATGGTTATTGGGAGATCATGAGTATTTAAAGGTATCCGTCTCTCGGGATCCTGGAATGAGGCAAAAAAGCATTAGAAAAGAGATCAGGGAAGTAAATATAAGTAAAATGACTGAAGAAGGAATAATGCATGGTGAGAAAGAGCAATCATTAGTACAAGTGTTATTTAAACTAAGGCTCAAATTATATTGGTTTTCATTAAAAAAATCGCAATGAGTAAATTGTCCCAATTTTAAGACATTTTTCAAAAGTAAAAATAACTATACTAAAAGCCAACATCGAAGGCTTCTGGCAGTCTTTGTTACAAAAAGAGGTTACTCTTCAAAACTGTAATAATGCGACCAAAAATATATTTTTTATTAGACTTTACCATAAGAAACATAACTCGTAAAGAAAATACGGGTTTAGGATCCCAGGACGCATGGCGTTCGAGTTAAGGTGTCGGAGTCAACGGGTGTCGTTACTTGTTCGGAGTTGCTTGTGTGCCTGCTGCTTTCCAGATGCAGCAGTAGAACCCTTTTGAGGTTTTTATTGATGGTTCTTTGGTGTATCATATCAAGCCATCTTTTCTTAGAGTATTATATGTGGAAAGGATTTTTATGTATTTTAATTTATATATCATTGCTAGAGGAATTAATAGCTAGAATTATTAGGCAACTCGTTTATTATTTAAATGTTCAATAATTATGAATAATATTAATTTTTAATGCAAGACAGAAAAATCTATCTTACTCTGAAGTTCAATACACTTTTATATCCATTTTCACTAAGTGAAGAAGTTTAAATGAAATATCTAATAATATTATAAGTACACTGAAATTGACCAAGTCTTTCACTCCATGAGTCCATGTATAATTCTCTGAGTCTTCGGTGCATGGTGTTCTCACACCAAGGTGTCGTAGCATGTGTAGTGCAATTTCGACGTTCACATCGTAACTCACTGTTCACCCGGACACACTAATGAATCTTCAGCTTGGTGAATATTGTCCGAAGAGAAGACGATTTGTTAATCCTGGAGAAGCGAGGTCAAGCGAAGACTGGGTAGACGTATTGTTTTGGAATTTAAGTTCCTTCGGCAGACTGCCTGGCGTATGTTTCTATTTAAAGGAAATGGAGGTTCATTGTATTGATTAAGTAGCCTTGAAAGGTTACAGTATTAGCGCTTGCAATCCAACCGATCGACCTGTCGTACGAACCCTGAATTGATCGCGTGAAGTAGAGAATTGGCAAAATAAATAATAATCTTAAAGTAGTAGACGATATGATTGATAACGATTCTTCTTCTGGTATGTTTATACAGGTTTAGTTTATGTTGCAAACTGACTATACATTAATAAAACAATGCAGGCTTTCACGGCTGAATATACTATTAAAAATACCTTCTGGGCTATGTAGCCGTGGTTGATCGGACATTTTTTGCCCATACGTTTCATCTACAACTGCGGTAGACATCATCTGTGATTACTGCGTACACACAGTTCTTCAAGACAGCTAGCTAGTGACTGGTAAACTTGGACTCTGTGTTGTCCGCGAACCGCGTTATAAGTGGGACTGCCGTCATTCGGCCGTATTGGATCCTCAAATTTGACGCCGCGCTCGTGGTTGCTCAAGAGTGTGTGGAAACCAAGTTTACGGGATATTGATAACCGTATTTTACAGTTAACTTTGTATGTATTATTTGAATCTGTTGCCAGCTCAACAGATCCTCATTGTAACAAGCGCGCCCTGGTGAGTAGTCGAGAGGAGGTGCTGGAGCGGGGACGTTGACAGAGCGAGAAATTTATTAATTATTTTGTGTCTCCAGGCGCATTATCTGCTATGGTCATCAGTCCCGTATGTTTAGTGCTTGTCCCTGGAATTGGTGATGTTTATCCCCCGCTGGAACGTGAGAGCCCACTCCTCGGCTTGCGGAGGTTTCAAGCATCAAGGTATTTCCGCCAGATGAACACCGACTCAACAGGGGCAATCTATAGCCTCACTGGTGCTCCGATTTAACTGGCAGTGTAGAATGCGTGTGTAAAGAGAGACGAAGGAACACTGACGAAGGAAAGATCGCTCGCGGTTCGTGGCCCGTTTCGTAGTCCACTGCTTTGACATTCATCTAGTTACTGATAGCAAAAAAACACGGAAAATTGTCAAATAGCACACCCTTTTGGTTGCATGGCAGTGAAGTGCACGTGTGTAAAGTAAGAAGGAACAGTGATGAAACAACGATTACCCGCGGTTCTTGACACGTTTCTTAGTGCACTGCTTCGACATGCTCCTGGTACTGATAGCAAAAAACACTGAAAACTGCAAAGCATCACAGCCTTTTACAAGAATTCCCCCAAGGCAGTTCCTGAATTCGACCTAGCTGTGTAGGAAGAGTCGAAAATTCCCCATCGTCGTAACCCCCCGGTCAGCGTCAATGCAGGTGGCAACAGTTGTTGGACCGGGCCTTCTCATCCCGCGCGGGTGAGGGACGCGGCAGAGAAGATTCGGGGTCAGGGAAGCCGCCGGGATCCAGGGCGCGCCGGGCCCTGGTGCAATCGATTTTTCGGGCGCGGAGGGCGGGGGGGCGGGGGGCGCCGTGCAACCGGCTGACGGTCTGGCGTCGCATTCGACGGGGCCAGGATCGTCAGCGTCGGCGACGCCACCGCTCCCGGCCCGGGCGATACTCTCTTCACTGCCAAGCAGGATCGCCATATTGGGGCATTTTGTCCCCAAAATAGAGAGTATTTTCGTTGTGGGAAAATAATGGGGAACATAAATGGACGAAGAAATGTTTGAGAATTTTTGGGGGAAATTATTTTCATCCAGAGTCGATGTAGAAATATTATTCTCTGAATTATTGTGAATAAAAAAGAAACAATTGATGTTATTCTCTATCATTTTATGTATCAAAAAGGGATTGTCAGAGCCAGTTCATGACGTTGGTCCATAATTTGGAGAAAATTTTTCGTTTAAAATTTTGTTTCAATGGAAAGGTTGTTTGGGGAAATTCCGCAGTAGTTGTGGGGAAGGAGCTTGCAACACATCTGGCAACCCTGTTGCCAATGTTGGAGTCGTCCTCGAGGAAAATATATTTTGCCCGTGGATGTGCGTATTAATGAGGATCGCAAATGTGAAAAAGAAACGATTAACGAATAGATCGAAATTTACGTAATTGTCAACGAAACAAGGTACAAATAGGAAATAAAAACGTACAAATAAAATGAAAAGGGTTAAGAAGTACAAGAAAGTAAATATGTCAACAGTCCTGCAGAATGTCTTTTTCAGTCCTGAAGAAGGTCTAGGAAAGACGAACCCCTCAAACGTTGTCTCAAACGTCTCAAATATCCCAAACGTCTCAAATGTCCCAAACGTCTCAAATGTTTTCTGAAATGTTTTAAACATCTCAAAAATTGTCTCAAATGTTGCTCCTATCCTCTTATGTTCCTAATAATTTCATCGCATGTTCTCGCAGTTTTTAATCTGGAAATTAACTTAAATTACACATACTTAATTTAAGAGTTTTTTGAGGAAATACCTTGATATTTGTTAGTGCGACGCACAGTGCAGTGCCTCCCTTCCAAGAGAAACAGAATGTTCTGAATAGCTAGAGCTTACAAAAAAGCAAAACCGACATGTAAGATTGTTTGCCAAGTATTGCAATCTTCTAACACTAGTATGTTTAAGATCATTATTTTAAATGTGAAAATAATGTCATACTGAACCTATCTTAGTGTTTCTGACAATCCGCACTACGGAGTGAAGAAACCATAAAAAAAGTGGAATAGATCAACCAAAATATATTATCTTCTAGATTACGGTACAGAAAACGTAATTCGTGTCTCTTGAAGGGACATAAACATTTGTTGTAATGGTCTAGTGCCGGAAACGTATTGTGCACAAGAGTTACGCACGATTTGCGCGGTTTCGAGTTGCATGTTCGTCTGCTACCCAAGTTTTTATAATCTACAGACGTCAATGTTTCTCGTCTTAAATCTTCTTAATGCATTCCTAAGGGGTAATTCCAGAGGTAAGGGGTATCCAGAGGTAATATACTTTCGGAGTTCTTTGACCGTTTTCGTGTAAAGAGCGGATATTGCTACGACTGATACCAAGTAAACCCATTAATAACACCCTGCAAGTTGCATAAATTAGACAGGCACACAAAATAAAATAAAAGTTGTCAGACTCAAGACTCGAAACATGTTTCCCTATGTATGTTAAAGCGCTGATTCCCAATCCGAAGCCAGAATTGTGCCAACACTTTCCAGTTTCTTTTAAATCGAGAAAAAACACCCTGAAATTTTCATTTTAGAGCTTTACGGTGGTTTTCGCGATAAAAAAAAATTGGAGTGTGGTGTACCAATGCTGGATTCGGATTCAGCCCATCGTCATGCACAGCGAAACACGTTCAAAACTTTGGGTCTGACAATTTTTTTTTATTTTGTGTGCCTGTCTAATTTATGCAACTTGCAGGGACTACAGGGATATTTTGAAATGCCTACTTCAATTGTTTTCTAATTACTGTTATAACTGTATTAAAGACCGTTTCTCCAACTTAATTTACATCGTAAACACTGGCTTGAAATTCAATGCCTCGTCAACAAGAAAGAAAAATTTCATGTCGCAGTGTGATGCATTTAACATTTTACATTAACATTTTACGCGTTACTGTATGTCCTTTACTTGCTCTCAGTGCTCTCGGTAGAATGACTCGTCCGTGCGTGAAAAACTGTTCCAATAATTAATGCACTTTAATTGTAGGATTATTTTGTAAGAACTCTCTCGTCAGTGCTCATTGGACTGAGTAATAAATCAATTGTAAAGTTTGATTATTTTATCAGCTCCACCGTGCGATATTTTAATTTTTTAATGCTAAGACTAAATGAGACATTGACATCAGGTGATCATTTTTTCATTGTTAAATGCAATACAACATTAAACTTAGCGGAGGCAGCAGTTAAATAGTAGCCGCCAAATCACTCTCAAGGTACGGGATATTGATGCCTGGTGCGAGTATTAAGAGAATATAAGAAATATTATTGTGAATTTCTTTCCAATTCTAGATTTCTTCTCAAGACAAATACTCATAAAACAAAATATAAAGAGCCATTCATAAAGTTTTGACTTGGAACAAACACTGCAATCAGAAATTCGATCAACAGGTTTTAGAATTAAAGATTGAATGCATAAATAAGTTACACAAAACTATTCACGTGACGAACGCTAGAAGTCTTTCCTTACTCTTCTACTAAAAGAATAATAATAGTAAGATTTTTCATAGCTGATGAAGGTACCGAAACTCCAAACGAAAACGTTTTATTCCAGAAGTCCCCTGAGAATTTCAAGATTCCGAAATGCCTCTTAGGCATCAGGTCCTCAGTCAGTTCTCTCCTCCGTCACTGAAATGGCGGATGCGTCTATGCAAAGTACCTCATTTAAGGAAAGTAACTTGCTGCAGATGCCGTCGTTTATGCAGCGCTCGATGAGGCAACGAAGAAGATGCACTTGAGGTGCTAACGACTTAACAGTCGAAATGCGACACGGCGTGAGCAAAATTAAAGGAAAGGAACGCGTGTATGTTGGTAGTAAAGAGGAAGTTGGAGGGAAAATAAAATTGGTAGATCTCTCTGACGACAGTAGCGATAACGGCAAACAGTTAAAATATTAATAATAAAATAGATTACTTGAGTTTTATTAAAGTCATAATTTATCGAAAGATACACACGCATATTTCTTTTAATTTTACCTTTAAAGTAAATCAAGAAATATAATAAAATCTACTATTCACTTTTAAAAAATGTCCGTTTTAATCAATACATTATTATCTGTGAGCACGTAATGAGCTGTGAATCATGCCAACTAGATTTTACTGACATTTACAACAATATCCATATGTAAAATGTAAGCAAACTCTATTGGAATATGTAACGTAAATTAAGGAGACCAGGGGGTGTGGGTAGCGATTGACACTCGTAGATTTTAATTTCTTGTGCTACTTCAGTTTAATGTTGACAAGTTTGATTGTAACAACATAAACATCATTTTTTAGGGTACCTTAAAGTACTATTTTATTTGTGAATGTTTGCCTATCGAACTTTCAGTTTCGCTAAAAGTCATAAAGCCAAAATTCACAACTAGTTTTATCGAAACATACTGCTATCATTTTTAGAACGTTGAGTTCTAGTAATGAGTTGAGGTAACCTCATTTAACTGTTTCAAGTTTTGTGGGAAAGAGAATTTAAACTTGGTAGCCGAGAAAGACAAAGTTGGAAGTTTAATTAACAATGAAAGAAAAATACATGTTTAAACATCAAACGAATAATAATTATTTTAGAAAACTAAACATCAAAATGACAAAAAAAATGACAAAAAGTGGTCATGAAAAGTTCCCTTTCATGACCAATAAGTACACGTCGACGGACGACTACTACTCGAAATGTGTATTCGGACTCTATGTGACGTCCGTTCGTGCTGTCTCGCGTGAGGTGGAAGAATACCCACAGTATGCCCCCTGCGTCGCTGTACAGTGGGCCAAAACAGGGGTTCATTGCACAGCATCTAATTACAATTAAAAAAGGTTGAATTTTATGGAAAAATTGTATGTTTTTGAAAATATTTCAAAAATAACACGAAATGTAATTTTATCAAAATGATAGGTAGTAGAGTAACAACATCAGTAATGGTCACTGCGTCAGAAGTGGCCGCATCAAAAACAAAATGTGAAATATGCGAATTAAAGGCTCTCGATTGGTTTCAAACTTTCAAAAGATGAAACATATCCCTTCTAGAGGTTAGGATTAGAACGCATATAATTTGTTTTCCACGGCTTTATATTTAAAGAATAAAATGAAAACATCTTATTGATATTGCAATGTCTTTCTGTCATGAAGGATTTCTTCAACATGTTTGGCCTAAGATACTTGGGGTTCGAAAATAAATTAACCAAAATAATTAAAAATAGGCCAGAAACTTTAAGCAAGGGATCTATTCATAAATAGGCATGCTAATAGTTCATTGAGTTTCAAATAACGAATTTAGCTCTGTAGCTCACAAAATTGAGAAAACTACGAAAATATTCTTAATTGGATCCACAACTGGTACTTTTAGCCAAATGTTTTGAACGAAAATATTACAAAAATAGTTTTATTTCGTGGAGATGGTTGGAACTAGTTGACCCTGTGTCAACCAACCCCTATTGAAAAGGGAAAACCAGCTTTGAACGAGATTTGTTATAACGATGGCCGTTGTTTTATCCTGGGCTACTGATTCTACACAGAAGGCCTGATTGCAGGCGGATTAGCCAATGGATACTGGTAGCTCAAAAATAGATTGAAATATTTTCACTAGTTTAATTGAATTGAAATTCAAAGCAATACAATAATAAAACGTATAGGTAACTTAAAATCAGATGAGGATGAATGAAAAGCAGCAATTGATAATATACAATGAATCAATAACAAATAAAGATAGCTGAGATTTAGATATTTCCTGTATTAGAGTTCTGTTTGGTTATTGTGCGATTATTACTTGATCAATTCTAGGTATTTGAAATTTCCAATCCAAATTATACCGCTGTGAGAAATTCAGTTAATGAATGTTCACCAGATGTCCATTTAAAGAAAGTTGTTTTTTTGTTACTCGTCTGTGTAGTCGGCTGGCGGCAATCGTTCTTTACTGGCAGGTCGGGAGCGTGAATGCCAAAAGTGGCATTTGGCAGCAAATTCTGGATGAAGGCCTGAACAGTTCTCTGTCGACACTAGACGAGCTGGTAGTTCTAGGCAGATACTAGAAATCTAGAAGCTCTACAAAGATACTCGAAATCCTGGTAGTTGTGAATACTTATGCAGCACTCCAAAGTTCAAATCGTTATGCTTTTTAATGTTGTTGATCGCTATTTACGCACGTTCACAATTCATTTATAGAATACTGCACGTGTAAGTACGTCGGAATTAGTTAAGTAGAGATTGCACTTATAAGAACGTCGCATCAAGTTCAGACGAGATTTCACCTATAAGAACGTCGCAATTAGTTCAATAATAGCTGTAGTTCACGAGAAGTGTGTCCGCTTGGAACAGCGATCTGGCGTCTACGATAGTTTTGAAGCGAGTGAGGTGGTCGCTTATTGTGTGAAAACGTTGCGGACGGGCCGACGAAACTGATTTAGTATTTGTGACCGTGGGTGGTCTGAGTGAGTGGAGAACGATTGTCCCGTGGGAACGATTGAACAGGCGAGGCTTTCACAAAGGTAGTGTGCCTGTGCGCGTCGGGCGCCTGACAGACGAGGGGAGACTGTGGGAGACTAGAAGTTTACCGTAGTTTAAGATTGACTAGCCGCAGAGATGTCGAGGAAACTCAAAAAAGTAACTTATACACGAAAATCACGAGCATAGTAGGAGGTTTCAGCTAAAAATGAGGGAGAACAAAAATGTTTCCTTCTCAATACTACAAAAGAATCAATAAACTACTACGAAATTGTTACTCGCCAAGCGCTACAACACATTTGAGATCACGATTCCACCATCTTCATACTGACACTTCTGTGGGAAGTTTGTTAGGCGGAAGGATCTGATACAGTACATCTGTAATAGTGCAGTAATGTCCTAAGTACGTTTGCTTCGTTCTCGAGACGAGAGTTACTAATTATAATCTGTGATCTATACTATAAGACTCTGTACTAAGAGTGACATCGTGACTCAGTGACCAAGTTCAATCCAATTTGTGACTCGCAAATGATTGCGGACGCAAACAACTCCATTGTTCTTATCAGAGGGGCATTTCGTTTTCGCGAGTCTGGGGCAAGGCATATGCTGCAAGTTCTACCAGTCTGCCAGTTCGACGTATCCCCAAACTTTGATATCATGACCATCTATCACCAGTGGTGTCTATCAGCACTACCAACCGTGAAGCAACAATTGTGAAGAAATATTCTTTCATTTAAAGAACTTGTGTATATACGGCACTCTAGTATGTGTGTGTGTTGTGTGAAGAATTCAGTAACCTATATTCCGTAGTAACCGCCATCTTAATAATCATTTTGACTGTTTTTATCCTACTATTTTATTGAATAGCTTTTCGTTGTCTCCAATAAATTTCAATCTATTACCTCGTTTTTCTTCTTACTGCGAAATCGTCAAACGCTCTTTGACAAGAAATGAAGGCAAAAATCGTGACAATAAACTCCAATTGAAGCCTGCGAACAAAGGGTGAAATATTTATACCGCTTCTTGGCCTGTTACATTAACTATTCGTGGCGCCCCTACCCTGGAATTGAATAACAATTGGGTTCAATGGTGGTAACGACATTCATCGACGATGGGAGGTCGGGCGCGCCAGGCGACTCGAGTACAGTCTGTTACAATTCACAGTGAACCTTGGTGGTCCAAGGAAATTATTTTCTCCTTCGGTTTGGTTCGCAATACAAATTTGGCCGTTAAGGATCCTTTCTGATCGATACAACTTATTTGTAGTGACTACTTTTAATCTCTGTTTCAGAACTAAAATGATAACTCGTAAGTATTTGCATTTCAGAGACAAAACAAAATGCTATTAAAGGGTAATTTTCATTGTATGGAAATAATTGTAATATTTTTAATATACAGCTAATGGTATTTTCGTTTAATTTTCTCACTTTATTCTGTAATATCTAAAAATGAGTCTGGAAAACCTCTTTATACTAATTATGTACGGTTATATCAAATATCATATGTAGACGAAATAATAAAGTAGAAAACGTGAATGTAGATAAACACATTGATTTTACCTCTATAACATCGTATTTTCAGAAAAAGGATAATTTACATTTTATATTGGTTTCACATCAACTCATTGTGAATTTTCGCTTCTACAAATTGGCGTATAACTCAAATACTTTCTTAATACTCAGTTCATATGATTCAAAATAAACAATAGAGAATTTTTCTCCAGAAAAATCAATGAAAAAAAGAAAACTTCGCATATACTGACACAATCTACAATATTACAATCGGTAATAGTTAAATTATGAATATTTAATATATTAAATCAAAGTCCAGTATTGATATTTTTTATTTATGATCCCTTCTAGCGAAATACTATTCGTTGCAATTTGTATCAAATGTCGTTCCAAACTTTACTACCATCCATTATAAAGTTAAACAGGCAGTTTTTATAAGTTACTATTTCGGATCACCATCTGTGCCCGTTCCCACAATTTCCACAGCTGTTTATCTGTTCATAATACAATATGTAAAATTAAAATAAATAATAGGGACAAACCACCCGATCTAGCTCATTTGTCAATGCTGCATACCGCTGGGAAGTTCGCATATCTATTATATAATAGATACTCCAATAGAAAATATGTGATTAGTTCTCAAATGACGATTTGCAAAACTTGACTAAAAACGTCTGCTGAAATCCCTATTTATCTGGTTTCATGCAAGTGAATTTACGCGTATGTCAACAAATATTCATAGAAATCAATATTAATCATTGTAATGCATGTTTTAACGTTAATGGAGAGCAGGTTGTATATAATATAGCTAAATGTACATAATCAAAAATAACCATTATTGTAACTAATATTACAGAATTGTGCTTTTGATTGGCCGGAGGCTGTAGCTTTAATATGGTCTTTTCTTGCGGATTTTCCTTTTAATGTGCTTGAATGCGCAGTTTTCGAGAGCCGCTACGTTTATCTTGCCGCGAGTGTACTTCGGCGCTACTATGGGCTGCTGCGGCCCGTAGAGGCGAAGTCGCAAGACTGGGGGAAGGCGCGGGCGGGAACAAGGGCCGCGGGTTTGGAGAGCAAAAGGCGGAGGGCGGCGGGTGGAGGGCAGAGGGCGGAGGGCAGAGGGCAGAGGGCGGAGGGCAGAGGGCAGGGGGCGGAGGGAGAAGAGGGCGAGGCGGCAACTTACGCCGTCGTGAATATTTGACGCGCGTCAGCCCTCATCGCGCGCAGAGGTCGATACGCGCGCACGCAGTGTCACGTGACCGGCCCGCCGAGGCCCTACGTCGAAACGCGCTGCGCCGCGCCGAGGCCCGCGGGATTATTTCGCAGCTTTGTTCAGGCGGCGCCTTCGGAGGGGGAGGGGGAGGCTTTCGGGGCGGTGGTCACGGAGGAGACTCGATCGATTTGTATTTCTTCTATCGTTGGGAGGGTTGCTGATGATGGTGAGGTGATGTTAGTGAATTTGGCGACTTTGAAGATGTGATGATGTGATAGTGGTGTCCGTTGTGACAGTGGTTTCCGTTGTGACAGTGATGACGGTTGAGACAGTGGTGACCGTTGTGACAGTGGTGACCGTTGTGACAGTGGTGACCGTTGTGACAGTGGTGACCGTTGTGACAGTGGTGACCTTGGTGACAGTGGTGACCGTTGTGACAATGGTGTCCATTGTGACAGAGGTGTCCGTTGCGACAGTGGTGACCGTTGTGACAGTGGTGACCGTTGTGACAGTGGTGACCGTTGTGACAGTGGTGACCGTTGTGACAGTGGTGACCGTTGTGACAGTGGTGACCGTTGTGACAGTGGTCAGTTGTGACAGTGGTCAGTTGTGACAGTGGTCAGTTGTGACAGTGGTCAGTTGTGACAGTGGTCAGTTGTGACAGTGGTCAGTTGTGACAGTGGTCAGTTGTGACAGTGGTCAGTTGTGACAGTGGTCAGTTGTGACAGTGGTCAGTTGTGACAGTGGTCAGTTGTGACAGTGGTCAGTTGTGGCAGTGGTCAGTTGTGACAGTGATGTCTGTTGTGAGTGTGGTGTTTTTTATGGCAGTGGTGTCTGTTGTGACATTGTCGTCAGTTGAGACAATCGTGTTCAAGGTATCAGTGGTGTCAGTGACTGCAGTCGGCAGAAGCGTAGGTGATGGAGATTTAGTGCTCTCATTACGCTTTCAGTGTAATGGGTGGGAAATCATGATGATAGAGGTAACTGTAACTCTGATGGCGATGGAGGTAAACGGGCTGAGTCCATGAATCTTGTTTTCGCTGTGTAGTGATTTGTGCACAATGAACGTTCCACCTTTGGAATAATAGCCGATTATAGTATTATTTGTTAATATTATTGAACAGAATTGTGAATAATGCAAGGAACACGTTTTGTAGTTTGTGCCGCTAAGTATACTGACCAGATCTATAACCTCAAGAAACTCTATCAGCATGAGAAACGTGAAAGCTCTATTGAGGTGAGATTCCCCTGCTCTGTTACCCATGTTAAATTCTTAATATTGATGACCCATTGTCTCAGAAACGATTGGAGATACCGATTTGAAATGTTTTCTGTTTATTATCTGTACTATTTGTGTTGTTCTGATATACATTCAAAAGAATTCCTTGGCAGGACACTGAAATATAATTTTTTCTCGGATCAAAAAATTAATGACATTTTTTTATAAAATTGAAACAAATAATGCTAAATTCGCAAATGTAGATCAACAGCTTCATGTTATGTAGTAATCTGGAAAGGAATGAATAAAATGAGTTACGTTTATGAGCAAACGGGGCATGTATAAAAAAGTGTGTAAGAGTAACATTTTTAAGTTTTCGCTAGGAATTACCCATCATATTTGTGGTATTATTTTACTTAAAAACAACCTACTTCATATTGGAATTATGCTCTTTATTGTTCATATCTAGAAGTTATTTTCCCTTCTTTTTCTGGCTTCTTTTGGTCATTTTGTCAGCTGAGATCTCTCCTTTGCGGGGAGGGGGAAGATGGATCATTTTTGGAGTTAAGATTTTCATTAATAATCGTATTTTCCGCATTACACAAATTGATGACTTCAACAGTCTTCACTATTGAATCACTATCTTTTGTTCACAATCTTTTTAAAAACACCTTTCAGTTTTGTTATTTTAGTCGAACTAGTTGACATTTCTTTCACACACCGGGCTATTCCACCGCTTACCCTAAGAGATAGAAAATAACACTTAATTTCTAAAACACAGAAGAACAACACGTTCGCCAAATTCCACAGGTCCACAAGACAATCAAATATGAAACTAGGAAAACCACAGCCTTCGAGTCAATAGTTTCAGAACTATTTGTATTTATGAAGAATAATGGAACGTCAGAAACGTCAGCCGGTCTGCGCTGGTAAACGCAATAAAATAAATAAAAACAACAATTCTCCATTAATAATATATAAATTCGTTCAGAAAAGTCTAGAGATTATTTTAAGATTAAAAACAAAATTTAATATTTTCCTCATTTTTAGGGTAAAATCTCATTTTAAAATACTTGTACAAATGGCGGGATGAAGAACAATGAAACGAATTAAGACTCTAAAGAATATTGGCTGGGAATGTGGAGTATGAGGTTGCAAGCTCTCAAGCGAAATTTCGTAGACCTGGTAGTCCGATTTTCGAGGCCAGTTTGTGGCACATCTTTGACACCAGTTACGTGCGTTTGAAGTTTGTTCCATGGCTGCATCAGATTTACAGAGGTGGCAACGCTGATTCATTGTTTCCTTAGGTTCTCTGAATGATTCGAGGTGGTTGACAAAGGAAGACCTCCAATAATAGACTCTCCTGCATTCTAAGGTAGTGCAATTGATTAATTAACCATCTTCGTTTGGCCCTTTTCCCATGTTCCTATAATTTCGCCAGTATCGTGTGGATGGGAGTGATGAATCAGAGCTCGAGCAGGGCTAGAAGATCAAATGCACAAGATTGCAGTGTATCCTCTTCGACGTCTCACTCATACCACTCCTCAAACTTGTGAGACATTTTTATGAATGATGAGAGTCACGTTCGATGTGATACTAATGTCAATACCTTTTTCCATGTTCCTATAATTTCGCCAGTATCGTGTGAATGTGAGTGATGAATCAGAGCCCGAGCTGGGCTAGAAGATCAAATGCACAAGATTGTAGTGTATCCTCTTCGACGTCTCTCTCATACCACTCCTCAAATTTGTGAGACATTTTTATGAATGATGAGAGTCACGTTCGATGTGATACTAATGTCAATACCATTTATTTCCCATATAATTTATTCATCTTCTTCAAGAAAAAAATATAAAAGAAATATTCACAATGTATCAAAACAATCTTTCAGATATCACTTATTGATGAGCGCATATTGTGAGGTTTAGTTTGGGTATGATTCTAACTTATTAAAAATTTCCCAGATTTTAAATGTTGAGAATACAAGGTGTCTCCAAATATCTCTTACAATCTTCTAGGGACCGTAGAAGGGTCGAAAATGATAAATTTGTATCGCTGAACATGAAGTGGGGAAATTCCATAAAAGTTATATTATTTACTGTTTTTGTATTTGTGTGTATTTTTATGTATTTACATGGGCAAATGCCGCATACGTGGCATTTGTTCATGCTTTTTAGGTAATTCCGTATGTACAGATTTTCGACAGGTGCATGAAATTCGCTTGTCTGTACCAAAGCGTGCGCTGCCGATCACATCTGCATACAAGGTTTCCTAAAACTCCAGTGCAAATGCTACATAATTAAATACATTTACATCAGATATAATAATTTTCCCTTTGTAAGTTAAATGGAAAAAGTAGTAATTTTCGATCCCTCTACATGCCCTAAAAATTTGTTACATTTATTCCGAGACACCTGTCTAATGGAAACATTCACATGTCTCATGGAAACGTATTATACCTAACAAATAATGAGGGAAATTCTCCTTTTTCGTTTAAAGTGATCATAGTAAATGTATTAGGTTGGTATCAAAACAAAATAATATAACCAAAGCCTTCAGAGAAAATGTGTTCGATCGACAACCAAGCGATGTTTGTGATTTGACATTATTTCTTTATCGGCTGTCGTCAACAAAGTTATTTGCCTTTCCCAGTAGCCGTAGAAATTCCTCAAATATTCCCCACTCCTAATGGATGTGGGGGACTATTGACCAGTAAACTTGGGTTGAGCGATTACCAGGCACTACCGTCACACCAAAGAACAAGTCAATGTAATATTTTTAGATGTTAGACTACAGTAGACATCAGAACTGTGAGAAACGAAATACAATTGAAAAAGTTTAGATGTTGTAGATCCCTACAGCAGAGAAACTTCTGTTTTCAAATTTATTCTGTGTGCGGCAAATGATCCTAAAAAACAATTCCAAAGAATTACAGAAGTCAAATTGTTTTTAACATCTCCACATGAAATATGTTTATGCGGCGATATATAAATGTATTGAATTTCTAATTGTATTCGGTTTTTAATTCGGCTGTGGTATTGCCTCAAATGTACTGTAAATTGTATCCCATAATACTTGAAATTCTTCTACATGTAAATTAAAATATCATATTCTAAAAAAATAACAAATGTATCAGTTTCATCTAGCTCAAAACTAAAGATTTTTAAACAGGTTTCTAGCAGATCTTCAGAGATGACAAGAACAAAAGAGGCCATTCATCTTTCTCTCAGAAACAAAAAAAAACGTTATCGGAGCAAATGACGAACCAACGCATTTATTATTTTGATTGAATTCCTTATTTCTTACTCAAGGTGAGGACGAAGTCTTACGACTTATCTCCCAATGACCAGCTGATCAGGTGAAGACAGTGGTGGCTGGCCATTACCTAATCATTATTTTGTAATGTAAATAATAGTGACCGAACAATTGTGTAAATAATAGTGACCGGTTGTAATAAAGATCCAGCAAAGCTTAAGAGATTTTATTAATCATAGTCTCCTATTTACCATAATAAATAACAAAAATTCTAGATATTACAGCATTTTGAAGCAACTTTCTTATCACAAAAAAAATTTTAAGATACAGTCCTCCTTTCTGATAACAAACAAACGAAAAACAAACACAAGTTCATTGGACCCGTATGCAGAAAAAATGCGTATTTGATCCGGTGTTTTGATAACCCTGCACCTTTAATATCTGAGGCGTCGAGGGTGAGTGAGGGCGTGGGAGGACGAACAAACGTAAATCCCCCTCGGGCAGGCGACGGGAAACTGCCTCAAAATATAAACAAAGAGAGGAAGGTTGTTTGAGTTGGGAGTTGGCTCTCGGAACGCAATTAAAGGTAACTTGCAAATTGCCTGCTTCGTGTTTGCACTTTCCCCTCGCATTAAAAAAGTTGATGGAGGTTTTGGCGATGTTTCGTCCACACTTACGTAGTCACCATTGCAATCACTGCCACGTCTTGTGCACCATTGTCGTCTTTAACATCTTTGTAGTCGAATAATCATTACCATCATCGTAAATTCGTCATTTTCGACGTTCTTTCCATAATTCAGCCAATTTTACTACCGTATTTTAACTATAATTACAGCACCGTCAGATCATTTACTCTCATTACTACACTATCAGAAGCTTGAGTGTTTTTAAATGCAAACCTTAGTGAAGCTGCAACGCAATGTTCAACAATCGTCTGACTCATGTGTTCTTTCAGAAAAATAATTAGTGGTTATTACTTTCCCGTATACGTACGTATACACGGAGTGATATACGTAATATAGGGAAAGTTATGTAATGCTGCGCGAAAAAATGGCCAATTTTCGGCGGAAAAAAATTAATTGCCGGGCCGTGAAAACGAATAAGTGGATAAAACCAGTTGCTAAATTAAGAAAAAAATCCCCTAACACGTGGTAAAGCCAGAAACCCTGTTTTCTAGGTTCTTGATACCGAAAACCTGATTGAAAGGAAAACGTCCGTCTGTCCGTCCGTCTGTCCGTCTGTGAACACTGCTAGCGCCTAAACCACACTTACGATTTCTTCCAAAATAGATATTCCCCAGTCAATCTGATTCTAGTCAAAGCTTTGAGATTTTGAAAAAGATTCTTCAAAATTTGGGAGTACTTTATATGAAGCCCCCTGGAGATTTTCAAAATTTTCTCAAAAACGGCTCCAAATTTTTTCTTTAAATTTCTTGTTTGAATAGAGTAAAATACACTTATTAACATGGCATAGGTCCGATTTTCACGGATAACTCTAAATTTTCGAAAATTTTGAAAGTTTGAATTTTTTTCGGTGTGGTTTTCCAGCTACAAAATTGAAGATAGAGATTTTTCTTCAAATAAAATTTGTTCTGCATATTGAGTTCTTTCATGAAGGTCATGTAAATGTTTCTCAAAATTTTAGTAGTTTTCGTGCAATATTGCGTGCAATATGTGCAACATTAAAAAAATTACAAAAACAAGATTTTCTCAAAAATGACCCCACATTTTTTTATAAACTTTTGGTATGGATAGTGGTAAATTTACTCTATGAGGTGACATAAAAACCATATTGGCCTATCGGTTGGTTTTTTTCAAAAATTAAAAATATTTAATGTTTTTCACATATTTCTCACGTCGACAATATTTACACTATCGGCGATTTTTTCACATTATTATATTTACGAGTATATATGCTTTAAATAATGCCAAGTAAAGTTTCTCGAAAAGACTTCCGTTTTCTGTGAAAAGTAGCTCAAATTTCGGCATTTTCAGAAATGCTCAAACGTCATTTTTTCATATATGACTGCAAATGTTTTCTTGAAACTTTTGTAACAGATAGTGATAATTACACTCTTTAATATGACGTAAAGATTATTTTGAGTTTTTTTATTTTTACAAAAATTATAAAAATGTAATTTTTTTGAAAGATCTCTCACATCTTTAATATGCATATTATCTGCAATTTGTACAGATTATTATATTTGTGAGTGTAAGTGCTTCAAATAACTTCAAATAAAGTATTTTGAAAACTCAAAAATTTTCTGTGAAAATGAGCTTCAAATTTCGCATTTTTAGTAGTGCTAAAACGCCATTTTCTCTTAAGCGGCACATAATTTTTAAAAGAAAATTGTCATTTACGGCTAGATTTTTGTGTTCTTTAATATTCTAAAATTAATATTTTCGTTCTACCATTAGGAAATCAAAAAATTAAGAAAATGACAAAAAAATGTACTTTTGGCGGTGATAGATGGTAGCTGGCAAGAAAGAGTATGTGGCAATTCCGAATAGCTAGCGAAGACCCAAGAAAATACAAAACTAATACGGGAAAGTCTGTGCCATTCTGTAGCACCTCTAGTTGTTATATGTAGTACACTACGTTTTTAACTGAATGTGATCAGTAGTATTTCTTTGACATAGTTCCCTACAACCTACAGGTGCAGATATTGGTAAATATAAAACATTTATATAACATTTTCAGAAACAACAGCACTCATTGTCCAGAGTAAGCATTGATTGAAATATTCTAGAAGTTTTAAACCGCTCTCATTTATCAATCATTGAAACTTAATACTGAAGAACGTGAAATAATGTTTTTGGAGTTTCCAATTTTCCGTGAAGGGAGTATGTAGAACTTTTCTAAGGGAAACCCCATGATTTTCAGGGTGCGTTTTTGCTGCTCAAAATTTTAAGACGTGTCCCACCTTTCCAAGCATTTTTAACCATGTTCATTCTGGTGACGTAAATGTTTTCTGTATAACATCGTTCTAGATCTTATAGATATTCATCGTAGATCTTGAAATAATTTTATTTAATATGGTAATTTTGCAAAAATTACATTAAGAAGAGGAAAAGTTTCGCTGTGCCGAGCATTCCCACGCTTCTAAACTATATCTCGTACAATGTAATGATAACACAAGTAACTGCACATAAGTGATTTAAAGACAACAATTAGACAAAGAATATGAACACATGTGTTATACAAAATATTTATTTAATGTTTTATTATTTTTATACCATCATCGTTTTCAATTATTCATCAAAACTAATACCTTTTTGATGAATACATTACAGATTTTAATTACATAGAAGTTCGATTTTTACAATAGTTAATTTAAGAATTTTGAGATAATGTAAATTTTCAATAGATGAGCAAATTTGTAGTTTATTTTTAGACATTCTGAAGCTTTATATAACACGACATAATTACAAACTACATTACATTTTTTTATCTACGTGATTTTATTCTGGATTATACAGATGTAGCTAGTGTATATTTTTCTACCAGTCCTCATCATTGATCCCTTTAAAATTTCCTCGTCTTCGGAAGGTCGATACTGCCCCCCCCTGCGAACTAATTGTTCATGTTCCTTTTGTCGATGTAATTAAGGGGCGCTATGTTTGTCAGAAAATGTGAGTTTAACGTTCAGTTAACATTTCCCTTCTTCCTTAGATACTTTACCTTGTGACAACATATTCGTGTAAGATATAATTCCAGGTAGGCCCGGGCGAGCATATCAAAGTATGTAACTCAGAGATTTAATAATAATATACCTTCAACAATTGCTTTTTTTCTTACCAGCTTGCTATGAAGTGAGGGTACCAATCGCTTAAGAAATAGAACATCCAAAACCAGAATTTAACGGCCTAAACGTTCTACTGCCGAAAGGGGTAACTTAGTTACCCCAACGCATATTTTATTATTTTTTATTATCTTAAAATTTGTTTTACATTTCTGATATCATGAGTAGTTGTTTTTTACTTTTTAACCTGAAAAGCCTTGTTGGAAAACCCTGTTTTATTTGGTCTGTAGTCATTTCACGCTTTGAATTTATATCTGGGGTAATTACCTTACCCCCGTTAGTATTGGACATTCAGGATTTAATAACGTGATTTGAGGTTATGTTATCAGCGAGAAATGGGAGGTGGTGTTGTGGACACATCTTCAAAATGTTATTATAGTACTTGTACGTTAGTATACGCACATATCGAAGGATTACAGTCTTAAAAGATTTGAAAAGTTATTAAGTATTCAAAATACAGACGATTTGTGTGAAGATCGTGATGTGTACATATTGTTTATAAGAGTGATAAAGATAATGTAGATGTTATAGATACATTTGACGATATTATTTGTGCTGAAAACAAGAAAAACGTTAATATGTATACATCAGTTCAGAAAGTTGAAGAGTATCATGTGAAAGAGAGAATACGAATAGTAGAATGTGTTCTAAAAGTGGCATGATTTGGCATTCGAGACTTCCTCGTCGTGGATGAACACCTGCATGTAAAATATATTGTTAAAATCGCTAAATATTTTATTAGTATACAAAAATAATGCCTCTCTCATAACAAACAATACTACATTTACGTTAAAAATATTAATACTATATTGAATTTTCCCTGGTAGCTACATAGCTAGGTTGAGTTCAGTCGCCGTTGGAAGGAGAATTCTATTGGAACTGCTCTGATCGGTAGTTTTTCATGGTTTCTCTGATCAACACCAGGCGAATGCCGGAGCAGTACCCTAACAAACGGGTTACAGAAGTAGCGCGATCTTTCCTTCCTCTTTCGCAACCTACCCCTTACATGTACATCCTTACACTGATATGCACTGCACTACCACACATGCCAGGAAGCCAGCTTAGAGCTTGTCTCGGCTGGGGCGGTGCCCCGCGGAGATACCTGGGTGGGGAAAATTCCGCAAGCGGACGGGTAGGTTGGCACCGGATTTCGTCATCAAGCCAGGGCAGATAACCCCCGCGATAAAAATGCACTACACTTACGGGACTAATAACTTAAACAGTTGGCGCACCCGTAATCACTAATCAACCAATCGCCACCATCGCCAGCACTGCCTTCTATCCGTCGCGGCTGTCACCTTACTACCAAAACCGCCTCCTCCACCACCACACTCCATACTCCGCCGCTTGGCGACCAAACGCGGAACTTTTAACAAGAGGATTTCTTTCATTCGCACTCAGGCGTGTCCGAATATCGGAAAAAACTTAACGTCTCACAACTTGTCCGGGAGACTTTTGCGTGAAGCGACCTCACTGTCGGGACGTGCGGAATATAATTTTCCCCCATAAGCTTGCAAAATGCCGGTGCACACAGAATACTGTGGAAAGTTTCGCGAGGAGGAGAAGGGCTGACATTTTGTAAACTGACGCCACACTCTACTTGTGCAGGAGATGGCACCTTTTAACATGAAATATTGTTTGTAGTTGAAAAATATGTTTACAGTAAGTGAAACTCCGCATCACTAATTCTTCAAGAGATAACAAATCATGTTTGCGTATATTGTGTGAAAACAAAAACGTAATCACGAGATTTTCAATGTTTTATAATAGTACTTTGTTCATAACAAGTTCTTTTTGAAGTTCATTTACCCACTAGTCGTTGACATGTTAATAGCAATTACAAGAAAAAATACATGTTATATTAACATTACTTTCAATAAATAGAGAAACATACATAACTTCATTTAATTTGAAAAATATATAAGGGATATCTTAATTGATTGAAATGAAGTGCCATGGATATATTATCCTCACGAAAGTCTACATCAGTATATCGAATTTAATATTATAACTATTGTTACGTGATCCGTAAAACGATTTAATAAAAATCAATCTAAGAATGCTGGCTTCCACCAAAGGATGTATCCAATTTAAAATACGTAAAATATTATAAATGAAGGATCACATCATTATGATACCACAGAACAAACTATGTTATCGAAAACTATATTTAAACAAAAGAACGTATCTGGAACAAACGTTTTGACATTTACGCATCTTATTTTTCACTTCCACTTTTTATCTCATGACTCGAATTTAACGACTCCTTTGGTTTCTACTCGATGACCAAATGTATGCAAACACATCTTTCAAATAGATTCATTTTCGCCAAAGGCCAGAAATTCTTACGAATTTTCATTTATCTGTTGTACCACACATATAATCGTAGTAAAAACTTCTTTCCCTTGCTTGACATTTACAGTCTATTTATTTAGTAACATTTATAGCACAGTAAAAGCAAGGGATGGAATTTAACGTTCCGTGAGCATACAAATTGTGTACCGTACGTACGATGTGGAGACTTCATATATATTTTCCTTGCAATGACATTTAATCATTTCATTTACTAAAAGAGACAATAATATCGTTATGCATCGAGAGAACATTGCGCTATCAACTGATCGTTTAAAAAAAATCATCATGTAATAAAGAATAAATTATACATTTCTTACATAAATTATGTGAACAAAATTTTAAGAGAAGCGTTAGTCAAAAAATGACGTTAGGAATGTAAGAGGGAGTGTTACTAGGAGTCATTAGTAATTTGAAAGCCTGTTCTATCTTCTCTTATCTGAGTGTACTTGTCTGCAGATTAAATAATTCAGTACAATGATGTTTATTTGCATTAAATGTTCAGTTTGTTGAAATGCTTTAGCTTTTATCCCTTAAAATATTTTTTTAACAACACTATTTTAAATTTTATCCGGTAGTCATTTCACAAGTGAGGAGATTGGGTCACCGCTATTGCTATGAGTATTGCTCCTAACGAGGAATGTAGGGAAGACGTCAGCATGAAAATTCTGATGACGATTCGGGAACATCCTGCTCACATTATTGCTATAAACATTATTTGATTAAAAAAATATTGCCTCTTAGTAACAAGTTTTAATCACTGTATTTATCCTTGCAGAAGGTCCCAGTACAACGAAACGTTTGCTAATCCTGTCTTGAGATGCTACATCTCCCGGACACACACGATTATATTAACTGCCTCGGTGGAACCGTAACTAATTTAGTTGAGCTATACATGAAATCAATTTTATTCAACTCTTGATAGAAGAAATTGCCCAAGAATTACGCGCCTAATTGGTTTAGTACATATTGGAACCCTGCGTGGCTCACTACTCAACATTACGTATATTCTACCAGGGAGCACAAATTCCCGGGGTGGGCACCTACGCGTTAGCCTTTATCCGCACTCCCCCCCGCCTCCGTTCAAGTACGACGACAGACTGGTATCCGGATCTCGCCGGAACGCAGTTTGCTCTCACAGCAACCTCACCATATAACGCCTGGATTGGGGCCGCCTGCCAACTCGGCTACACCAACTCAGAGCTTTCCAGGCTAGTACGGGAGTCGAATGCGCCACTCCCCTGCGCCGGTCCATCCTCTTGTAGGTATCAGTTTTCCACCGCATTTCTATATGTGGATTTCAGGGCCTCCAAGGATCTCCTTCACCAAATCCTGCCCTAAGGTCGACGCGCCAGGGGCCCAACTGGTGGGTTGCCAGGCAACCAGGAGCTTAGCATCGCGTACTCCCCCTTACAGCTAATGACGTGAGTGCCGCCATGAAACTAAGGGTCCGAGTGCTCGTCTGCAACTCTCCACCAGAGATTGTGCCCACCTACGCAGCCACGATTCCCTCCTGCGAGAGGTTTAGTACAAAGTATCCCAAGTGTGTTGTTGGATAAAGCAAAATAGCATATATTTGCCTTAATTTGCCTTGGCGCCGACATAGAGTAATCTCTTCCTGGCCAAGCCCTTTAGCTTTTTCCAACGGTTGCTCTTCAATGTAACGGCAGTCGACTCTTGCCTTTCGTGCGCGATGTGCTAGTGAATGTGGCGGCGACCAATGCTGTTCTCGTTTTCGCTATGTTAATCTAATCTAGGTTTGTGTGAGTATTTAGCGAGTCCCAAAGTCACGCACTCACTATACGGCGCGTCTGCAATTATTTGTTGTAGTTCAAACTGTGAACCTTGCATTCATGTGGCGCAATGTTTTACATGCGTTAACATGTGATGCTTTCTCAGTCAAGTTGATTAAAAATTTAAACTTTAAAACTTATTACGTGCTTAGTATAAGTAATAATGCATCAGCTGAATTCTACAATTGCTACAGTTTTCAGCTAATAACTCAAAGCAATGAACGTGACATATTGCACGTGGCATTGCACCACATATTATAATTCTGAAAACAGTAGTCACGTTCATACCAAATCACGGCCGTGACCAAATGTGTGTTTTTACGTTGGTTTTTTATTGGAACAAGCCATTCAACTGACCAACCAGCCAATCAACCAACTGAGTTGGCATACACTTCATTCGACTGACCAGCTGACAACCACTAGGGAGTTAAACTTGTTTTCTTTATAACATTTATACTTACTATGTTATTCGTGTTTGAACTCTCAATCAAAGAATATGTGTACTAGCAACTATTTGGCACGGAGCCAGTTTTATTGCAATGATAAACATGCTTTTCCATCAGGAAAATGAAACTATTTCTTCATATATCAATGATTAAAATTCGTGTGGAATGTTCATAGCATTTTTAATATAATTCCAGTTCATATGTGATTATTTATTAGTTAAATATATTGAGCAAAGAAACTGTACAATGCTTGCCGTGTAATTTTTATTTCAATATTCACCATTGCATATACTAAAGAATGTAGTAGAAAAAGAAAAGAAACATTAGCTTAATTAATAACTATAAAGATTGTTCAATTATCACTACAATAAGTCATAAAATGTTTAAGTCATATGTAAGTGTATTATTTCTATTAAACTTGTTGTATTTTCATTGGATTGCTTCATGGCTGTGCCACCAGGGTGGAAGGGATTACTACCGGAATTTCACGTGTTATTTACAGTTCATGAACTGGCGGGTACTCAATTCCTTTCATGTGTGTATAATAATTGTTGTCATTCACATTACTACATTTAGTAGTTTTGTTGTCTACTAGTCTGGTCACAATATCGCAGTGTTTTAATACCCTTTATTTTCAGTAAATTTCTAATATTTTTGAATGCAGTAAAAAGAATTCGTAGTGGTAAAAATAATTTGTGGTTTATAACTAGATACAGTCTGCAAAATACTACCCGCGAATTGCCAGTTTGCAGCTTACAACGTTGAAGCTTATGTGTACTTTAAACGTTATTGCATTTTCACTATCTGGTCTTCTTTTCGCCATCAACCTCTAAAGGCTACTTCACGTAACAACAATGATGGCTCTCTCAACACCAGCGCTTTCAAGGTGTTCCGATCTTCTCTCTAAGCACGGAGTTCTGAACAAATTCACGAAAGATGCAGGGAAAAGTGAAATCACAAGAAATTTTGCATTTTATATACAAACACGTTGGTCATTACTTTACAAATAATGTCCAGAACTTGGATCTCTGAATGTTTTACATAGACGTTTTGTTGGAACAACCTTGCGTAATTTATTATTAAGCAACGTGATTAAGTATCGTACAAGAAATTGTCTAACTGCATTGTAATTTATTCTATATTTCCATGCAACGCTTTGAGCCACGCCGTATTACGCAATTGATGTACAGTCGCTTGCAACAACAATTCGTGGCATCGCCCGTGGTATCAACTGCTTATTATCAACATATGCGCTGCCTCCGCAGTCATCGGTTAGAAAATACTGCACTATTCAAGTTATTAAATAACATAGTAAAAATGGATGTTTTGTCCGAAACCGATAAACTCCGACATCGTTTGAACCGATCTCCATGAAACTCGGCATATCTCAGTGCATTTTCATGGCAAAGGATTTTGTGTGGTTTACTTTGTTGTGACTCCTCCACTAGATGGCGCTAAAGCACAAGATGGCGCTCAAGCATAAGATAGCGCTTCATTTAATTGCAATTACCAATTCACCTGGGTTTCATTGTTGCTGGGCGTTGCCGTGTGCAGCGAGACTGGGTCGAGCAGGACAGGACGAGCGGGCGGTGCGGGATGTAGACGGGACGATAACAATGCTGTGCTAGGAAACGACAGCGAACGGGCGATTCCGGGACGAGAACAACCAGGTAGCATAAAGCGGAGGTAACGGAGTGGGAAGCTGGCGGCTAATATTCCAATATTCAAATATTAACCACGCTCTTAGATCAACGAACCAACAGAGCAATTAACAGGTTCGCTTTCCAAGAAATCAGTTTCAGAATGGTCGACATCAATCGATCGGGACTTGGAATATTACTGGTAAATATTACTATCCCACTCTGATGAATGATTAATAAATTCATCGAATGACATTGTGACTACCCATGACGAACCATTGAGACGTAGGTTGAGAGGTACAAAACAGACTTAATGCGTGAAAAACGAACTAAACCAGATATATTCCAAACATAATCTCTGTTGTGAATACATGCATGAGAAATTCACTAGTAGGCACTTCGATAAGAAATTCTCTCATGAACACTTTTAATGAGGTTTTTAATCATAATCAATTCTCAAAAAAAATTTCTCGTGGACACGATTTAAACATATTCAATGACCAAACTCTAGGTCATTCAGTAAAATGCATAAAAGGCATTGATTACAACTAGCAATTCTATATTTGCTCTCGGATAAGGTCGACAGTTCTTGAATGCACAAGATTGTCAGTGTTGCCAAGGTCTATGCCACGAGTGGGAGTTCGTGGCACAAGTGCCACGACAAAATCTCTTCTCCACTCAGTTCATAACCCCACCGCAAGAGACAACGCCATCATTATTGTAAAACGGCGGGGTTACTAATAGTTTCCTCTTCCGACGCTAATGGCGCAAAAAAGCTCATGGCATGGCACGGTGCCGCGAGGCGTGCCACTGCCACCAGTAGCAGACCTTGAAAACACCAGCCTAAGCACACACGGACCTCTCACTTATTCCAAGAGCTTTCTTCCTACCCTCTTTTCCTCGGTGTAACCCCCTCGCCTACGCCAACAGACAACTCAACGCATCTAGGTTAACAACGGCGTCCGCGCCCCCACTGCGTCATCTAGGTCGCCCGCGCGTGCCCGAGGGCCTAAGCGTGAGATTCATCCCCTTCGCCGGCGTTAACGCGCAGCGTGCTAATGGCCAGTGGAAGGGGGGGCGGGTCCCTCGGCGTCCACAGATTTACAGCGACCGAAATACACCAGAGTTCCGCCTCCACCGCCCGGACCCCGGCCCTCGTTCGGCCTCTTAATATTCCGTCGTGCCCGCTCAAAAGGGATGGATGAAATTTAATGTTGTTTGGAAAGAAAAGGGAGGTAATTGGTGGAGAGGGAAAGGGACATGGAAGTGATGAGAAGCGGAGGCGGTGTCAGGTGGAAACGACGTCGGATGGGGTTGACGAAGAAATAACAAGAAGTTGAGGAAACAACGAGAAATAGGAGAAACAGCCAAAGTGTGGGGGAAGAACGAGAGGTAGGGGAAGCAACGAGAAGGGGAGGAAACAAAGAGAAGTGAAAGAATTCACAAAAAGTAGAGGAAACAACGCGAGGAGAGAGAACAACGAGATGTGGAGGAGAGGAGAAATGGAGAACGGGAAAAGGAGGAAAAGGAGACTATAGAAAAAAAGAATAATGAAGAGAAGTGGAGGTGAAGGAAAGAAAATATGGGAGGTTAAGGAAGAGAATGAAGTGGTGGAAAAGAGTGGAGAAAGGTTTGACGAGTGTGGGAATATAGTGAAGTGGAAAAATAAAAGAAACTGAAAGAGTATCAGGGAAGAAGACAGAGTTATGAGAAAAAGCGAAAAAATCTGATGGAAGATGAGGCAGCTTTTTTCACGCAAGACTGACGTAATGCATCTAAGCGGGGAAATGCGAGTCTCTCTATCATCTCAATCTCGTTTCTCTTTACTTTTTATTTGTGCAATCGATTGAGAACTCTTCCTGCAAATAAATGAAGAACGTTGACGCATATTCTCAATTCCTGAAGAGAATGTAGAGAAGATTTCCCTTTCCTTTGTGAAGGATATGCAAAGATTTCTTTGTGAGATCGTTATAAATCACTGAATAAAATAAATGAGCGACATTTTTTCCAACATAAATATGTAACGGAATTTCATGTCATAATGAGAAAAAATGAAAACATATGTTGTAAAATTATCAAAGCCATTAACGGTTTAATGTTTGAACTTTTAGTGCGAAAGAATATTTTATTCATAAATTTTATATCTCCATTTGATTTGCGCATAGATAGCAAAATTCGATGATGTTGACGTAAAGAGGAGTTAAGTGTTAAACGAAGTTTGGAAGAAGGTGAAATAATATTTTCTACAATCATTGACAAACAGAAAACATTTAAAAATATTAAATTTATTACATTTTAATAGCATATTTTCAAATATATTGTAGATGTCATGTAGAACACCGGAAAGAAACACAACTCACTCCTTTATAAAACAATTCTTAAATCCCCCAAAAAATCAAAACCCGAATAACCCACAACCCAAAAAACTTCAAATTGTGCAGATCGATATGCTACAGAATTCATTATGTGTGTGTTGAGTTGACTGGTTGACCTCGGCTTCGCCCTCCAGCTGGGAAGAGCATGCCTTCTCCGGCTATGGAAACCTGTGGCTGCACTACAGAGCTTCTAATCACAGTTTTGGAAGAAGAATATTACACTATTACAAGCATTTACTTAGTATTACTCGTAATAGATGATTGTTTGTAAGAAATTAAAATCATATTCACAGTTTCCAGAAAAAAGTTCGTTACTCGGAATTTTGATGAGCGCAAAAATGGATCCCTTATAGTATTCCTGCGCTTGTTCCATATTTACTTTCTTAGTAAATAGTTTCTTAGATACTATTTCTATTAATTTGAATGCACATTTGGCCACTCTCCTATATTTCAATTGCTTATCGTACTTTTTTGCGTACTAAGTAAACTTGAAGTCTGAATAAACTATTCCGTTATTTGGTCGTTAGAACCTATGTTAAAGGTACCCGCACTAGCTTTTTCGTTAAGTACCATTTTTCTTTTGTGTTGCTGGAATTGTTCTTAGAAGAAAATCTTATTCACTTCCCTCATTTCTTCTTGGCAATCAGAAAAGGAACAGAGAAAATAATTTGTCTTGAAATAGAACTCGACGTTGTCTGGCTGTTGGCAAGGGACTGTCATAGCAACCCGCGCAAACATCTATCGAACGAAGAACAGATTGTTCTCTCTCATCGCGTTACCACAGCAAATTCTTTCTCGTTTTTTCTGGTTTCTTTCTTTTTAGCTGTCGTATTCTCTCGAAAGATGACCAGATGGAGAGTTACTTCTAGTTTCTGAAGGAACTTTTTCAATATAATTAGTAATGAAACAGCAAATGATCATTTCTACGTAAGTTCAATGAAATAAACAAAAAATAAGCAGGAAATGTCAATGGTTTATAGTTTCTAAATGTTGATACGGAATAAAGGTGTGCTTACCATCCTGTAAAATTGATATATCCATTTAATCCAGAAGTCTGTAGTCATCAATAAGTAGCTTAGGGTGAGTCAACTCACACTCGTTTCTTTTGTTGATTGAGGCCCGTTGGAGAATATTTCTTACCAAACGCTTGATATCATGAGTAAAATAGTGTGTGTGTGAATAATTAGTGCTTACAGTCAGCGTCAATTACACAGGTTATACATTCCGTAAATGGAATGTATATAACTGGCATAGTGTTTCAACTGCAGTAACTGTGAATCCGGTACCCCGGGTAAAAATCCGGCACTGACGTACGTTTGAGAGTTTCCCCCCATTTCCGATATTACGCCCAGTTGGGAAACACCCCAGGTAACATGCTCTAAGCTTCGACGTGTCTCCCGACATGATGGTGGTGTAGTTTAGTGTACGTAAGTGAAAGTAGTGTGAGTACGTGTGTGGTGTGTATGTGTGTAAGAAGAGAGAAGGTAACAAGATGGACAAAGGGAAGATCGTTTGCGGTCCGTAGCCCATTTGTTAGCGTTGTGCTCCGGAATTCAGCTGGTATTGTTCGGAGAAACATTATCTCATTGCAAACGTCCCCTACCTTACACAGTAAATCTGATATTTTATGGTTTCTGCAAGTCTGTTTCTTGACATGGATCTCGAAAATTATTGTTTTCATTACGTAGGTAAGTCTCATTCAAATATAGAAATGGGGATAATGCTCATGTATTCCAATCCAAAAGCATTTTTAACTTGAATAATGTGTGCGATATGAGTTTTACATACCTGCAATTATCAATCTGCTTAACTGCGCAAAGTTAGCAAATGTAAAGGTGCACAGGAAAGTGACAAATATTATCATTTGGCACAAAAAATTATTCTCTGGAGAACCATTTTTTAGAGATAAGAAATAATGTTTCTTTTTACATATGAATGACTTGAAATGGACTTTTTACATATGGAATGTCTTGATGACATTTTACGATGAAAATATAGTTTGATGTATGTGTATGAGTGTGAGTGAGAAGAGAGGGACTATAATCACAGATGCTGTTGGTGCACGAAAAATATATTTTATTCATGGAAATTAACACTCGAAAATTTCATGCTTTCTGCATTTACACATTATTTAAAGAGACAGTTCTTCATTACAAAAATAAGAAAACAAGAAACAATATTCAACTACATCCGCACTTTGTGCCTTGAAGATTTCCCCCTGAAGATAATACCTTTCCGTTATTCCGTTTGTAGTATTTTCAAACAGAAACATAAAAAGCGTGTTCTTTCTGTGTCTTCTCCAGATCTCTCTACTGCTATTACTGGTGAAAGTGCATTATTGCGCTTTCTTTACTTCCTAATACATTTTTCTCCGGATATAAAGATTATTTATAAGTAAAAAGGTATTTTTTTTATTTGTCCCTGTAAAATTGTGTAATTAAAATGTCTGCAACTAATTTTTGATATTTTGAACATTTTTGTAATACACATTTTAAGTAATTCGGTGGTGTTCGAGTTCGCGAACGTCCTTTGTCAGATTTTCTGCGTTTACGGACGGCAGTTCAAAATATACAAATCGACGGACGGATTCGTCCTATAGTAGATAAGGATTTCCGCCGAAGTGTTTACTTCATCTCGAAGTGGGAAAGTACAAACACCTATTCTCCTTCTGAACTTTTAACTTCGTTTGCCCATCGTGCTATCTTTGAGTGGCCTATAAAGTTTTAGCAATGTTTCCGGTCCAAGGTACACTCTCATAATAAACAGAGTGATTCGTCTAATAGTTAAATGCATTGTCGACAAAGAATACCTAAAAGTTCTGTACCGGTGGAGAAACTTGAGAGTCACTTTCAAAGACGATCTCCAAATGTGAGAGTTCGTTATACATTGCGCGACACAAAGGCATTTAAGCAGTACAAAAGTCAAAAGTAAAAATACACATCAAATGTTTCAAATTGTGCATAAAATATTTCAAAGAAAACTATTTTCTCCCTTCGTTTAGGTAGATAATATTACAAATATACAAATATTATCGTTACATAATATTATATAACATGTTACACGTCATGTTATTTTCTAGAGAAAAGGAAAACTCGAATATTAGGTACATTGTTTATTCGCTTTACGTGAATCACTGTAAAGACCACTAACATATTTTAATTTAATAAGTAATTGAATTGGAAATAATGTAGGAATATGAAGCATTGTATTATGAAGAGATTACACAGAATCATTACGTATTATTTTTATTTTGATTAATGACTGAACACATTACATTTCTAATCAAAGATATGCCTATTTATTTATTAAAGTTTTATCTATAGTCTGCCTCTAAATACTTTCGTTGAGACCCTAGAATAAAGTAAACAATTTATATGTTATTAAATCAATTGAATGTGTCTATTATTTCCAATTCACCTATTTGTATAATGCTCTCAATTTTACCTTAAAGTAAAGAAGAATTTAGTAATTATATATATATATATATATATACCATATATATCTACATATATATATATATTTATATATATATATATACATATATATATATATTTATATATATATATATATGTGTGTGGTGTGTGTGTTCCTTATGGATCAACGCAATCCCATATTTACTAATTAACTAATTAGACTAGTTAGGGGTAGAGTAAAAGCAACGTCGAGAGACGCGGGAGTCCCGAAATCTGTTAAAAGCAGAACAATTGGCCTCTTGGATCGAAGTTTAGTGTATGTGACACGGGGCGCTAGTAACTGAGGAAGAAGTGGAGTAGAGACGGAAGCGAAAGCAGAAGTGAAAGTTAAGCTGGCTCAAAGATGGTGGTTGGGAGGACGGCAGAAGATGGAATGGGAGGCAGAACATAGAGATACAGGAGGTAAAGGAAAGTCAGTGGAGTGAGGAGAAGGAGGAGAAACAGCGAGTGAAAAAAGGCAGGAATGTCCGTGTCCCTGGCCGAGGCGGAGTGAAGGTGCGGGCGGCGGCGGTGGCGGCGGCGGCGGGGGTGGCGGCGGGGGCGGGATGGTGGCGGTGGCGGGAAGCGGCGGCGGGGACGAGGGGCACGGTGGTGGTGGCGGTGACAGTAGTGGTTAAGGGGTTAAGAGCTACTGCAATCGTGGGAGGAGTTGACCATGTTCGGCGATGTTCTGCTCTCCGTCTAAGCGCCATGCTGAAACACAGTGTTGGAGAGGGTCCCGCTAAGGGCGCTATCTTGTAATTGACCGCGTTCAAATACCACAGCGTCTGAAGAGATAACTCCTTCATTACGTGAAAACGCATGGATACTCTCTCAATTCACGCGCAACGGCTGAAAAACGGAAGATAATTGAGAACCTGGGTAGGAACAGTTTTTATGGAAAATTCTACTGTCTTAAAAAATTAGATTGAATTTTAAAACTATTGTTACTTTGTGTGTAAATGAAATATGACTTGATTTTATAGTGATTTACACTATTTAATATCGATAAAGTATTGTAAATGAGAATATTTTCACTGACTTTATTCATGCACTGAAATAAATTTATGTTAGTTTTGCGATTGCATTTTTTGTGTGATATTTTTTTAAAAATGCAATGATACATGCCACAGAAACTATAAAAATTTAAATCATGTGCCATCATATGCTATTTTATGATTGTGATTCACAATCATTTTTCAGAAATATAATTTTCTGTATAATTTAAAATTCTGTTCATACACTGTTTTATACATTAAAGTTATAGGTATTTACTCAAAGACGAACATGCAACTTTGCAAGATTCTTCATCTGGGCTGTGAATGTGTTACAGATTTAAATATGAGAATTTTATGATACTATTTTGAAACCCAAAATTTAAAGGAACGTTACAAAGGAATAACTATTTTTGGACAATAAAAGCCCTCTGGTGTGGTGCAGACAATTCATAGGCGGGTTTTAGGAAATAATATTTGGGATATTTCGCATACAGAACTCTTTCAATATCTAGTTTCGGTACAGCAGATCAGTTTATATTAATAGTCTCTTGCTATTGAATTCATTTTTCCATACCTCCTTCAAAATGGACAAATACTCCTTTGGAGTTGGAAAATTTCCCAAAGTCAAAAAACTGCTAGCTTGGACGATCATGAAGTCACGTGTGTGACCGCAAGCTTGCTTGATAATTTCGTTTTCCTGTCGCGTTATAACTGCTGTGGTCATTAGTCCTGTAAGTGAAGTACATGTTTTATCACGGGAGATGGTGGTGATCTCCCTCAGCGGGATGCTGAGATCCGGCACCGACGTACACGTCTTGATGTTTTTTCCCTTAACCGGGTCTCTCTCACCAGCAGAGACACGCCCCAGCCAGAACAACATCTAAAGTCCCTACTGGCCTACTGACATGTGCGGTAATGTGGTACGTGTATAAGATGTTAAGTAAAGGTTGAGAATTATATCATGGAAGAGGAAGGAAAGATCGCGCGCGGCCCGTGGACTGTTTGGGGGGAGTGCTGCTTCGATATGCGCCCTATTTTGATCGGAGAAACTACAGAAAACATGAAAACCACTGAAAACGTACAGAGCAGCCAGCCACTAGTATTCTTCTCCAAACAGCACGGCGAACTCGGCCTAGCCATGTAGCTTACTGTAGTGTCGAAAACCCTGCCGCTGTCGGTACTCCAACCCTAGGATCTCCCAATTAGAGACACTGCGGTGAAATCAGTTAATTGCCTTTGGTGTACAACAACAATTTTAGTTTGGTTTGACTGACGCGGGTTCGAATTCTGCATTGCATGAATGTTAGTGTGTTGTGGTATAGTGGGCGTCTCCCATTGACCTTTAAACGATCTTCTTTCCATTTTGGATGTCCTGGTAGCGCAAGGGCTTGGGACGGTTGCGCACAAATACGTTTTTCACCAAGAGTGTAGGAAGATAGCCCCGACTGCCACAAAACACTGCACCAACCTCTTCCTCCCCTGCACAGATGTGAGATATTCTCAATCAAACACGTCACTGACCCCAAACGGGCATGCGGTAATGTCAGAAAAACAAATATCTACCGTTGACGAAGACTACTTTCGACATCCGAGGAGGAAGAGGAGAATATATGCCTGGTGAAAAGCATCAGGAATGTGTAACAAGAGTGCATTCATGAAATCAGATAAGTTTCGGTATAATCTACGCGCGGTGAAGGATGTATAGGGGGAAGGAACCTCCCAAATAAAAATCATAAATTCCAAGAACAAGAATCTCATTAGCTACAAAATCTTACTGACGTTCACAGTTTGGAGCTGATTTCACTGTGGACAGAACGACGTCGTGATACTGCGATGTCTCTTATCATCTACGTAGCGAAATTCGAACTAATATCTCGACACAAAACAAGTATGACTCGATCCAGCATGAAACGTCAAATGCTATTAGTGCATCCAGACCTTTAGTTATAAATGAAATCCAATCGACAATTTTATGCCAGTAGATGTCTATGACATAGAATTGTGAAAATATTTATTACATATAGCGTTTAAGGAAGTAACATCTGTTTGAGACGATAATAAGCGGTTAGTGCGTGACTCAAACGGGAAAGAGAGAGAGGACAGAGAGAATGTGCCTTTTGAGAAAATCGTTAGCTCTTGAACTTCAAACTAATCTCCGGAGAGCCTGTACAAAGCGAAACGGACACTCTGGTGCCCATATCAGTCTCTAACTTAGTACCTTCATCTATAAACAGGGGATTGACCACGTAATTGTAAACATGAAAACAATTTAGTGAGAGCTCTGGTCAAGGCCTTATTACACATTCAGTGAAATTCCCTTATTTTATGCCGGGACAGGAATTCCAGGTGCAACCTCTGACAACTTGCTTCTTCGCATTTTATGTTGACTCATCGCGTAAGCACCACTGGAAGACAAGCCTGTTCTGGTTGAGAATGAGTTTCACAAAATGCGGAGTAAAAAGTGATCACGAAGAGATCTTATTTTGTTTGCACAATGAGCTGCTGCTTCACAGTGACGCGGGAACCATCGATCGTCCACCCAACAAGCACCACCTGTAGCGTATGACACTCGAGTTTACATTTTAAACAACCGTGAATTTCATTTTACGATATAATCTACATGGAAAAATGCACCAAACAGGTAAATACGACAAAATGAGAAATATGTTTCAATCACTGCATATTTATTTTACCGAGATCATGAAACAGTGTTTTGAATCATTCAAGGATTTCATTTTACCTACAATTCTGGTTACGATTTCTGATGGGAAAAATATTTAAAATCACAGTCCGTAAATCTAAGTTCTGGATTAAAGCATCGCAAAATGTGGTGAAAACTAAAATATTTTATTATATTGTACTAATAACACAATAAAGGCATAAAATGTTTAAAATTACACACAATGAGTTCCCAATGTTGTTCTTAACTTACCCTTCTTTGAAAGATAAAAAATAACTCCCTAGAATAGTTTGACCTCCTAACCTAATTGTAAAGTAATAATCGCACCACGTCTTGGAATTCCTTCAGAGAATATCGAGTCGCCTTGTGTTCTCACATCCTTGATCTCATTTTCCACTTCGCTAGTGATGTAGCCCATTTTACGCAAATCAGATATCCGAAGTCTTCATCTCCGTCTACTCTGTCTGGAAAATTAGCACACTCTAGTGCCCCTGACTCGGAGAACCCTCTAGGAAAGCCAAGCAATCACGAGAGCTCTACAACGCACACCTATTACTCGTGCTTCGACTTCTAAGGGATTCTATCAACAGATAAGGCAACATCGTAAGGGTATAGAGTAAAACTTGACTGAAAATGGTCTTCGGACCCGCAAGGAAGGGCTTCTCCAATTTACGTTGACGATATTTCCGTGAAAAGACATTCTGAAGTCGCTATCATTGTGAAATTATCAGAAGTAATTTCACAATTGGTTTGAAACTTATCGAAAATTCGGGAGTCGCTTAGTGACGAGCGAGCTTATCTAAAAAGATTCAGAGCAGGAGTGGAATTCGGTTAGACTAATTCACGAATAAAAGTCGTCAACTATTTAGTATAAACCTAATTTTAATAATAGCGAAACATATTTCGTGGTTGGTTGTTTCAGTCGCTATATTGATTACTGCAATTTCAGTTATGGGAGGAATATTTATTCATTTTCGAAAACAATTGAACCTCAGCTGCGGTAAGATAGCAAAAAGTTCACATGCAAACTTTTCGATATTAGGCGCCTGGGATCAGTTTATAGCTACCATATTATACAATGCTATTGGGTTGGTTTGAAACTAATAACTCACCAGTGGAAAATGCAAAGAAATATTAAATTATCAGAACGAATAGTCATAAACTTGAAATAAAATACCGCATTACAACAGATTGCGCCAATCACAAAAATATGCTGCAAGTTTGTTGCAGCATGATAATGTATTGTGTCAATACGCACTCTGCTGAAAGAATTTTTATAGCCCCAATTTCTCTTGTAATTTACTATTTCGTCCAGCCCAGAACAACAAAAGGAGAGACCAAATCGATCGCAAATACTTAGAGTGGATTGTGAAATTGGTAACAATTGAATTCTACTTTTGATGTTACACAGTAAAGATTATCAAAGAAATATCTTAATAATCCTGTAATTTACTTGAAGCATAAATGAGAATTGTGAGACTTCAGGTTAAAATTATTAGATTCACGAAGAAAAATTCGTATTCCGGCTGTGATAAATTCAATTTAATCAGAATACGCTATTCTTTTCAAAAAAGCATGACAAATCATACTTTCCGAGAAGATGAACAAACATTTTTCCTTCACAACCTGTATACAAACACACTGAATAACCTTTTGAAATGAAAAAAAAATCACTTGACACAAAATCTGTACAGGACAATTTTTACACATTTAAACTTTTAGTCGGGACGTGCAATAGCAGCGCTTGAAACAGTAACTGTAGAATTAACTCATGCATACACAATTCTGTGGTCACATGGTAAAAGTTCTTAAGTCAAAAATCATAGTTTGGAGAAAGCAAGGGTTAGATTATTGAGCCAACGGTTTTCCCTACGCTCGAAGCTATTTCCTAACGCTTTTCTTCGTTAAAGAGAAAATTTAAATTCACTCGTTTTACTAAAATAAAATACAGATACTTAACTTGTAGTTTCAGTACCTAAATAAATTTCGCCAAAATTTGACAGGCCCTGCCCAGACCTATTTACTTGGCAGGCCCTACCCAGACCTATTCCCCCGCAGGGGGGAATCATGACCACGTAGGCGAACATGGTTTCTGGTGGAAAGTTGCAGACGGCCACCCGCACCATGAGTTTTATCGCGGCACTGATGTCGTTTCAAGGTGGAGGGAGGCTTGAAGGTGGAGGCAGTGAGTAGGAGATGCTAAGCTTCGAGTTGCCGGGTTCGCCCGGTCACCCACCAGTTGGGCCTCTAGCGCGTAGACCTTTGAATGGGATTGGGCGAAGGACTTTCCTCGGAATTATCCGGATCACACATGTAAAAATCCACACCGGGAGCATGAATCCTCTTCTCAGGTTGATGAGGTTCCGGCGCCAGTCACGTTGATAGCTTCAAGGTGGAGGCAGCGAATAGGAGATGCTAAGCTCGTGTTGCCGGTTTCTCCCGGTCGCCCACCAGTTGGGCCTCTGGCGCGTCGACCTTTGCGCGGAATTAGGCGAAGGGCTTCTTCGAAAAGACCCGGACTCCACAAATGAAAGTTCAGACGGGGACTACAAACCACTCTGATAGGTTGCCTCGGTTCCCGTAGTACTCACGTCGATAGTATAAAGGTGATTGCTGTAAGGAGACGGGAAGGCGGACCCAAACTGCTCGGGCCTTAGTTCGAGTGGACCCTGTTGGGCTCTTGGCTTCGTAGTGGCAGTGGCCCGGTATTCTGGGCATAGAGATGGGTCTTGTTCCCGGTACACTGTGAGTGGCGCATTGTTTTGGCTCCAGCATCGTCCTGGAAAGCTGGTATCTCTGAGCTCACAGGGTGGCCCAACCCAGGCATTCAATGGGGAGGTTACCGAGAAGGTAAACGGTGCTATGGCGGGACCCAGATAACAGCCTGTTAGCATATTTGTGGGTTGGCGGTGGGTGCGGATATTGACTAACGCCTAAATTCTCACCCAGCGGTCAATTCCCTCTGGTAAAAGACAAGTGCGAGGTAAGTTCACGGCAGATACACACACTGCCCAGACCTATTTACAGGAAACCGGTGTGGCTGGCTGTTGTTTATGAGCCGGCCCGACGACAGGGAAAGAGAGATGATTAAGGCGGTCGGCTCTAGTCTAGTGAGTTACCTTAGGTGGTATGTGGGTAACAGCAGAGGGCAACAACTCTGAACTAGTTGACATTGCAACACTTAACACATCGAAATTAATTTATTTCCCTGGATATGACGAGAGCTGAATCCGCAGAGCGAAACACATTACTTTTGTATGAATTATTGATCCCTACAGATTCAAGACAACAATAATGAAGATAATTTTGGGGAATGGAAAGGGGATCTTTTACCAATTAATTATTTAAATTTACAATTCTGGGTTCACCCTTTTACACTTATTTGTGTTTCAATATGACACTGTAGGAAATGCGTTTTAATTGGAATATTTGGAATATTTGTAAGGAGGGGGGCAGCTGCGTATTTACTCCAATAGTCACCATAATCTGTGGTCGAAATGATAATTCACTTTCAGAATATCAGACTACATCTTTTGTTTAATATGCAGTATTCGTCCATACACTGTGGAAATTAAGTCGTTATTCCTTAACTACTGAGTCCTTATAAATTAAAAAAATATTAAACGTTTTATATGTATACTGTTATTTGTTCTCTCTAGTGAAATAATTTTTCCCTGCTTATATCTTGAAAAGTGTATAAACTCCGAACCATCATTAACGCCGGCACAATAAGATTTCTCGTAATGGGAAATAAGATCTCGTTTGGGAAACGACTCCTTGTGACCTTGTCGATTCTACAATTTGAATGCTTCCTCCAAATATTATCTAATACTCGCACGCGTCACCCTTGTGTCTTTTCAAGTATTTCTGCGAGAGAATTTGCAATGAAAGACATTTGCTACTCTTTCAGTTCATATGTGACGTACGATTTTACCCGGGCCGATTGGTCAGTATGAATAAAATGCAGTTAAGACACTCGAGAAGCCAAGAACCCTGTAAAGCGAATGAAATGATGAAACTGTGAGTGTGACAGGCAGTCAATGACGTGTGTCACACAACCTTCGCAGTTTCCTCAAGAAACATGACAATTCTGTCGTGAAAGATGACAATAATAATGACGATTAATATGACGTTAATACGAAAGTAGAAATAATGATAGAAATAAATAGAAAGGGTAGTAGGAAGTAGAAATAAATTTTCGAATAATGGCATGGATGACGAAGTAAGAATTTGGCGTGGACGACTGAGTAAAATGTTGGCGAATATGACTCAGTAAAAAGTTGGCTTGGCTGATTAGGCAAAAAGTTGGCGCGAATGACTAGGTAAAATGTTGGCGTAGATGATTAGGTACGAAGTTGGCGTAATTGACTTGGTACAAAGTTGGCGTGGATGACTACGTAAAAAGTTGGTATGGACGACTACGTAGAACGTTTGCCGTTTATGACGAAGTAAAAATTCGACGCGAATTTCTAGAAAAACCGTTGCGCGAGCATTAGCAGATAACATCAATGCCATTGGGTTGCCAGCGTGTGCACGCGAGGACGAGCTTCGTGCCGGGGCGGCAGGAGCCTTGTGGCAGCGGGTGCGGCGTCGGCGCTGAAGGCGTCGAGGCAGCGTCCGTGGGCGCCCGCTGGCGGTCCGACCAGCCGCCCACGCGGGCTGTCGTTGGTATAATTAAATGAGGGCGCCGCCGCGCCGTCGAGACAGAATGTCGTTAAAACGGGTTCGGGCGGCTCCGGTTCAAGGACTCGGGGTGGGAGAGCGTGGGCGGCTGTTGTGACGGAACGCCGGATGGGGAGAGCGGAGTGGGCCAGACAGAGGAAGACGGGAGCGGTGTGGGGCATTGGAAACGATGGGGGAAAAAGGAGGAGTGGTGGAGAGTAGTGAATGACGTGTGGCCTTGGGGAGGGGTGAGTAACAGCGAGACGGGGAAAGATGTAGTGCGGTAGAGAATAGTGGGGGTGGCGCGGGAGGAGGGAAGAGGTTGTTGGGAAAAATGAGAGTGGTGAATTGATTGATTGTCAATGATTCTGGGTGCGTCAACTACTAGGGTCATTAGTCCCGTAAGTGTAGTGCGTGCTTTGTTCGGGAGGTAGCGGTGGTTTCCCCCCCGCTGGATGGAGATCCGGTGCCGACCTACCGTCGGTTAGCGGGTTTCCCAAACCAGGTATCTCCCACAGCGGGATGCCCCCCTCACCCAGGACAAGCTCTAAGCTCCCGACTGATCTCCCGACATGTGTGGTAGTGCAGTGCATTTTAGTGTGTGTGTGTGTGTGTGTGTGTGTGTGTGTGTGTGCAAGGGATGAGAATAGGGCAAGGAAGGGGAAGGAGTGAGCGGTCCGTGGCCCGTTTGTTAGGGTACTGCTCTGGCATTCGTCTGGTGTTGATCGGAGAAACCACGTAAAACTACCGATTAGAGAAGTCAGCCGCTAGGATTATTTTTCAAACAGCAGCTAAATTAGACCTAGCTATGTAGATAGTGTTGAAAACCCTACCACCGTCGGGACTCAAATCTAGGACGGTCCGGTCAGGGGCACTGCAGTGACTCCTTTGATGCCCTGAGCCTCCTCTCCCGGTGGTAGTGGTGGAGAGTAGTGAATGAAAGTCGCAGCGCGGTGGAGAAAAGAGCGGGCGGCGCGGGAGGTCGTGGCTGCGCGTGAGTGGGGAACGAGGAGCGGCCGGGCGGCAAGCAAGGGAGAGGAGGGTTCGTTCGGAGCGAGGAAATTTCGAGCAGAGTGAAGCGGTGGCGGCGGGAAGCGAGGGGGAGCGGCGGAGAGCGTGAAGCCGCGATGGGAGGGGGAGGGATGGAGTGGAAAAGGGGGGCGGGACGAGGTAGGGAGAAGCGCCGGTGACGGAAGTAGCTGCGACTGCCGCGAGAAGTGTGGGAGACTGTGGAAGGTGGAAGGAGTAGAGGGAAAAAGAGGAGGAAATGAGCGTAAGAAAGGCGTGGTGACTTAATCCACGTGTACGGCAGGATGGGCGATGCAATGACAGCGAAAACGACAAGAACTGACCGAGCGAGAAGAGTTCGATGATGAAGCAGCGAGGCTGTCAAAACCACGATGTAATTAACAAATTCCTCTCCATGAAATGTAAAACATTACGATTCCTTTCGCTTATTAAGAAATAAATCTCTATTTTCTTCAGATACTGAGGTTTCTCATTGCCAGAAGCTCGTAATTAGCAATTTAACCTAACTTTAATAAATCTAATTCATTCTAATTTAAATCATTACAATTAATAGTTTATGAGAGTACTACAGAACAAAACAAAAACTGCGAGTATTCTGAAGTCCCATTCTGCGAATTTATCATCACTACATTATAGGTTTGAATTGTGCAACATCAAAGTAAGGTCGATTAAAAGATTAAATCTGGAAGGAGAGATGTGAGCCAAGATTTCAAATAAGACTATAGAAATCAATAGAATATGTATATAATAATCATATAATATACTATAATCATATAGAAATCAATATCAAATACGCATTTTGAACGTGCCAGATTTATATGTTACAATGAGATGGGACAGAAAATAATGGTACAAGTCAGATTGAAATAAAAGTGTTTTCAAGAAAAATATTGAAATAGAGGTCTATTTGCCGGAGAAAAATAGAATATCCAAGAACGCTTTGAAAAAGAAATTAAAAGGCAAGACTAAAGGGAAGGAATGGCCTATTTAAAATTTTCTAATGGTGTTTAAAAGACAATTGAAGAAAATGATAATTATGAATATTTTCTATTTCTATTTAAAAAATGGATTTTCACAAAATTACAATCTTGCGTTATTTTTTATTTCCTCGTTGCAGTACCTAAAAGGGCTCATATTTGCAATTTAAGAGCATTGGTGGTATAAAAATTGGATATTTTGTTACGCATCAGAGGAAGGTCGAAATAAGCATAACTTGCAGAGAACTTTCAGTTGAATGAGTACACAGCATTACGCTCAGTCATGCACAAATGCATTACTATTGCAGATAGACATCAGCTTGCTACAAAGTACGCAATAAAGAGATGAGAAAATCTGCAGTGAGTAGGAAGTATTCGGAATGTTTTTCAGTGTGTTTAAATTAAATCATCACCAACCCTCAGCGAAGCGCAACGTTTAAGCCTTTCGTAAAAAATATCCCTTCCAATAGAAGTTCAACTTAAAAAAACAACATAACGTGGTGAAATACCGAAAATGACATCCTTTAAGTCATTATAAAACGATGTAAATCGGGTGACAACAATTATGTTGCAATTTTTAGCAGATAAGCCTAAAACCACTTCTCGCAGGTTTTTATTAATTTTAAAGATTCAGTTGCAAACAAGCATTGATTTGGCTCGAAATGGAGGAAGTGGAGGAATTTGTATCACAGGGTTATTCTCGCTCATTTCCCTCAACAAATGAATTAAGAGTGTATATTTTTCTACACTATTTTCTAATGCTCCAGCCTTTTGCTAATTTCTAACAACTTGAGACGTCAATGACAAGCTATTTTTTCTTCAACTATTGTTGTTGAACTAATGTTGAAGTTACCAAAAATGTAATTAAATGATGCCTTTGACAACGCAAATATTTGACGGTCCTCTTTAAATATTTAACATCGCTTTAAAAAAGCAACTGTTTTGTAAATTCAGATTTTTTACTTAACTTTCAGAAATGACATATTACACCATATTTGAAAACATCCGACATTCGGGATAATGCAACAAAGCATAGAGAAAACAACGGGCATGATCGCATATCACCGTCGTACCAACATGCTGACGCGGCCGTTACCCAACGACAACGCAATAAAAGCCACGGTAGGCTCTTAAAGCAAGGTAACGAGCGATTTCCAGCGACAAGTGTTCTAACTAACGTCAACGAAGTTAGTCTTCGAGCAGCAGCAGCGGCGGCGGCGGCACGAGGTGTAACGAAGAGCAGAGGAAGGGAGAAGTGGAAGGGAGAGAGCGAGGGGAAGGAGAGCGGAGAGGGAGCGATTTTTGTCCTAAAAATTAGGCCATTTTTCCCCTCGCGAAACGAAGCCAATGGCTTTTATGCCCCGTTAAATTGTGGAGCTGAACGCACAGGCGCAAGACTTATGGAGACGATGGAAGTTGGGTGGAGTGTCAAATCCAGATGAATGAACGTTCAGAAACAAGCATTTACTGTCCTCTTTACAGATTTGTTCCCAATGAATTCATCCACTTTTTACTCGCATTTTGATTTTCTTTTTCTCTATTTCTCTCTCTTTCTCCATACACACCATTCCTCTTTCTTTTGGTCGGGATGTTAGCGATGTATCTTGATCGGGAGAGCGCGGCAAAAGTTAAGAAATAAATACGTTCCGAACTTTTTGTTATTTTCATTCTTCTTCTACTTCTTCGCTGTCATCTCTCTATTCCGAGGTAGACAACGATATCGATAACCATATCGTTATCGTTAACGTTATAAACATTTCTCTTGAGTCCACTCTTAGAGACTACAATGGGTTCACTGATAAATGTTACTGACCCACGGTATTCACTTCCGGCTAACATAAGGGATTCTTTCTTTTTTCCAAAAATATCTGACGCTGTTCGTAAATTACCATGGAATGAGTGATTCATACAGTACATTCCCATACATACAGTACACTCCGTCTTCACCGGCCGTCTTTCACAGCAGATACTAAAGAAACAGCACACACTTTCTCCAATTATTTCTAACTTTTGTAATTATTGAAAGTTTAAAGATTTCAACGAAAATGTGACCTGTGCCATTTTTAAGCATTCTTTGCTCTATCCGAAAAAACATTCAAGAAGGTAGTGATTTTTAAAAAATATTTATAAATTTTATAAAATATAATAGTATTATAAATTATTATTTTATAGTTAGTTTTACAAATTGTATTAAATTCCAGCAGAAATTTTACCCAACTACTGGTTTATCAAAAACTTTTATATGATCTTATTCAAAGATTTGATTTTCCAAAATAGATTTCATTTAAGAGAAAAATCTCTATCTTCAATATTGTACTTTTTTAATTTACCTTTTCTTTCATTTTCCGAAAATTAAGAGAAACGGATGGATAGACGGATAGACAGGCAGACGTTTTCCCGACAGTCGATTTTCCGGTGTGAAGGACAAACAAAACATATATTCTGACTAGACAACGAGTTAGAGAAAATAATTTATTACTTAGAGGAATCAAATTTATCCACTTGTTAGTTACTAGGCCCGGCAGTAAGAGTTCTTTCAGTCAAAAATCGCCGATTTTTGGCAAACGTTAAATACTTCCTCTACTTACAAAGTAACACAAAAAATTAAAATGTCCTCCAAACTAAACTCAGTGTCGAGATACAACCAATATATCTCAAAAATTAAGATAGCTTTCACTCTTCCAACTGCGTGTATATTTTAACTAATTTCTATTATTTTCATGAATACAAAAATCCAAATGGTGTAAACTCGTAATAATCCGAAAATTTTGATATGTTTGATATTCTTTCAAATACAATATTAATACTCTAGAACTAAATAAATAAAATTAATTTAACAGTAACTTACAAAGATTTGGAGATGTTCCACGTCACGTGTTGATTGTTTTGCTTCAGGAGTCTGCAACAGAAGAACACTATCTTACAATCATGCAATTTTTCGAGGAAGTAAATTATATAACATATAAGCAAGTAAATTAAAAGGTTTCTTGAAAATACAGCATGGGTAAAAAGATCCAACTTGTGGGAAATGAGAAAAAACATCCTCCTTCCTAAATCACTTTCCTGTCACACCTACTTTTCTTCATTCGCTTTCTTTTAGACAAGGCCTGTCCAAGATCGGCTGTTTCCGCCACATAATAGAAAAGAAGCTCTCACGTACATACGTGGATCCAAACATAGAAATTACTTTGGCTGCTTGCACATGCAATTTTGGGAACTGCTCTTGTGGAAAACGAACATAATATTCCAGAAAAGAGTTCGTCGTTCTAAACTTATCTTTCTGTCTTTTAGATGGATGGTCCGAATATCACGCCTATAGAACCACTATCAATCTAAATGCCCACACTCCTTGCTGTCGCCTTTGGGATAAAGTGCAGCAGCTAGCGCGTAGCAGGTAGCCCGTTCTCTTATCGCACGGACTGAAGTAATGCTGCCCTTCGCCGGGGACTAATTTGCGCCGGCGCGCTGCAAAATTGCACCGGAGTACGGTTTTGGACAGGCCTGCTTTGGACCAATGCGCTTTTGGCCGAGTCGATGTTATCCTCTGATGCATAAAAGCTTACACTACAAGATAACATCAGAATTTGTTTTTCATGTTTTGGACTAATGCTGTTTTTTGAAAACCCCTTCTATTATTTACGTGGCAAACGGCACATCCGGATATCATAGAGGGCCAATTGACTCTAAAGCATCTTTCTACCGCGAGAATGCACGGAAGCAAGTTAATTTTGTTATTTTTTATATTTCTGACTCTTATTATTCTATTTTTTATGATAATGTACGTTTGTACCTTCATTTTTCAACAGTCACTTTTATTTAAAAATGTACACACCATATTTAAAATAAATCAATTAAAATAATTATATCACATTTAAATTACATAATATTTTGGGGTTGGGAGCAGATAAAAGCGCATTATGAGGAGAAACGTGACCATGAGTCCCCAGAAAGTATGTTTGACGAGGGTCTGGAATGATCTTGGAAAAAATTGAAACATTTTACATCACGAAATATATGGTACCTGAAGATGGGTAAAAAACTATGACCCGAGACGTCTTTAAAAAAAGTATGTAATTTAAATGTCGTGTGAACATTTTAAAACAAAAGTGACTGTTAATAAATGAAGGTATGAACATAAACTGTTGTGAAAAACAAGTGAATTTCGGTTTGCGAATAGAGGTAAGGGCTAATCGTCCAATCAAAAAAGCGATTTTGAAATGTTTTGGATTTTTTAGAACTCAAATCGCCTCAGGCAGTTAAAACCTGTGGGAGATTGCCGAAATCCGGCGTAGTGTCACGTGGTGATTCGTAGAAATCGCGCACGCTGTTTGACAAATACAAAAGCCGAAGGAGAGTTCACTTTTTTAAACCGCACGTACGTTAAGGCTTGGCAGTGGTAATTCTCATTGTGAATCTTAACACAAGGCGGTGTGAAGCAGTTGAAGAGTAAGGATGAAGGTATCCATGCAATCGTGCTTATATTTAGTGATGATAAAGGAATCATTAATTTTGATATGGACCAATTAATATATTTTATTTATAAAGTTGGTACTAAATATATTAGGAAATGCTCTTAGTGTTGTACTTCGTTCAATTCTTAAACGAGTTCTTGCAAACGATGGTTGATATATCTACACAGGAAACAATATAATGATATAGTTTTCCGTAAAAGTTATAATTATCGTAAGAATAGCCATGTTGTATCATAGCACATTTAGTTTCCTTTCCAAGAGATAGTTGTTTAAAAAAATGAGAATCTCGTCAGCCCTGAAGCATAAACGAGAATTAGACATTCAGATGAATACGGACAATAAGAATGTCGAAGGTTAAGTTAAAGCCGAGTAAATGGCTTAACTCGATTGTCTAACACCGTAAACAGCTCCGGAATTAATTAATTTTTAGAATATCTCCACCGTGAAGTGCAGTAATTCAATATAACGGCAGACATTCAGGATTAATTCGCTCTTCCCTACAAAAGGAAAATCAGATTTTCACAAGCCGCTCTCTAAAGAAGTAGTTGAACCGTCTTCTATAAACGTTTCTCTGAATTTACTCAACTTTTCTGCAGAGCCAAACAACATTAGCAATAAGTGATGCGTCACAGTTTAAATCGTTGTATGGATGGTTTTAGTATCTAACGCAGAACACACGATTTAACCAAATTTGAAAGAAGGTTATACAACTAGTCATGTGTATTTTGTTATGGTTGTTCTCCCATAACTTTTGAAAATGTTTCTTTAATTAAATACCTTTGCATTAAAGTGTATACTGACTCGATGGTACTAAAATAATTTAATGATATTATGAATAAGAGATCCGAAGAAATCATAAAGAATAATGCACTGAGACATCACTAACCGTGCAAATCACTCTATCGCTTAAACCACACATAGTTTCAAATAATTCTTGCAACTCTTTAGATTATCTTCTCTCAGAATTTCAAAAGGATTTCTTAATTTTTCAAAGGGGATCATTTATTTCAAGCCCTTACATTTCGTGGGGCACTGAAGTTTGTTCCCCTTCATTGTCATTTCACAAAACAATTTTAGCTCTCAATTCACGAAATGCGATCTGCAAACTGTTCACGTTAATGTCTATTAAGTAACTAAATTCCAACACGTTTCCGTGCGCTAACCAAATGTCGAACATAGGTTTCCATTATGCGCCTCGTAATTTACTGATTAATTCAATTTGTTATCTGCATTCACTCCACGACATGAGCAAACCATGCATCATGGAACAATAATGAAAATTTATGCGAAGAATGTAACTGAAATGACTGATAAAACTTTGTTTTTTGAGACAAAAAATTAGTACTAATTGAAACTAATGGGAAAAACTGAAACTTGAAAATCAATTCACTTCCTCCGCCACACTATTCTCACTTCGTTATGAAAATTAATTATGTCACTAAAGAACGCTTGTTTCGTGCTATTCCTTCACCCGCATTTATTATTTATTAGCGTAATCACTTTTAATTAAATTCTCAACCTATCTTCGATCTTTGGATTGGAGCATAGTCCAAGTAAGCGAAGCTGAAACTATGTGGATTAGAATTCACATATGACATGGCTGGTTTCATGATCTGGTTGAGGCGTGAAGATTTTTTCATACAACCACTTATTCCATATGAGCCATCATCACATTCGTCCCATTCTTAAGCATTCATCCTTCCATCAGCAACATCATAAAACTTAGGGATAGTGGGACCCTGGTGGATAAGTTGATAAATTCAACGTATTATTTAGAAAGAGATAAGTACACCGTCATTGCACCTGAAAATGGGCAATGTCAAATGAGAGATGTAGGGTTAAATGAACTTAAGAGAACATGTGCGTTTTGTGAAAATCCTTGAAATGCGCATGTTACTTTCTTCTAAGATTCTTCTGGATTCTAGATTCTTCTAATAATTTCATTTGTATAGTGCAGTAAAATAAGTTCAATTTCAACAGGTTGTTGAGTGCACTGTTTGTTAAACATTTCGTTTAATTTATTATGTTATGATAGGTGAATTTAATTTTAAAAGATTACACTGTTTGGGGTATGAGAATTATGGATTTATTGGTCCTATATTTATATTAGTATTTATGTCAGTAATTGGTGGTTCATTATTATATAGGCTCGTACATTTTGGACAAAGTATATTTATAAAAGTATATTATTTACATTTTGGACAAAGTATACCCGAATAAGTTATGTTGATTTGGCACAGGAGCCTAAGAAATTTTGAAAAATTAGTATATCGTACCATAGAAAGACGAAGGCCAGGTTACTCCGAAGGAAAATTATATTATACGTCGATAACCTAGTTACGTTGTTGCACCTGCGCAAATTCTTTAAATAATATTGGTTTAATACGTTCACTAACGACAAGAAAGTTTTTCACACGAGTACTGTAAGAAATACTTTTCTTCTCTCCGTCATCTATATTGCAAGGATAAATGTTTAAAATTCCTTAGGAACAAACTGGAACAAATTGAAAAGTAAGTCAATTTACAAAATCAAATGAAATCAAATTGGTAGATAGAGTCGTTGATTGCATGAGTGCAAAGACAACTTTAAAAAAATACAAAAAAGCGTTTTTAAGTACTGCCTGTTATTTCAGAATGTTTCCCTGCTGTAGCTAATTTCTAACACAATGTAGTCCTCCAGCCCGTTTCCACATTTTACACTATCTCTCTCTCTCGCATATTCTTCTGGCCGATGCTGTCAAAGAGCTAACGACGTTCGCTCAGTTGGATTTTATATTTAAAAAACCGGCTTTCGAGCCAACGCACGGTCCAACGCCTTCGACCGCCCAGTCAAGGTCGCAAGGCGTGAAGCGGAAGAAAGAAATTTGCATGCGCCGCCCCGCGCCACGCCACGCCGCTCCGCGTCCCCCCGCTTGCAACCCTTCGCAGCCGTTAATGTTTGTGTTTCGGACCGGCAGGCGTGGAACGCCCGTCCCAGCCTTTCACAGGCGCGCCTCTTCATGGCGACGGGACAGGCGGGCTGACGAGGGGTGGAGCGGAGGTCGGGAAAAGAGGTGGGGAGTGGGGAAGCGTGTATTTGAGGGGAGGTGTCGGAAAAGCGTGAGCTGGGGTAGAGGAGTGGGTTGACAAGGTAATAGACCAGTGGTGTCAAGGTCTTCTACTGGCCGCAGTGGCGCGCCTCGCGGCACCGTGCCAAGCCACGAGCTTCTCTGCGCAACTAGCGTTGGGAGAGGAAACTATTAGTAACCCCGCTGTTTTACAATCGTGATGGCGTAGTCTCTGGGGGCGGGTTAATGAACTGCGTGGAGGGGCGATTTCGTCGTGGCACGAGTGCCACGTACTCCAGCTCATGACATTGACCTTGACAATACTGCAATAGACAGATAGATAAGGGTGTGGACGAGAGGGAAGTGGGCGAATAGGGAATTAATGAGCGGGTCGTAGAGCAGCACCAGATGAGATGGGAGAGGAGAGAGAAGATAAAAGCGGCAGTAAAGTAAATTACCGATGAACACGAATCTCGTCACATCTCTACTGGGTTAGGGACATGAAAACGAATCGTTATGATGCACTATTGATGCACTACTATATCAACATGAATCTCGTCATGTCTCTTCTGACTAAGGGGTTTATAAATGCATGGTTATGATTCAGTATTTAAAATATTCACAATACAAGACCAATATGAAATATTATTTTCCAAATTAAAAAAAGTAAAGGTCGTAAATAAAGAAAATGTTCATTAGAGAGTTTCCAAAATTTATAAAACTGTACAAATTCATTAATCATATATTGATAATTGCAAAAACTGATTGTAAAATCCTATCGTTCAGCCATGGAAGTCTCGTACCTAAATAAACTCTGCCGCGTAGTATGCCCTTTAAGCCAAAGATCACGACGAAGAATGAGAGAGAAAGAGCCAAGAAAATAAGACTGAAGCGAAGCGACTTCTTCAACCCCTGTAGACAAGGCTTCAACTCTCAGCATCGATTTTATAAATGGTTTTCGGCGCCGTACATTAATGGAGAGGCAGGTAATCAATATTGTTCATTACAGTCTTATTCTAAAGTTTATTAAATTTTCTAAAGTAACTAATTTCGTCATAGACGTAATTAAGATTACCATAGATCGAACGAATTATGAAGAGGTCTCCTTTGTGCTCCGTTCTTTTGTCAGACGAAGGGCTGATAAGATTATTTCGTCTCGCTTATTGTGAAGTCGAACAGCCGTTTCCCCCAGGGAAATTCGGACATCCGAGCGAGACCAATAGTTTAGGTTGTGTCGGTGCCGCAACTGCATCAAAGTCTGATTACATTGTGGAGTGCTCAATAACAAACGTACTCCGGATGCGACCCCAACTTTTGTAGGTCAAGGCTAAACTCGATGGAGTAACTAGTTACAGCCTTCGGCACGTGGATCGTCACGAGATTTGCATTGAAATTATCGGTCTATCCGTTTATTCACACATACACATGTCAAACAGTTATTAAACCGCAGAGCAGTAAAATATTCAGTATTAACTACGTGTGTATAGAAATTAATCGTGCTTTTATATACTATATCCGATAAAAACAGAAAGATAAAAAAGTTTTTTTACTACATGGTCGTTTTATTAATTTTTTTTCGTTCTTTACTCCATCATACTGTAAATACTATGTACGCGTTGAAAATGTTTGCAGTAAGTTTTGTTGAAAACGTAATACAATTGTTTAAATATACAATTTATTTCCGCTCAGTAAAGATATCCTCAAAAGTTCTTTTGAAATGGCGCTACATATTAAATAGGTGATATGGTGATACTAGATAAGAGTTTAAATATTAATATAATTCCTAACACATTGAATGGAACTTATGTGATTATTTACAAAGTAGAACGTGTATCAAGCGATGGAAATATAAAAGTTAAATCGTAAATAGGCATTGACATTTTATGGTATAGTAATAGAGATCTTACTTTACTCCATTGAAAAAAACTTATTAATTTATTTAGCATATTTATTTTTGAGCTTAATTAGCAACTCATTGTTATCGAATAGTAAATGAATCAGTTTAATTTTTAATCTCAACTCATAAGTAGTAAGCATAAACGCATTCATAGCTAGCGGGATCAGAACTGTAAAGTTACAGATTTTTGTTAAATGTTTATTTCTGCAGGGAAAGAAACAGAATGTAAACATTCGTTTGAGACGGGTACAATATTGACAGAAGGCTAAATGTATGAAAATCACAATGAAGATATTGAAATGGCACCAGAAACTTTATTATTAAGCTCTCGTTACGTTGGCAATTATTAAAGAAAGCAATGCTACAATATCATTTCAAATGCATTAATGTTAAAGACCAGTGCAAAAAAGAGAACATATCAATTAAACATATCAAAAAATATAATTTAAATAAATTATTAAAAATGCCATTGTTTAAAAAATATGATTTACTTGAATTTAAATCACATTCATTATAGAAAGTAATATGCTACTAATCAGAAAGCATGTAGTAATTAACTAATGTCCGTTGCAAACGAGACACAAATGAAGATAAAATTTGTTTTGAACCATAAACCCTTTGCTGTGATCTTTAGCGTGTTGACATTAGTGAAGCTCTACAAAGCAAAATTGATACGATGTGAGAGGGAGGAGACATATGGCATTTTAGCCTTCTGTTTCTTGGGCAATTCACATGAACGTGTTACTATTGAATGAGGATGGGACGACGAGGGGTGATTGAGGATGAGAGATGATTTGTTCTGAATGGAATGATGGTTCACAACCACTCCGTCAAAACACCCGACCCTTCCTGGAGCTCGCAGCCTTCGTCTTCGCATGATGGGCCGATACTCCAAACCCCATGCACCGTCAATGCGACGAAGAAATTATATCAGTATTGACTCTTAAGTATTTATTGTACTTTTTATGTATATTTTATGTTTATTATATTTTGTTTATTTTATTTTATTTATTTTAATTTCGTTTTTTGGAAGGTTCTAGCAATTTTGTCTGATCGACCTTTCATTTCAGCTGCATCACCCGTCTCCATTTCTCGTCTTCGCTCTTTCCATAGTAACTCCCATTTACATTTTTGGGATGCGTCTATAATTCATCTCTCCACACACGACATCTGACTGGTGTCGTCGGGAATACAGAAGGGCATAGTATACCGCAGGTCATCTGCCACTTTGTTTCTTTGAACGAAATCAATGTCGCCCGTGGCCCTCTCTAAGGCCAAACTGAGGTACCCCATAGATACGATTCATCCATATTATATATCTTTATATGCTAACATACTCTATGTATTCATGTCAGCACTACATCTTCGAGAGCAATGGCAACTGTAACAGGTAAATATGATGAGGAACATGGAGGAACACACAAATATACAGGGTGTCCCACCAACTATGGACCACCCCCATAATTTTAAACGGTTCAGGATATCGAAATGCAGTTTTCGATTAACAATGCGGAATGATGGGGCAAGTAACATGCCATAGAGAAATTGTCTATGACATTTTTAATTTTCGAGAAATTTAATCATCTTTAATTTTTTAAATGGAACCATATATTTTTTTCAGCAGCAATATATAGATCATGAAAAGAGAAATAAAATGATGTATCATACGTCAGTATTTTGATGGTAATTTGAGTATAAAATTAGACTTTCTGACACGTGATTTTTAAGTAAACGGTCTTTTCTTGTAGCAGCCCTCGCAACAGTAGCCGGTGGTACGACGGCCTTCGCGGCGTCGAGACTGTTTCGTGGCGACAAGGTGTGTGAGAGGGGCGACTGTGAGGGATAGAGGCGTAACTACAGCAATTCATGGTCTTGACATGAAGATCATATGAACAAACATCAACATTAACGATCAGAATGAGTGATTTTTGCCATTTGTTCATCTGAATTGAACTTTTCTTCTACTGAAATTCCAAAGCAACGATAATCAAAAAGAACAAAATAAAATAATTTGTAGCGGAAGGACGATAATAATAAAGTTTCTTTTCAAACGTACAAGAATCGAGCTCAGTGTGTTTGCAGAAACAAACTCTCATTTTAAAACATGGAAAGGAAATGAATGATTATAGATTTTCATTGTAATATCTCGATTCATTCAATAAATAATAGATAGACATTTTCTATTATTATTTACTGTTAATAAACGTCTTATTTAAACACGTACTAAAAGAAGAAAGCAATAAAATTTTTGAAATATTCTTGACAGACTCTTAGTGTAAATTTAATAAACTTTAACACAAATGCACATCTGCAGGCACAACTACTGATTGAAGAGTTTCTCACTTCATAACGCCACGTGCTGCCACAAACTTGAAAATCCACGGCAGAAGACGGAAGTGTAATGTTTTCTTTTCCATTTATGAACAACAGGAGAGGTACGGTTGCGCAGTGGACGAATAATCATCTTAATTAAAAATTAAATTTACCAACGAAGAGACGGTGCTTGGATTCTTGTCAAGTTTGAAAATTATATTTATTATTAAAGAAGACAAGTTATATGCCGAAAAATCATTGGAAAAAAATCTCTTATTCTGATCGTTGAAATTAGTGTTTCTTAATGTGACTTTTGTGACAAGACCTTGGATTGATTTAGTTTGGCCTCTTATCCCTTATTGCCACCCCGCTCAGTCTCCTCTCTCCACGCAAGTCTTGACGCCGTGAAGGTCACTTTTCCCGAAGGCGAGAGTTGCAAGGGCTGCTTCACGAAATATTGTCCGTTTAATTCAAAATCACAAATCAGAAAACCTAATTTTATACTCAAATTACTATCAAAATACTAGCATATGAAACATCATTTTATTCCTCTTTTCATGATCTATAGATTGCTGCTGAAAAAAATACATAGTTCCATTTAAAAAATCAAAGATGATTAAATTTCTCGAAAACTAAAAATGTTATAGACAATTTCTCTATGGCATGTTACTTGCCCCATGATTCCGCATTGTTAATCGAAAAATGCATTTCGATATCCTGAACCCTTGAGAAGTTATGGGGGTGGTCCATAGTTAGTGGGACACCCTGTATACACCAATATCCACGTGCATGGGGAGAGTCGAACCCACGACCCTTCCAGAAAAGGGAACCGCTGCATTTCCACTTAAGCTACCTCGGGTACCCAGGCCGGCCACCGAAGTAGTTAAATTTTTCAGGGGCGACATGAGATATCATCAATACGTAAATGAATTGGTACGCGTTTCCAATTTTCATTGTGAAAAATGTCGGATGCGTTATAACTCAAAATTGTTTTAACCGTTCGTCCCTATGAATGAGCAATATATTTCACCTGAGGTCGTACGCCAGACGTGCTTCTGCTTAATTCGCACGTAAAATATTCATTTCATTAATTATTTCTCTCTAAAATTGGTAATAAAACCGTCTCTTCTCTGCGAATGTGTATTAATGAAATATCGCATTCATTCACTTTGAACCTTCAATAGAAAGAGTAAAAAATTAGTAATCCCAGATATCGAGTTTCCCACGCAGATAAAATATACATCACAAGCAGCTGACTGAAGGAATACCTTTACCCGGTGCAATGCTCTTTAGAAATATAATAATCTTTCTTCACTTATACTTATCATACCCTTCAACACCGCATTGTGTTCAGAAATATGTTTACTACAGTTCAATCTCTAGTTAAGCTACGATTTAACCTACTTTTTGACAACCCATGCTTTTTAGTATAAAATTACCTGAAAAAGGTAATGCATTTACAATCTCATTAAGAAGTTAAATTCGATAAGAAATAGATTCAGAATGTATTTAAGTGCCTCAATTCCAAGAATTTTCAGTTACAAATATAACAATAAGGAAGACGAAGTTTCAATTCCCTCAATATGTCGGTCAAGTTTTTCTTGGTTAATGTATTTTAAAAATAACATATTAAAAAATAACTTCTGTATTAATATGTCGTAGAATTTCATTTTCTATGTCTATTGTTGTTCAGTTTTAAGTTATGAAGCTCAGAGATACTACGCGAGAGATTGTGAATATTCTGTGGTTCATGACCTACGACATTCGTAGTAAATAGTGTAAATAAAAAATACATACTCTTATATTTTTTCGACAGTTAAATTTCTAGACCTAACTTTCTATAGAAATAACACTAATCTAGGTACTCATAAAAATGCTCGTAATGAGATCATATTCGTTTTACAAATGTTATTTTATATTGCAATAAATCTCAAGTACTCCATTATCCAAGAAGATAATTTTACAATTACGTAAATTGAAAATCCTAAATATAACGTAAGTTCTGTTGGTATGTAGTGTTAAGTGATCTTGTGCAATGTAATTTAAAATAAACCAACAAAGATGAGTACCCATAATCTTAGAATGCTGTCCATAGTTCAATATTATTGTTAACAGTCATTTAAAAAAACAATGTGTTTTTAATACTGTTTTGAAAATAGATTTCTCTTTTCTTTCTTTTCAGCCGATGCAGTTCAATTGTTTTCAAAATTCGATAGATATAGAAAGAGTAGTAGAAAGAAAACTTGACGTTTTCATTGAATTATTCTGAGTGAAATCTGTTACTACTAGCCAACCACGATCTATTTAAGTGGAACGCAAAAGCCTGCTCTGCAATTATGAATCAATTGTCTCTTCTACGTACATGGCCCAGAGATTAAAAGGTGACAGCTGCATGAATAATGACGGTACATTATCTCGCTCGCCTCCCGTGTCCAGACAAGCGCGTAATTTTGCACTTCACGTGTTTGGTCACAAAATCTCATGTTGGAAAAACTATGTAGAACTACTGACGGTTTCTTCTGTATATCGCAAGACAAAAGCACTAGCCGTTGTCGAAATTACACATTTAATAAATCGAAAATTTTGAGCAATGTTTCTGGCACAAGTTTTTACTAAACTGCACAGACGTAAATAAGCGCAATTTGTTTAGTCAAGAACCTTATTTGTTCGAGCTCACTTAGTGCTTCAAAAGTTTAACTGTTTATTAACAACTAAGCCAGAATTGATTACATATTGTTCTAGAAGCGTACTAAGCTAGGTGTTATGACATTATTTTTTCACTAAAGATTGCGGACAATGTTCACTCTATAGTAAAATGATGTAGCAGAATATCATAAAGAAACGTGTGTTGGAACCTAAGAATAAGGAGCTGCCCACAAATTCATTAATTAAAAATGTCATTATATCCTTAATTAAAAAAGTGAGTTTAACATCCTGTGTAAATTCAATATGGTATGTCAGTGAACCAGCGGCGAACACCTGCCTGTTAGCACACCCTGAACGTTTTAGGTGGTACGTCATATTCCCTCCATGGCAGCGTCTTTCACTCGCCGAAATATAACCAGCTTTCAAAATCCGGCAGCCGTCCTTTTAAAGATAGTACCTACGATTAAAAACAGTTTTCGTCTTCATTTACAACACAACAGAATGTACAGGCGTACATGTACTATCGTCCCCAGCCGGTATTCCAGACATCATCCCCACAAGTACTTACAGAAGTAGTTCATACAAGCTCATTGGTAATCAAACTGGAGCTGGTAGAATTTACGGAACTATTTATTACACCTACACTTAAAATAATCCGAGGAGTAATGTGTACCGCAGACTTGCAAAAAATCAGCGACTGCCTACCCCAGTGGCATAATTTTCATCCATTCCACGTTAGATAAATAATAAGCTCGGTTTCATTTGTTTTGCGATAGAGAAGAAGGAAATTTTGTATCCCAAAGATCCGAAACGTTTATGGTAGTTGTACTGCAAAATGACGCTACAGAGATTCAAACCGCTGTATCTCAAAAATTAATCGGCAAATGTGGTCATGGCATCAACTGATGTCACTGCGATGCCATTGATCGAGAGGTGGTAGGGTTTACTTCCCGACATTATATTCTGGTTACTTCGCATTCGATGTAAAGATAAGCCTTGTCCCTCCTTTAGACCATGCCTATCTAAGTCCTTTAGACCATGCGTATTTAATCAAATACGGTAAGTCCATAGAATGTGATATGATTCAACTGCGGCGTGAAAAGTACTTGCAATATTAAAATTTTCGTTTCAAGAAATGGCGAGCATGTAACAAACAGCACAGCTCGAAACTCTGATGGCAATCAATCGTAGAGATAACATCGCCTCTCCGATTGGGAACTCTGTAAGTACTACGAAATTGCATGTCACATTTTTACAAGTCTATTTTACCAGTTAGGAGGAACTGACCAAAGATGATTAAGTTTTGATATGTAACATTATTGAAATCGAATTTAATATTTGAATATAAAAAATATGAGAAAAGAGAAAACTCTGTTTTTTAAAGGATAACTCGGAATTTACAAAATACTGGCAGTAAATAATGCATCAACTGATTTTTTTAATTTATCTAATTTTGAAATATTATCTCCAACATGGAATTAATTGATTACCAATGCAAAAGAGATATATGATTCTATTAGATATAGTCTATATAAGGAGATATAATTCTGTTATCATGCGAAATTCACTATCAAAATTAAGACTTTGCTTTACTGAATTGGAAAGCCAGCGATGTGGAATAATTAGAGAGCACTGATGACGATCTAACGTAATTCTAAAGACGCCACCGGCTCGCAGTATCCCATCGGGAACTCTTACGTGCCTAAGTGCACGTTGCGGCATCAGGACGGTATCTGAAATTGAATCGGTATTGGATCGCCGTAGCTGCGCGCGGCTGGATAATATCCCGGCGGGCCCTTCGAATTTCCATCGCGTCTCTTCTTACCTTTCAACCTTCCTCCCGCTGCAAGCCCTTCCCCCCTCCCCCGGCTTTTCTCTACTTCACTACGGCCGGATATTACAGATCTCACGGACCTTCAGGAAGTTGTTCCAGAGCGTTCAGAAAACATTCTTTGGAGAAATTGCACTACATCGGTTCACCCTGTGCACTATGGATCGTTGTCATTGAATTCGTACAAGAATCACAATCGCCATTTTCTTATTGTATTTTCTGAACAAACAATACTTCATATGCTACTTCTCTATTTATTGTCTAGTTCGTATTTTATTTTTCGTTGATAGTGACTCAATACGAATGTTAGTACGTCTGCTAAACATATTATTTCATATATTGCATACATTCTCTTTGATCCATTGGGGGTATATGGCTTTATATTCCCGGGAGGATTATTCTATCAAAATATTACTTCATATTCCATTAACCATTTCATTTAAATTCACAGTTTCTGCATATTAATTTACATATTATTCACAATGCATATAATATTTGTTAAAAATAAAGCGGTACATTTCTTTTTAACTAGAACTAAATTTATTGTTAATCCCTGAAAAATGTATTGTAAATAAGCATGATACGAGATTATTAACCCAACGCGCCCCACTGCATCTTCAAGATAAAACACTTTTCACTTTAGTAAGTTCACACCTGAATTTCACTGGTTTCCGCGTTCTTTGCTGAAGGTTCATAGGCCAATTGGCAATTTCAGAAGCGAGTCAACCTTGCGACTGGGCACACGGCTGCGGCAGAGGTGGCCTCATACTCTGACTATTCGTGGAACTGGAAGAGGATACACACGTCCCTCGCTCGCTTTACACGAAGTTATTTCTATCGTAATATAAACTGTTCCATGAAGTAACAGAGAGTAGGATGGTAAGAATTTTTGCAGTAACAGTTTACCAGTTTATAGGGGAGACTTGCTCTCGCTTTGCCTTCCCTGTAAATCCACTTGTGCCTGAATATGAATACTGCGAAGGCAATAATATTTTTAAAATAATATAAATTATACTTAGAGACAATAAATAATAAAATATTTAATAAAATATAAATTGTAATTAAATATGACATGCGTTATACTAGAAAAGAATGTATGTTTTACTCTTACTAAAGTTAGTTAAGAAATGAAATGTATTATATTATTTACAAAATTTCTCATTATTGCAACATTTTACATTTCTCATTATTACATTTTACATTTCTCATTATTTGAATAATAAATATTAATCAAAATTGAAACAGTTAATGTTGTTTATTTAAGATAACATTTTATTTTCCTGCACCTTCAGGATTCCTCGCTTTTCATTACTTTTCCGAATTACTGATTCATTTACAAGTCAAATACAAACATTGATGAAGAAAAAAGTAAAGAAAAAGAAGATGAAAACCAAAATCCGACACGAAAGGTTCTAAACTGTCATTGTTCACTTGATACAATAAACCAGACAAATTTCTTTCATCAAAACTAGTAATAATAATAATAATAATAATAATAATAATAATAATAATAATAATAATAGGTATCTGGGATTTGGAGAAAACATCGTGTTTACTTGTCGATGTTGCTGATGAAAACGTCGTTACCAAGGAGGCAGAGAAACGTCTTAAATACAAGTTTGGAAATCGAGATCAGCCGAATGTGGGGCGAAAAAGCACAGGTCGTCCCGATAGTTATCGGAGCTCTGGGATTTGTTCCGCAAACTTTGTCTAAGAACTTGTCGAAACTCCCAGGTAATTCAAAAGACTGGGAAGTGCAAGAAATCGCTTTATTTGAAACAGCCCACATTTTGCGCAAAGTATTGTAGGGGCACCGACAGTCCCTAGATCTACTCCTTAGGTAGCTGGTTGCAACCTGGAGTAGATTTTATATTCAGCCGACTTATAACATCTTTTGTCGTGGTATAGAGGAATAATAAGCCCCTATATTTCACGGAAGATTACTCAATAAATACTCATATTTTCTAAAAATTGAATATGATCATATTTAAAAATCGGTTTGTGATGAATACAGTTCATCTAGGAAAATAACCTCTATCTTCAAACTTGTACTTGTAGGATGACGACGAAAAAAGTAAACTTTTGCAATTTTCGGACTTGCACCATTCTCTTTAAAACAAATATTTATTTCTTTATCTAATATATACATTTTCAGTTGCTGTTTGCCTTAGTGTAAATACTATCCTACTATATTATTGCTAGATGACTATTTTCTGTAGTACTGCTACTATACTATTCTACACTGCTACTACTTTACTACAGATACTACTACGCCTTTCACGCTATCTAACAACACAATTTAATAAAAAAGTTGCAGTCATTTTTTGAAAATTTTGAGAATGCCCAAGGGCTTCATGTAAAGTCCACCCCAAAATTAAAATATCGGTTTCAAATTCAAGTGTTCGCAACATCAGCCACATCGATTGGAAAATATCAATTTTGGAGAAAATCGGCAGTACGGTTTAGCTGCTCACGTTCACAGACAGACGTTCGGCCATCATTCGATTTTTCGGTATCAAGGTCTCACAAAATATGGATTCTGGCTACACACGTTTTAGAGGATTTTTTTCTAAATTTCACAAGCGGAGCTATCCACTTTTTCGTTAACAGGGCCCGGCAGATCGAGTGTTTCTGCCGAAATTTTCAGCTTTTTTCCCGCAGCATTACATAACTTTCTGTCTGCGTGAGCGATTGTGAGAAAGTAAAAATAGATAAAAAGTGTCCATCTCTTCTCCCTGCCTATCTTTTTACTTCACTTCACTGCATGTCCCTTTAGTAACAAGTAATTTACACATTATCAATTCATATAATTATTATTATTATGAAAATAAACGTTACTAACATTAACAGTTGAGCAGGTGAATTGGTCAGGTGGCTGTAACTGAATTGGTACGTTAATGAGTTAGTTGGTTCGACGGGGCGGATGGGTTGGTGGGTTGGTTTGTTGGTCGAGATGGCGGTGGTGGTTGAGCGAGGCATGCTGCCAAAGCGAGGGTGGGAGACATGACGGAGGTCGTTTAGAGCAGTGGTGTCAAGGTCTTCTATTGGTGGCAGTGGCATGCTCCGTAGCACCGTGCAATGCCACGAGCTTCTCTGCGCAACTGGCGTCAGGAAAGGGAACTATTAGTAATCCTGCCGTTTTTCAATAGGGATGGCGTTGCCTCTGGTGGTGAGGTGTTGAACTGCGGGAAGGTGCGATTTCATCGTGGCACTCGTGCCATGGACTCCCAATCGTGGCATCGACCTTGACAACACTGGTTTAGAGAGTGTGCGCAAGTGTGAAGTAGAATGCGCTCCGGAGGCCGGGGGGGGGTTTAGCGCGTGTGCATTGTGGTTCCGCGCCATTCCAATTGCGCACTCCGTCAGCGCGCTCTAATGATGACGACGATTGCGCGGTCGCGCACGAGCGCAGCGGCCCAATTTGTAATTCCGGCGGACAAATATCTCATGCGAAGAACATCGGCAAGTGAATCATGAAGTAATGTTTGTGTAAAAGGGGTCTGTCCACTAAAGACTTTTTTTTTGTGCCTCAAGAAAATGCTTGCGATAATCTCTTTCCCACACGTCATATACAGTTTTTACTGTTTTTGACCAAATAAATAAGTAAATAAATAAATAAAAGAACAAAAAAACAATCTAACATCAGTTCGTGAACACGAAGTTCGGAGCATTCCATGACTACAACAGATGCTTCTTCATTGAGGATGTCTCAATGCATGGTTTTTGACACTCCGATGCCGAACAAAAATGCTGTAAATGATTGCCACAAAATATGAAATTCAGACAGTCTTGTTTCGTAAAACTCGAACAATAAATGAAGAAGTTCAAACCGTAATGAAAAGGAAAATGTTCATTTACAGGGGTAGAAAACTTTCATAAAATGCGAAGGAAAACAGAAACGCACAGGCACATTCCGTCCATTTCACATTTTTTATCGCTGCCATTCCCGGATAAAACTGCTGTAGAAAAATGATTTATCTATTGATGTCCCTTAATTCATCCGACAAAGAAAATCATGGCGACCGATATCGTTATTTCCGAAATTTGGTAAAATCGGTTCCCCGTCGAAAATTTTCGTTTTCAAGAAATCTATTTCTTTGCTAACTCTGGACACTTTATTCAAATTTTTATGCTGAACGAACACACGTGCGGCAGCTGTGTTGCTCTAAGTCGTAGAGAGAGATGAGTTAGTCAGCGGCATGTCCCGCGCAGCCGGGGTGGCGTGATTTTCCCGTGTCGAGTGGTACGAGTTCGCCCCAGCCCCCAGCCCCGTTGGCCTCCGCGCCGAGCCTAGTCGAAGTCAACCTCACCTTTTATTTCTAAGTCTCAACGCAACGTCGCTGCAATCATGTTTCGGTTCTGTAGATATTCTTCGATTCTGCAGGTGTTCTTCAAAATAAAAAATTTTGATGAGAAACAAATTGCGCCAAATTTCCTTAAATAATTAGAAGATTCTACATAAATTCTGTCGGTATAATTACGAGACATTCTGTAGATGCATCACTTATCATTCTATTCTGAAGAAGGGAGTTACCTCGCGAAACTTCAGCAAAAGTTTCTGCTGCATTTTATTGACTTTTCGCTTTATTTCCTACAAATCTTTGTGAACGATGAGCCAGTTCCAGCGTTCTAAAAGAGTGAAATTTCAGTTTCATCTCTTTCAAATTCTTTTAGAGTATCAATGTTTCAAATATTTATTTGTATTTTTGTATTAAATTGTCAGACAAATCTTAAATTGTCTCCAAACTATTATTTTCCAGCCATATGAAATTCTACGTTTGTTACTACAAAACAAATCATTCAAGGAAGATAACGATTAATCTTATATTATTCATATAAATTCTAAACTTTCATAGAACTTTACTGAGTTCGACTCGATTTTTGCATTTCATTGTCAATCCCTCCTGGTACAGTATTTATATTTATACAAACCCTTTTATCCTAATAGAATAAAGATTGTTAAGTCCTTCAACAGAAACAGGAAAGAACCAAAACAACCAAAAAGTGATGTAAAAGAATGTGTGAAGTAAAATGAGAAACATATTGCAGACAACAAAGGTCTAGTCCCGTGAAGTCGAAGTTCCAAAATTCCTACCGTCAGCGCTACGCAGTACCTTGGACCCTGCGCGTTCCCATTTTACGATACGTTTTCTCTCGTGAATATCGCCGCGCCACTTCATAGCTGCGCCGCAATTTTCGGAGTCCCGCCCTCCACCCCCTTCGGTCCCCCCCCACTCCGGACCTTTCAGCGCCGGCGATGACCTCGTCTCGCCCTGAATCCGCGCGCCGCATTCTGGGGCCACCGGGCCACCTTATTTCCGGCGGGCCGCTCGCACCCCGCGCCCCGCCCTTCCGCTCACGAAGTTCTGCTGCCCTCGCCATACTCCGCTCCCGCGCTCGCTCGCTTTGTTCCCATGCTCGCCCCCCGCACAATCACCGCCGCTACGATGCCCTCGGACCCAATGAACGCCCGTCCTTTCTCCACCCCCTCTCCCGCTCTTCTCTCGTTTGACATCGAAGAGCGTAAGCAGAACATAGCACAACGCCGACACATCCCTCCCTTACCATGCTAGCGTAGGCCTACCCCATTCTGTCTCCTTTGCGATCGGCTGACGCTCATCCCCATGTTTCACACTGGAATGGGTTGGTTTAGGGCATCAATTGATTTCACGGCAGTGCCTCTGAGAGGGAGATTCTAAGGTTCGAGACCCGTGGATGGCAAGATTTTTGACACCGGGTAGATAGCAAGCACGAATTCAACAGTTATCTGGAAGAGAATTCTAGCGGCCGGTTAGTCTGATCGGTAGTTCTCCATAGTTTCTGAGATCAAACCGTGCGAATGACAGAGCAGTACCCTAACAAACGGGCCACGCGCTGCGCGCGATTTTTCCTTCCTGTTCCGTGTCCTATCCTCACCACTTACATGTACACACTTACACCTTTATGTACTACTCACACCACCACACATGTCGGGAGACCATTTGGGAGCTTAGAGCTTGTCCCGACAGTGGGTGCCCCGCATCTGGGAGATACCTGTTTGGGGGAAACTTTAATAGACGACATGAAGCTTTACGCCGTATCTCACGATCCAGTGGGGAAAAGTCACCGACATCTCCAGCGAAAAACCACGCACTACATTCAGAGGACGAATGACCTTAACCCTTGAGAGGTCGATAATCACTAAGCAATCAATCGATCAATCAATTCCACACTACCCAATACTCACTGCTAGCTACTCCAATTAAATCCCACACGCTTTTACCAAATCAGGCCACGTACATGTCCCGCATTCCGCGATATATCCAAAGGACTAATGCGCCACCAGACCTCATATCATGTCAGTCCCACTGTCCCTCCTCATCTTGTCGAGCCTCCTCCGTCTCGCCTCCTGTTCCTACTCAGCCCGCTTCTCAGCTAATCCACCACTCCACTCCCCCATTACTGCAACCCCCTTCCCTATTCCACTATTCTCCTCTGTTCATCCGCCATGTCCATTCCACATTACTTCGCCTGCTCTTCGTGCGAATTCAACTTTGTTTATTCTGCCCCAAGGACTTTGCATCACACGCCTCGCTGTTTCTCAGTTCGTCTTCTCATCTTTTCCTTTAATCGTTTGGTCACTCGCCTCTCAATCTTATCTCTCCAATCTGACAACACGTTACGAAGCAGCCTTTTGTCAAAACACTTCGCAACTCAGTACTCACAATTCATTCCCTTTTCACCCCTTATCCTTCACCAACCTTTTCCCTTCCTTCTCTTTCCTTCCTCTGCATTCCTCTCATTTATCGCAATGTAGCTCTGCCACTGTTATACCTGCACGTCTAGCATTTCCGCTGCGCAGAATTCCTAATCTCCACCTTCCCTGGGGTTAGCGTCACTTCCCCAGCTTCTTCGCGGCTCACTTTTCCAGTCACACTGTTTCCCCAATGCCCAGTACTTTCCCCTGCCCAGAATTTTCCTGCTGCCCAGCATATTCCCGCTGTTCAGCATTTTCCTGCCGCCCATGATTGGATGCCCAAATTTTCCTGCTGCCCAGCATTTTTCCACTACCCATCGTTCTACCCTTGACCAACATTCCCACAGTTCATCATTGCCCCTGCCCCACCATATCTGATACCACGATAATTTATCACCCTATCTACAAACAACCCGACATTTTGGTTTCACCCTTCTCATTGCCCTGTCCTCAACTTCAAGTCTTCTTCAGTTATTCATCGCTATCGTTGCCATGCCATTGCCATTACAAAGTTGCATTTTTGCATTCACACATTTCCCTCCTCTGACGTATTACCGTGTAGAAGCTTCACAGTACGAATGCCCGTTTCTGAACTCTGCGTAACCAAATATTTATATCCATTATTTCCAGCCCTTTTTTTATCCCTCTCCACTTTCGAATATACAACTTCTTACCTCTCCCCTAGCAGCCATCTGTTCATTTCGGGTCATTGCTCTCTCCTTCCTCCACCCACCTCTGGTCTTCCATGCGACTCCTTCGCTCCTCACAAAGGGTTATGGCCGCCCACGACTTCTCAGAGCGTGTGCGAGTGGAGCGGCGATTCATTCTCGCCGTCCCTTTTCGGAGCAGAAAGCCATTATCTCTGCCTCCCCTCCTGCGATTTACGAGTGACCGGAGTCGCAAGCGTCTGTTCTGGCGTGATATCACAAAGAATGCAAACGCTCTTCTGGTAAATTCTGGACGATATTAATCACCGGTTTTCTTTGTTTGTTATCGACTACGAAACGTAACTCGAAAAGCAAGCGAGAGCGCGGAATTCATGAATGCCAATGTAAACTGCTCGAAATGGAACTCATTAGCGAGAGCGAGAACGGCAAATATTCCTAAAAACGCAATATTCGCAATTTAAACCGGTCAATACATCAAATAAACGTTCAAAGTGTTTTTGCTAGTTTTTGATACAAACGTTATAATTAAAAAGAAATAAAAACTATTTGAGCGGAATCCTAAACCTTAGAACTGTAATATCTTCCATAGCATTTACAGAAAACAAAGTTTTTCACCTACTATAACAACGTACCACATTTGCAGATTTCTAACATAATACTAGACAAGAAATATACTCACGAAAATAAACGTACGTAGAAATGTTCATACGTGAACTGAAATATCGTGAATACGTACTAATAATTGCAAACAATACGAAACATAAAATTGCAATTAACAAAATAAAAGCGAGTCCCTTTCATCTGATGTTATTATCTAATGTTATCTGATTATTAAAAACAATACTGTTGTCCTTAAACTGCGTGACTGATCTATGGCAATCAAAATGACAGTTGGAAACAGTCAAGAGGAAGTACGCAAAAGGAGGCACGTTTCATGTAAGGAAGTCATCAATGTACCCTTTATAAAGAGAATTTCCAGTGCGCCCTCATTCTGTCAACTGTTAACTGGGAGTGTTTAATACCCCGTTTCTCGTGGATACTGCATCAAAGGCGTGCCTCTGACACGCAAAAAGTTATCTTGCACAATTTCGCCGTACGCTCGCACAACTTACACGACTTTGACATCGTAATAACTTACATTGATGTGCTTTTTATATGTGTATGCCATAATTCTGTTCAGTCATAGATTTTGTAGAATAGTAAAAAAGTAATGCCATTGACATATGATTTTTCTTTGACGTTTCTCCTACCTTTGTTGTCTGTTTTCTCTTTTCGATCTCATGTTCTCCCTCAATTTCTCTCTTTTTGCCATTCTACAAACCCTCTTTGAAGATCTACCCACTCTAATCTTCTTTTTTCTGAATGTTCATACTTTCTTCCTCTCTTCTTCTGCAGTGGTGATTCGGGTCCACGAGTGACCATTTTTCACTTCATCGCATTCCTGTTAATTTTACAAGTTTTATTTTAGTTTAGTTTTATTTTAGGCAAACAAACACATGAAAAAGTTTTCAACCTATGAAAACATCAACTCACCAAAGATTCAGAGATTTTGCGGTATTGTCACCACGTTAAGTGATTGCACTGTTCGGTTTAAGGGGCTGCACTTCATTCGAACATGGAAGGAAACTGCATGCAACGTCCGTACCGGGCTTTGATATTTAAGAAATATTTTAATTTAGAGCTTATTCGTGGTCTCTCGAAAGGCTTTCACTCCTCACAATTTCTTTCTTCCTCCTAACATTCACTCCTCTTTCTGTGATAGATCGTGAGACTTAATACAGTAAATGTCATGGGCTGAATACGAAAAAAAAATTAGACTGTCCCAATTTATAAAAGCCCTAATGATACAAAAAGTAGAAAATGAGTGGCGTTTTTATCATCATGAGAAACGCCATGGCACCACTGTCTCCCTTGCCTCCTCTACAGATACGACTGCGAGGCATTGAATCACAACGGAAGCAAGGGGGTTCTGAGATAAAGACCGGCAAAAGGTAGGAACGGAATTAATTCTTTGAATGTTCAATATAAAAGAAAAGAATTGAAAATGTAAGTTGTAGCAATGTAAGAAATAGTATTGTTATTATAAACGCTTAAGTCATCAGCATGTCCCCTATTCGACTTCACGTTAGTGGTTAGATTTTTGTCATTAGGTTTTATGTGCATTTCTTCATTTTTTCTTTACGTCTTATTTTCTTATGTCTTTTAATCGTTTTATATTCACCCAAACACGAAGAACGTGGTCAATCTATCTGTAAAAAGGATGAAGAGGAGAAAGCGGGAAAATCTGTGAGGAAATTCACAGTGAGGTTTTCTAATTTAATGAACAATATTGTTAAACTTTCGCTCTAAATTAAATAACGTATTCAAATTCATTATTTAATATTTAACATTTTGAAAAAGAGTATACATTACAGAATGGCGTACTTGGGCACTAAATTAACCGAATTTTTCAAATATCTTTAAATCCAACAGAACAGAATAAATCGAATCGAGAATGGGAATGGTCGGGTTCGGATCATCCGGGGCGGGGCGAAACATGAAGAGGCAATGTGGCAGAGCTTCTAATCGGAGGTTGACAGTGGTCTGTCAAATTATTATACTTACTATAAAAATTTTGAAATTTGTGAAAAAGAAACAAATTTCTGACAAATGATTTCACATTTTCTTTCTTGTGCAAATATTTTATATACTTTTTAACAAATTTCCAGGACAAAATCTAATTTTTGAACCCCAATTTCCTCTAAAATACTAATATTTTGTAGAACCCTCCTCATTAATAAGTGCAATGAACCTTTTCCTTCAAATCTGAAATTATTTTCTGGTAAAGGTTTCCATGCAAGGACTCCTCCAAGCTTTATTTACCCTTTCCGTAGGAATATTCTTACCGAAAATTGCCCCTTTCATTATTTCTTTAAGAAGTTTTCTAAAGATACAAGTCTATCAACTTTCGATTTTTAGGGCATGAATTTTACAATGTTATTTACAGTTTTAAGAATAAATAATTCAACAACAAGCAGGTTAATACAATAATAATTGAAAAAAAATCAAATTTCTCTTTCACAGATTTTTTTTCTGCACTGAGTATAATGATAGGCAGACCACTGTAGAGGGGCGACGCGGAACGGATCAAGTAACAGTAGAGTGAGGATTTGAGTAAAATTACTTCCATTTTTTAGTTTGTTATAAATAGAATGAGGTACACTGAAGTATTCATATCTTTTCCCATTACATTATTATAATAAATAAACACACGGGAAAAGCCGGGAATATTTCAGCCTGTGTTAATTAGATTTATTAAATGAAGATAATTTCGTATATTCGTAGGTAGTATAAAAAAGTTTTAATAAAGCACAGGTTTTCCTCTTTCTGAACCCCTTTTGCTTTGCCCCATGTAATATTACGTTTCAAAATATTTCGCAGGCGATAAACACAAATTAAAAGAAAAATAGATGATTATTCGGCGAAGAAAATCACTTCGAAGTAAGGAGAAAAGCTGCATAGTGCCGCACCCAGGTTGCTGTAAAGCTGAGAAATACGTCTCGGAGAGGCGGCGCAAACCGAGAAAGGTGAAGAGAACGGAGCGAAGTCTTAGGGGCGTCTCTGCCGTGGCTGAGATGCAGCACACGGAAGGGATCGCTCCACAGAATGCCCAGAAGAACACGTTCAAAAGGAATAATGGTGGCGCAGTTGGAGAGAAATATTAGGGGCCCGAGTGGAGGAGGCGGGAGAAAGGATAGATAGGCGGGAGGTTGGCAGCGTAAGTTGATTGATTGGTTGGTTGGTTGATTGATTAGTGATCCGGTCGCGTCAACTACTAACGTAAACAGATTCATAAATGGAGGGTATATTTTTATTGCGGGAATTGATATTCCCTTCGTTGGGTGACGAGATCCGACGCCAACCTACCCATTGGTTTGCGGTTTTCGTCGCCAACAAAGTACCTCCCACCAGCAGGTCACCGCTCCAGCCGGGGCAAACTCAAAGCTCCTGGCTGGCCCCCCGAAATGTATGTAGTGTACAGAATTTAAGTGTAAGTGTGAAACTAAGGGTGTGGATAGAATAAGGAAGAGGAAGGAAAGATCGCGCATGATCCGTGACTCGTTTTTTTGGGAATTACACTCTGGCTTTTGCCTGGTTTTGAACAGAGAAACCACGGAAAACTACCGACCAGAGCAGCCGGCCGCTAGAATTCTCCTCCAGGCAGCGGCTGAATGCGACCCGGCTAATATCGAAAATCTTGCCACCGTCGGGTCTCGAACCTCTAAAAACTGTGGGCCAGAGACACTGCAGTGACATCAGCTGATGCCGTGAGCCACCTAAGCCGATAGGTAATTGACGGAGGAGGGCGAGAGACAGAGAGGTAGATAGGGGGCGCGGTCGGGTGGGTTGGGGGGTGGGGGCTGTGGCGGAGTCGAAAACGGGAACTGCTGCGGCAGCATCTCTTCTTTGGAACAAGGGCCAGCCGCATCCGGGAACCAAGCGGTGGCTGTGGAGGGCCCGCTTGCCAAGTGCGGTGGGGCATGTCGCTGCTCCGTGTTTCCGCTTCGGTTACCTTCTATCAAAGTCTCACAGAGATAGAAACGTTCGTGTTTGCTCCAGATTACAATTTGAGAGACTGCACTCGCGTACTTGTATTTTGAAACCGACTGTCAGCTGTTTTCATCAAGACCAGGAGGAACATTAACAAGCTCTAGACTACCACACATGCCGGAAGGCCAGTCCGGACCTTAGAGATTGTCCCGGCTGGGGCAGTTCCCAATTGGTTGGAGATAAATGGAGGGGGAAATCCTTACAAGCCTACGTTTGTCGGCGTCGAATCTCGCCAGTCAGCGGGGAACAATCACCGCCTACCTCCCGCAGTAAAACATACACTACTCTTACGGGAACATTGATCTTAGCAGTGCTCAAAATTGCGTAGTAAACAGTCTGTTTTCATTAGTGCAATTAATGCTTTTTATGCACTGTATCTATGATTCTTTCTACAGATTCTAAATTTTGATGTCTTTGTGCCCGTCATATTGTAAGAATATGTACAATCAATTGTTTAAAATGTTGTAGCCTTCCGTGTTTGATATCATACGTGCCCAAACTAAGTAAACAATTATGTGGGAAAATGTGAAAATATTTTCCATTTGGTACGCGTGATAATTATACGAATATTATATTTTTACATTGTTATACATACATTGCTGTTGATATTTATATCCCTTACATACGATTAATTTAAAATTAAAAATTAAAAAAAATAATCAAAAGGTATATTCTCTAATGACACTCGTCTCACTAAATAAATTAGACATTAGCGTGGTATGTCGGTGGGGCTTGTACTATAGTTTACGATTACGGAGGTTTAATATCCCGAGCAAAACTAATTCCTTAAATCATGTATTTGTGCCTGGGTTGGGTTCTTATACGATCTGCATCTTAACATTGTTTATGATCTTATCATTATTCATTATTTATGATCACCATCATCAACCACAGAAAGGCAGACTGCAATCACCACTGGCGGTAACTAATCAGGAAATAGACGTAAAACGATATAACTACTGTATCTCTTACACTTACAAAAAAAAGTCACATATCACAAGAGTGACTAACATCACTTGCTACAAAGCTTGCGTGGCAACAACGTATGTATCATTTTCCAACGTAAATCTGCCTCTATGGAAACGCAAATGAGTCGTTCGGTCTTAAACGCGCGTACCTGGATCGTGTGTGAAACAAAGCAACCTGTTCGTTTGATCCTGAACGCGGTATATCGCGCCAGCAACCAGCGCCTTCCTCGTCGCGGAAAGCGCTGTCGCCTCGCGTTGTTTACTCCCTCCCCTCCCCGTTGCGTCCCCTGGAGGGTGGGGCGGGGGGGGGGCACAGTCAGCTACGCATTTCACCGGCGACGCAGCCACCGTCTTCCCTCCTTCTGCTTCCCCCTCTCCTGGATCCCACCGCCGCCGCTGCCGCGTTCCTGCACGCTTGTTTATGCGATGTTTGTTTACGCCGGCTCGACGCCCTGCACGGCATAGTTGCAGAGGCTGCCGGACGGAATTCTTGCATGCCAGGGTTCCTCAGAAGCAACGTCACCCTCTTGCGAGCAGTAAATTCAGAGAGTCATGATGTTGATGATAATAATGATAATGGTAACAATAGCGTTAACAATACCAATAATAATAACAATAGTAATAACTAAAACATTGCTTCATTAGGAACAGCCCATATGCAAAGTGTTGTAGAGGCACCGATAACAGTTTCTAGATCTTCTCCTTAGAAAGCTGGTTGCAATCCTGATTAGATTGTACATTCAATTGAGCAATAATATCTTCACTTGTGAATTAGAGCAATAATATTGATGATAATAATAACAATAATAATAATGTGTCCCCAATGGTTGATTGCCAGCAAGCCAGCTTTCCATGCCGTGATCTCGAGTTATATCTCTGGACGGGGCAAGAATTAAACAGTCGCATTTCATTGTCATGTCCCTAGATCATATAGCTGGTCGGCAAAGTGAAAGTTTCTCGCAAATAGAGAATACGAAATAAACGGCATAATAGGTTGCAACTTGCTCACCACAGGTCTACCCATCCATGGACTACGAGCTTGGATACAATGACTTGACCACAGTCTGATGAGATTGCATTGCCAAAGTACAATAAATAATCCATTAAATTCCGAGAGACGTGGCTCGTTGATGTACGAAATTCTGATGTTTAACAGCTCATGTTTATCAAATCGAAAGAAGATACAACAGTAAAAGAGGATTTGACATGGCATGCCTTCCGGGAAAAATATTTTTGAAACATCAAAAATATGTCTCCTTTCACTTGGTGCTGTGGGATGGCTGCCTTTGGATTGGCTCGGGCCGCCTGGCCTAGATGCAATTTTCTAAACTCACTCACCTCGATAGCACTTTCTTTCACTAATACGTACATAGGAGTATACATACCATGGCGTTTCATATTCTCCTATTTTGCCGTGATATTCCTCAGGGCAATACATTACTACAGTCCAAGTAAAGGAAGTAATTGAAGACTTGAAATAAAAAAGAATGGAAGTGCTATTTTTGTAAAATTTACTTTTTTACCAGAATTAAGAATGAATCAAGTCTTGTAACGTAAATAAGAACCAAAGGTCAGACGCATTTCTTGATTGTGTTACGGGGTGATTATAATTGGCAGGAGTTGTATGTGCGAGTGCATTAAACGGAAATATATACTCGTTTTTCTCGAAAGTATGAGAATGGCACTTGCATTTTTTTTTATTTCAAGTCTTCAATTGATGAATGGATAAACGAGCATATGTTCCTTCAAATACTAGAATTGTGTCGATGGTTCTCTCACTTTAATTTTACTAATTATCACCAGAAATTATATTATAAAAATAATAAAATTGCCTCTCTTTGCTAACATTATTTTGTAAATGATTACTACGTATGATCGGTACGTTACTTCCAAGAAGCATGTATTTTATGTGCCATTTGTTTCAGTAGGACGCGTCAGCATCGTTACAATGAAGCCAATTTCCTCTCGAACTGAAATGACGTTACAGTTGACCTATCATCGATTCTGCTCAATTGGATGCAGCGAACACTGACCTACTTCCTTCAGTTTCTCTATATTTCTGCCTTCGACTGCTTCATACGCTAGTGTGTTATATCTTACTCTTGATAACGTTATATCCTTATATCCCCGTAATGTCAATGCGTAAATCACTAAATAAAATTCAAAAAGGAAATAACAACATAAACGAGTAATCAAAACGTTACACGTTTTCGAAACAGTATAATTCCTAGATACTGAAATAGTAAAAAAGTAGGCCACATTGAATGAAGGCTGAATAACTAGAATCATTTCTAAAACATACTATGTAATCGTCCCTTTTCAGGATGAACTACTCAATTCACCTCTCTAAATAAGGTGTTTGAAAACTGGATATCCGTGATGTCTGTATATGTAGTTTACATTTTGTGTATGTTACATAAACATTAATTTTTTTTTAATTCGACATACACGCACAACCAGACGGTAAGGCGGGTGGTATCAGCCAGGCGAGACAGCACAGGATGAGGTCGGTGGGAAGGAGCATGACAGGGTTGAGCAATTCAGTGTCAAGGGTAGAGCAGGCCAGGTGATGCCAGGCAAGACGTGTGATAGGATGCACTCTAGATAGAATGCATTCCTTTTCTTGACTCAATAGATTAATATGGTTAATGAATAACCGAACAAAAGGAATCGGCATTAAACTTCCTGTGCGATTTAATCTCACAGGTTTCCACTAGTAGTTAAAAAGTAGTATATTATTAAAATTACATAAATTTTACAAAAAATATAATGAACACATATAATAAATTATAGGAATCAATGATGGAATCTTTTCTTTTTTTGAAATTGAAAGATCTACATGACAAAAATATGTTGTTCACTTAAGATATTAAAAATGTTTTATGTTACGAGAAAACACTTACGCTAGATATTTCCAATTAAAGTAAGGCGAGAGGAACTTCTTTTAGGCGTAACTTCACTTGAAAACCCAACGCCTACTCACACCAGCCCTTAGCGCAGTCTACTTTTAAAATAAACGAGCGATCCGCTGCACAGTATCATTTAATTTAGGTCAAGTCGAGTCTCCTGCACATGACAGTATTGCAAAGGGTACTTCATTGCCATTGTTAATTTTGGAAACATGATCAGAACAACAGTGGTCATTCCCACGTAATTTACGGCGTTCTATGAAAAGCTGCTCGCTCTTATACAATGATATTCGGAAAGATGCAAGAAAAAAACAATATTGCTTTATTTTCATAGAAATCAATTATGAACATCTGGATTGACAAATAAGGTGAGACGGAAACATCGTAATAATCCCGGGATGAAATTTGTTGTTTTTCACATTATGTATTCCTGTCTATTACACATTCCTGGCATTTACTGATGTATACATGGACTCATGTAAATAAGACACAAACTGATTTTTGTGCTGATTGACATTCCGGCGCTGTTGACAGGAGCTATGGGCGGGTACGCTCAAGTACGCCCAAAGTCTATGGATTACAATCCTGCGTAAGCCAGAGAAGACACCCCACAGCTCTTTTCCGGATTCCCTTGGCTCGCGCTCAGATTCTTAAGTCACGAGTGTCTATGCTCCCACTAATTCACACGATTCATTCTGTGATTCAATAAACATCACTTTTTAATCTCGAGTTATCCCATCATTTTATCCACACGTTTTGTGAAAATCTTTCTTTTCTCTTGTAGGTTTACTTTCACTAGTTTGTTTCTCGACTGATATAAGTACCTTGAGCTGAATTTCTTTGGTATATATTCTTTTTCACAATCAACGTTTTGCTCTGAATATTTATGTAGATACAGCCAGTGCTATCTCCTTTAGGTCACCAGCGAAAGGAACATGATTAGCCGCTTCGGAAACTTTGTCGATTGAATATAAAGTGTTTCTACCCAAACAACATTATCATCATGCGACATACACTCTTCTTTCCGTGATTAATGTGCGTGCCTATGTGATTGATTATTTCATTTTTACGGGCGCGTCACTATTTATTTATTTTTTTATTTACGCCAATCGCCTTTACACACAGAAAAACAACATTAACTTTCTAATATAAACACTGAAACAAACATAACGTTGAATATCAATATTAACACCATTTAGCAAGTATAATGCTTCTTAGACAAAAATGTTAGTGTAGAACCTTCAAAAAATCAATATGAGTACAATATTCATTTACAAGGTTTACTATTCTATTTTTTGGTCCTTGGCATACATACGTTTTCGATGACTTCATTGAGTTCAGTAATCTGCTGATTCTCAAACCTGGTTTTGGGCCAATGAATTCGAATTGTTCTAATATTTCCGGACACTCAATTTTTCCATGAATTGACTAATAAAAAATATAAGATCTACAATTTTTCTCCGTTTCAAAATACTATCAATTGTAAATTTATTCTAAACATCCTGGATGTTCCTGTCGTATCCTCTAACGTTCATTTAATACATTAAGTACTTGTAATTTTTTTCTTGAATCTTTTCCACTCTATCAATCGAGAGATTTGTATATGATGAACAAATTACAACACAGTATTCCAGTTTCGGGCGGACCAAGATAGAATATAGATGAACAAGTGTGTGTGTGTGCATTGTTGAATTCTCTTCCTGATCTGACATTATGGTCATTAGTTCTGTTAGTGTAGTACATGTTTTTTCTCGGGAGGTGGAAGTGTACTTTCCCCGCTGGAGATTGCGAGACCGATGCCGGCCTACACGGCGTCTTGCAGTTTTCATAGATATCTCTCATAAGCGGGGCACCCACCCAGCTGGAACAAGCTCTAAGCTCCCGACTGGTCCCGTCATGTGTGGAAGCGTAGTGCATGTACGTATAATGACTTTTAAGTAAGGGAGTGAGAAGAGAGGTCAAGGAAAGAGAAGGTAGATCGCGCATGGTCCGTTTGTTAGAACTCTATCGCGGCATTCGCCTAGTGTCGATTGGAGAAACCACGTAAAACTACCGAACAGAGCAGCAGGTAGCTAGAATTCTCCTGCATTCAGTGGCTGAATTTGAAAATCCTACCACAGTTGGGACACGAACTCTTGGAACTTCCCGTCATAGGGACTGCAGTTAACGCCCTGAGCCACCTAAGCTACTGTGTATTTTTTTTTTAATTTCACTCGATTTATATTAACCAAAACTTTCCCAGACATATCACACCCTTTCTTCATCCTAGTATTCCTTCTCTTCTTCACACACAAGTCCACTTTATTCACATGGTCAAGTAATTAGCGTGTACAAACTATTTTACCCCCCCCCCACTGCGCAAAAACCCCTTGATTGCCTCTCGTTTTTCTTTTTCCTCACCTCATTTGCCCTTCCTCTCAGGTGCGGGCGTCCTCGCGCGGGAAATTTCTTTTTATTAAAATGCGCAATCCGCCGGGGCGGTGGCGCTGCTGCAACGGGAGCCGGGCAATTTGTCTCTCGAGAACCTTGGCGCTTACCGCCCGCCCCGCCAGCGGGATGTGTTGCGCGCCACGTGGAACTCTTGAGAGCGGGCCGGCCGGTGTACAATTACAGCGGAACAAAAGGATTTTTTTCCCGGGGCCTCCAGGAAAAGAGGAAAAGGAACGCGTACTTTTTATTTCTTAAGAAACTCAATGCATCTCGCTGGCCTTGCGGTTTTTCAGGGGGTAACTCGAGATGCTGAAGACTATGGCAGACATTTCGATGTGGTAAATTTGTTCATCTTTTAATACGGGCTTGGTCGGTGGCGCAGGGAATACACGCTATTGGAGAACGTTTCAAGCATACGGATCAAAACTCCCTGGAATATCCGTTTTTTTATCGTGAGCTTGTGAGTCATTAGATTATCAAAATAAACAATACCAATAAATAAGCCATGTCATGTTATATCAACACTTTGGAACAGGAAACCAGAAAATTGACTCCAGACATCTAGCACTTGACAGAATAAGTTGTGGCTAAGCGGCCTTTTAAATCGTGGTGGTCGAAAGATATGGGGTATGGTGAGGAGTAGTTCGTTTGAACCATGCGTGTGGTAGCATACGAATGTGACAATTTCCAAATAAAACAATAAAATACGTTTTCATGTGTAATGTAATCGAGAATTAATGCAACGGGATCATAGAGAATCTTCTATCTTCTTGAAATGCTTTAAATATTGTATGAACTATATTAATCAGTGAAGCAATGATATTTTAAATCCAATGTACAGCCCTTAAGAGAGAACAAAAGTCGTCAACCCAAATGTATGTATTTAATAACCAACTCATGAAAAAATTCCCAATTAATTATTATTCCTTGGTGGTTATAAATTTTATAAGAGAATAAAAAATGGGTGGATAAATTGGAAAGTAAGAACAGCTTCGAAATATGCTTTGTACATTTTATCGAAATCAGTGGACACAGTGTAGATTCTATAGATGCGACAACAATTACGTCTGTTGCTAGAAGCTGCATCAGATGATTCATTATTATCTGAGATGAAAAGTTAAGAGATTATAATAAAATATGGGGATTCAACTTATAATACATAACAGGGATAAAGTCGGATAGTTCTGAAGAGACAAACAACAGTGGATCTGATACAATTGTGAACTTGGAAAAAATATTAATAAACAAACTAAACGCTAAAACGTTTTTTCATAATACTATACGTGAAAAATTCCATGAAGAAACAAATTAATAAAAATATAATTTTGGTTTTCTATTTATTTTCAATTCTAATAGAAATTTTGAATTTAGCTATAAATATTGTAATGATCAGCACTATCAGGGAAGCAACTAAATGTGATATTTAAGTAGCTAGTCCTGTGTCAAGCTGACTTTTAATTTTCGTACAAAGACATGTACATGGAAAAACTCTTGGACTTTTACATTTCCATTGCAAACAAAGAGGAGAAGGCAAAGCGCTAGTGCAGTTTTAATTGAATTCAATCACGCCTAATTTTACGAGGCATTGCTCAGGCTATCAATCTTATTCTTCCACCTGACCAAGCAACTTTCCCTTACGCTCCAACTTTCCCTCGCCATCTAGCATCGAAGGAAGTCATTATTTTGGCGCCGAAACCGGCGATTAGAATTCAGCTCAGAGGATCCTTTTACGCTTGAATATCTTGTACACACAGTTAATCTACATCATGGGATAGCCGGCTTCACTTCCTTGCCGAAGGAAGGCTTAAGAATAAATTTTTCGCCCTTATAAATCTACGACTTCGATCAGACCGAATAATAGATACGTTAACCTTTACACCACCGAATGCCAGGGTTTTAAAAGTTATCCCAAAAGTTTGGTTTATACGAATCTCGTGTTTAAATCATCCCGTCGTACATACACTAACGCACCCAGTTAAGCACTGTCTAGAAGCGTGGAATCGTAGGCAGCGAGCGACTCCGCTCTTGCGGGAGGTCGCTGTAATTGAGATGTGCCTCCCGGCTAATGGGGTCGCTAGAGGCTCAGTGCGTACACACCAGGGCCTAATGGCGCGGCGCGGCGCAGCGCGAGTGTTCCGGCGGTCCGTAGAGGCATCAGCGTCTTTCCATGCACGTATGCGTAGACTAGGAAAACCCGGCAGACGTTGTTCTGCCCTTCATCTCCCACTTTCCCCTCCCATCACCCTCACTCTCTCTCCCTCCCTCACCCTGTCCCTGCCGCTCTGTCCTCACTCACACTTAATTGACGATTTTGTACATCTCTGAGCAGGCGAGGTAATAGCGGGAAAGGCCGGATCAGCAAAAATGTAATAGAATGTTCAAGAAGGCTTCGTCCTGTAGATTACGGTGTGAGAAACGTTTCTTTGAGGTCTCAAAATTTTAGTTTTTACGGCCATAGAACGCGTCGTTTAGGAGTTATTTAATGATATAGATTCAAAAATCCGGCCGCATGTGTCGCGGGTTGCATTTGACATAAATATTTAGTTTTGGTCTACAGCGCCATATAATGGAGTTACAACAGATTTAACAGCACATAAACCTTATCGGTAAAAATATATAGAAGTGCCAACTTTCATGGAGATTGGTCTCACGGTGTCGAGTTTAGCTCTTATATATATATATATATATATATATATATATATATATATATATATATATCGAGTTTAGCTCTTATATATATATAATATATATATATTATATATATATATAGATATACCAACATCCGCTTTTATATATACAGATGACACGAGGAAGTTCAGGAGAAGTGAAGTAAAAGCAAGGAGAGAAAGGAGAAAGTCGGCGAGGACAGAAGAGTCGAGGTAAAATTCAAAGAAAGGTGCAAAGTGTTATGAGCTTCAGGTGAAGGCCGGAATGATGGGTAGCACGACATTTAAAGCGCATGCTGGTGTAAAAGTGTGTTTCTTATTAAACTTTATCTCATATACATTTTTTTTTCAGAGATTGGTCAATCTCACGATACAGAGTTTCAGGATAAATGTTAGAAACTTCTAGAGCATGCCGGGGGCCGAACACAAACACTTTTATCCGTTGAACATGTGGCGAGAAATCTCATATAAAACCGTTCAAGATCTACTTTATCTTGAAGATGAATAAGTAAAGTGTGGGAGTTGTAATATTCAAACAAAATTGGAGGCACGTTGCTTATAGAAAATTTAAAGGAATATGTGCGGGAAAGTTGATATTCAAAGAGAAAATAGGATAAGCTTCCATCAACTTAACTCTTTATTGCACGATTCTTTATTTTTACTTGCAATAATTATACTTCACTATATTTATTTATTTAAATTAAGGGAAAGACAATAAAATATCAGAAGTAAATATTGTGTGAGAAAAAAATCAAAATGAAATTATGTTATGTAAATTTGTTGTTACATTTGAGTTACATAAAATTATGGTATATTTCACGATTTAAAAAATGTACTACTTATTTTTTAAATTGTTTATGTAACAAAGTAAGAATTAAGCAATATCATTCTTATTTTAGTTTGATTATTTTGCTACAAGCGTTTTGTCTCTGATATGCGGAAACAGATTGTGTACTTTGTGTTAGTTTTGTAGTTTTAGCGTGAATTTCGATTCACTACGCCACTAGATTATACTATCTCTGCAACTCATTATCTTATCGCTTTTAGCTCCTAACAATGCATAGGGTGACATGAATGCATTATGTACATCGCATATAACGAAGTAGTTCATAATTAAATCGTTAGAATGCGTTTATGACCTGAAAACATTATGTTACAGCTCAGTTATACTATGCAATAAACGGTTAATTATTATAACACATCCTAAACAAACTTGCTTGGTCTAGTACATTTCCTCTCTTATTTCCTTCTTCCTGCAAGATTCTTTGCCCTTACTCCGGCTCTGTGATTGTAATTAGAACAACGGAACGAAATAAACTCATACATACTTTCAGTATGGGAGTCCTGGAGATATTCCCTGCACTTTTGACTCTGTCTGCTGCCAGTAGAACATGCTCTCCGAGGAGCTTTTCCAAGAAATGTGAGGATACCTTTGGGCGCACTATTCGGAGAATCAGCTACTGAAGCTTAGCAGAAAGCGGAAAACGGTCTGCTAGTGTGAGTGCTGCAGAAAGCCTTCCTGATTCCGCGGGTTATTGCGTTGCTTAGAAACGGTGGCTTAACTACCCAATGTCTAACATATTTATACAACGGAAAAACAGGAATGCTTCATAAACATTTTATCAACAATTTGTTCCTGCAGAAACATTTGACATATTTGCATAATTTTAAAATTTACTTACGAGGAGTATTCGTCCATTGACTGCACTCCATTATACAGATATAGCTGAGAAGCATTATGCAGGGTTGCACAGACAAACGGTCTACGGTTTTCTACTTAAAATAAAGAAAGGAAATACGTGCGTAAACACATGAAAACTTAAATACATAAGTGCATAATTCACAATCAATTGAAAGGTGCCAAGGACCTTATCGTTGAAAATCTCTAAATGTTTCACTGTTGTTAAGTACGTTGACGGCGAATATAATGGGATGACTGTTCAAGATTTGTCGTTGGCCTTTTTAAATCCCTCTTCGATCGAATAAATGAAAGGCATTGTATGATGGAATTTGATATGTTCCAAAGGATATTATAAATTTTCTCAAAACTATCGTTTGAAAACATTCTGACAATTTGATTTTGGAGTTTTGAATGGTGCTGCATACCTAAATGCCGAATGACGAATGGTTTCAATACTAATTTACGCACAATTGCTTTATTACATTCCCGCCTTACAACTTACGTAGGAAAGAAAAAGTATTGTAATATTTTTTCTTCACTACGCACGTCTTTACCAGGCGCAGAAAAATGAAGAATTTTCGACAGGCAAAACTCATACTATCCGGCCCTAGTAACAAAAAAGTGGATACATTATGTACAAAAATTCTCCCTCTAACACATTGCGTTGTGAATCAGATGTCATAATGTATATTTTGTGGATCCTGGATACCGAAAATTATATTTACAGCAAAACGTCCGTCCGTCAGGCCAACAGTCCACCGCCACAATCGCTACCACCACCGCACCACCGCCACCGGCACCGCCACCACTATCGTCACCCCCATCGTCACCCCCATCGTCACCCCACATCGTCCCTCCATCGTCACCCCCTATCGTCACCCCGTCGTCGTCTCACCCCGCCGTCATCTCACCCCGCCGTCGTCTCACCCCCCCGTCGTCTCACCCCGTCGTCGTCTCACCCCCCCGTCGTCTCACCCCGCCGTTGTCTCACTCCGCCGTCGTCACACTCCGCCGTCGTCACACTCCGCCATCGTCACCCCACCATTGTCACACCCCATCGTCACCCCCGCCGCCCCTACCGCCCCCGCCACCACCACCGTCACCATCGCCACCGCCACCCCCAACCACCATCACCTCCTGTCGCTCCGAGGCAGAGTAAACAGAGGCGGCGGCGCGGCGCTCGGAGAGTGAACGAGGAGCAAAATAATTTAGGGCCGTTGCGAAGCAGGCGCCGCGGCGCCCTGCAGCTGACGGCGGCGGCGGCGGCGACGAGGGAGGCGCACCGCCGCTGCCTGCGTGCGCTTCGTTAATAATACGCGACGCTTCAGCTGCATCGACTGAAGAGGGGGGAGGCGGGAGAGCGGTTGCGAGGGAGGAAAAAATAGTGGCTGCGTTGACACGGAGGGAAATACGGAACAGAAGGAGTAATTGTAGGATAGAAGCAGTACGGTCTGAATAGTAGAAAACTTATTCTCACCACCATACTCACCAACCCACCATAAACTTATTTTCACCAACCAACCATTTTTTTACGGTTGGTTATGTGGCAACGAGGTGGATGTCATACCAAACAGTACGAAACTCGAACGTAGTTTGAAAAGTTTTGAAAAAATTAGTTTGCAACAACTGGTTCTTCCGCGTTTAAGACATGATCCCATCCTTCAGGTTTAGAATGCTCATTTTTTGGACTGCAGACATTTTGTGGAATAATTAATAGGTACCTATCAAACACTTTGAGTGTTTTTCCTCAATTTCTTCCCATGATCATTGGGTAAAGTACTTTAATTGCTTTGTACTCTTGTTTTCAAAGGTCGTAACGTATAAGACAAAGGGTAGAACAATAATAGATAAATTATAAGAAATGTATGATATGTGTATAAAGATATTAGTTAAAACTTCACATTTCAACACGAAATATATGGTATATGGCCATGAATTAATTTCAGCTTCTGCTTTTTCCCAAAACGAAAGAGCACAAAAGATCCATTTTTGTCAACTTTTTTGTAAATATACAACTACATACTGTATTTGTGAACATTTTTGTTGAAAAATAACTGCAAAACATTCACGTGCTAAGCAGCAAATATTTTGGATAAAATATTTAATATTAATGTAATAAATCTCCTTTATTAATACTCTAGGGAAAAGGGGTTTTTGAGTAAAATACCCGAAAGTCGAAACATTTATAAATACATTAATGTTATGAAATGTATTTTAAACTTCAACTCATGTTTCCCCCCCTAAACCAACAGCCAGTGTTATACAATATTTTATTAAGTAAATTAAAGAAATGTTTAAAGAATCCTAAGAGAGATGATAGTAAAAAAGTTAATGAATTCATTTATAGCCCTGAATACTATTTAATCATCTTGCGTATCTTCAAGGAAAACTATTTTTTTTAAATTCTCATAAATTTGTGATAAAGAAATTTTTTTAAATGTGTATTCACACTGCCCCTTTGTTTCGATTCGGTTTTACTTTCTTACCTTAGGAATACTTTGTAAGAAGAGAATTTTACGCTATTGTGCGCCAGAAAACTGAGAATTTTAGCTAGAAAACTCTCTTTGTTGGGCTCTCGTAACAAAAAATGGATAAATCCTCTTGTTACGTTTTTTAAACATCCTCTAACTCGTGGTGTAGCGAGAATCCATGTTTTGATGGCTTTTAAAACCGAAAAATCAATTGACTGTAAAACGTCCGTCTCTCCGTCTGTGGTCAGCTCTAGTGCCTAAACCGTTCAGCCGATTTTCTTCAAAATTGATATTCCCCAACCGTTTTGATTAATGTCAATGCTCCTGGTATTTATTAATATCGATTTTGTTTTTGTGAGGGGCAACACCAATAGTCAAAGAATAGAAAAAACTTTAACGATTTTTCAAAACTCTTGCAATGCTGCGAAAACACAAAATGAAAATCACACTAGCAAGGCGAGGCTGCATGACTGATACAGTAAGAAAATGTAATAAGTATAAACATTGCAGAATGTATTGAAGCCTACGAGGCACACATGTCTAGATTTTTGAAACCAGACTACGCTCATATTACAACTGCTCCTCCTTTTTACACATCTGTCTAGTAGGGGGGTCCCAATGCACACACAAAAATGCCCTTCGCTGACGGCAAACGTTCGCAGGCTTTGTTGAGCATTCCCGTGCTCAGCGATAGGCTGCCTGTCACTCTCCGTCGCCTTCTGTCTCCGCCGGCTTCTGCCTCTCTCCGCCGGCTTCTGCCTCTCTCCGCCGGCCCCGCCTCTCTCTGCCCTGCACCCCGAGCTCTCACGGGGGAGTGGAAGGGGGGCCAGCCGGGCGGGCGGGCGGTGGGGAGAGAGGGGCGGCGACGGTGGTGGTGGCGGCAGCGGTGCCGGCGCTGGCGGCGGCGGCGGCGGTGGCGGCGTGGCTGAAGCCGCGAATTAATTAATTAATTCTTTAATTAATTAAGTAATTGATTTATTTTTAAGTGGGAGGCGCGAATTTTGTGTTCGCGCCCCCATAACACAGTAGTGCAGCATGGAACTCCCATAATTTGGCAGGAAGACCACAAAGAGTGCCCATCTGGGCGAAAGTCACTGGAACTTTATCCGCGCCGAGAAAATGTGCTAACACCAATCCATAATAATAATTTTTAGAACTAGTATCAAAAACATGATCCTTATTTTACTTGATGAATGTGTTGATGTCATTAACAAAGATAAAAATTTACTTATTAAAATTCAACAAAACTCTTACTAGTTTGGGGAAACTTCCCCAACGTCTTCGCTAGGGCACTGAAATCAACAAAGAAGTGGAAAATTGAAAAATTATAAATAAAATGATATGGTTTGAATAACATAATGAGTTTATAAAATGACTCTTCAAGTATTTACTTCAGATCATGTGACCAAAGAGTGTAAAAATGAAAAGTAAAAAGTCGTGAAAATATAAAGCAGAATTCATCTTGTCATTGGTCCAATCTAGACGTAACGAACTTGTAAATCAATGTTTATCACAACATACAGGTGACAGAAATGTGTAGTTATTGGGCTACTTTTTGTTATTTTTGCCATTTTCCCATTTCCCATTTTTATGTCATTTTGTAGACCTTTTCATAATTTGTGTCATTTTTACACATTTTGTTTCCTTTTCGTATATTTTGTTAGTGAATGTTTCATGATTTTACAATGACAGACTTTAAAAAAGTTTTTATTGTATCATCAGTTCATGACAAAATTCACTACTGTAGTGGACTCTGTTTTTCGAACTCTCAAAATTACACGGATCTTTGGTAACTTCCTTGGCCTTTCGGAATTGACGGTTGGAAGATCAGAGCTAAATATATTTCCTCCTAAAATAAATTATATTAATATAATTTTGTATACAGTAAATACGTTTTATTTAAAACTGTAAAATTCATTAAATAAATAAACATGTTGATAATTTTGAGCATTTGTTAAAAAATTAGGTGATTTCCCCCTTCTTTTTAAGTAATTTTATATGTACTTTTCAAAGAATTTTTAGGTCGTCAGAATCCGACCCCAATCATTAGTTAAGTGAAGGGAGGTGGAAAGGAAGTGAATTGATTCATGACAATTCACGCTATATTTTTGTAAATGTTAATTTGAGCATGATATTGGTAGTTTTTATACAATTTTAAATTTATATTTTAGCAATTTATCTACTTGTTTTTGGCACACTGTTAGTTATTTGTACACAAAGCACTGAGAGGCAAGGTTGCTGTGATGCATACACATTATAGCGAATGCAATACATCATGTCTCGTTCATTCAATTTACACGAGTTCTCTCAGAAAAAACAGATCGCCGCATACATATTGCCTCAGTCAGCAGAAAAAACGGACATGCATGACCATGAGGTGTGCAACAACATAATTCAGATGTTCCACGTTTCTCGTCCGTCACGCAAGCAAAAATGAAACACCAACCTACGGTAGAGAAGAGGAAATGTGAGAACCATTGATTGGTTAGCTACCGCGGAAGGATAGCAGTACCTCGACAGCGGTGATAACGAATTCCTTTTGAGCGAGTTGCTCTGTCATGGTCTAAGTCGTAAATTATTCTGAACACGTAATGTTTGATACTCAAATAGGATTAACAGTTGAAAAATTTAAAAATGTTTTATAAATATCACTAGCGGTTGGTATCACATTGCAGGGAAGTGAAAAGAGCAGTAGTTCTATAAAGAAATACGGAGTTCAGAGGTAGATGGACATGTGAAATTTTGAATTACCAGAATATTAGTCGAACCCTGCCGAAATGAATATGCAAATTTCAGAGACAGAATATGTATGAAGTAACTTTCATGGAAGCAGAAATTCTGCTTAAAAGTACAACAAACTTGCGTGTCGGCTCCCGATTCGCGTAACGTAAGGTATATAACAAAATCTAAATTAGGTTTTGTTTGGAAACAACTGTAAATATATATATATATATATATATATATATATATATATATATATATATATATTAATGTCAGTGAACGTTTACCACAAGTAACATTTTTATTCCACATTCGTTCCATCAGTACACCATAACTCACTACACAGTAACCCCTATCCTTGTTACGGCTGTATTCTATTGTCCGTTGCATAACAGAATCTAACAACTCTAACAATTTCACGAGAAAATTGCCCGTCGTTAATTTATTGAATTCAATGAAGTTACGAACTTTCAATACTACATTTCATTTTCTAAAACGGATAACCCCTTTTTACCTACACAGCATAAACCGGTGGATGAGTGTCCCCGATGGTAAGTAGTTACCCCAGTGCACAAACTAACTTATGTTACTGTTTCAAGTACACAGCTTAAAAAACATTATACCAAATTTCTGACGACACAAACGCATACTTTTCCCTAGAAACTTTCGCGTTCGCGTGTACACGAGGGAAAGGAAAGTTATAATGGTATTTAAAGAGACTAATGTGAGGTAATATCGAGAAATTCTGAGGTAACTTACAAAAAATACATGAAATCACTGAAATTGCCTTGTTCTTTGAACAATAAATCCTAAATCAATATTTGCATACAATAGTTCAATATAATCAGATTTAGAATGTTCCAGTTGAACAGACAACAGCGAACTCCTTCCTGTAAATCAATGCCAGTGCACTTCCATAATTCACATCCATTCTTTTTTGGTTCCAAATCACGTAATTATTACGTCCTGAATTCTCCAAAACAAACAAACATGTGCAACATAACTTCCTCCATCAAAAAATTGAAAATGACAAATTACCATCTATCACCTCTCAATTCATTCCCAGCACACAAAATCCATTACCTGCTATCATTTCATTATCACGGCGAGTGAAATTCCTATCAGTTTATCCGCTTTGCAATTTTGTTTGCGCGTCGGATTCAACGAAATTTGCCCTTTCCACCGTTGCCGTTCACTCGAACTTCCGTCATATATTGAAATTAGGAACACTAGAAAAACCAACAGCAGCAACTCGCCCACGATCCCAATTCGTATGCCCCAAACGCTGCGATCTGAGACGACCCTGGAGAACACCATAATAAAAACAATTATTTCCGAGCCGCTCGCCGAACAAAAGCCTTTTCCGCGGTTCATTTATAAAACATTCAAACCTCGTTTGTTCCGGCTGCGGTTTTCGTGAATTGTTTTGAATGCGAAATGCGACGTCCCCGCGGCGTCATGAGCGTGACGACGCACGCGTGTAGCACGCTCCGCGGTCGATTCGCGGAGGAACCGACGCTGGCGGCGGCGGCGGAACAGTGGGTGTGAACGCGAAGCTCCCGAAAGAAATTAAAACGAGATTCAAGCACTCGATTCAATGTTTGATGATTCCGGGCGCGTCAACAGCTAAAGTCATTAGTCCCGTAAGTGTAGTCTATTTCTCAACGTGAGATATGGAGGTGACGTCTCCCTCTAGATGGTGAGACCAAGCGCCAACCTATCCGTCGGTTTGTGAAAGTTTCCCCAGTCAAGTATACCCTACCAGTGGGATTCATTGATCGATTAGTGATTTCTAGCGTGTCAACTGCTAAAGTTATTGTAAGAAAGTGTAGAGCATTTTTTTTCTCGGGTGATGGCGGTACTCTTCCCCCCACTAGATGGCAAAATCCGGCACCGATCTTCACCGGCTTGCGAGTATTTTCCCCAACCAGGTACCTCCCACAGGGCACCGCCCCAGCCGAGTCATGCTTTAAGCTTTCGAATAATCTTCCGCTATGTGTGGCAGTGTTGTGCACGTTAGTTTAAGTGTATGTGAGTAAAGGGTGAGAATAGAACAAGGAAGAGGAAGGAAAGATCGCGGTCGTACTGTGGCGCTCGTTTGTTAGGACACTTAACCTCTTCAGACCCGGTGACAAATGCGCTATGAAATTCTAGTAGTTTTTGCAGAATTGTGTTGTTTGGGAAGTAAAGGAAGCAAATATATCAAAACACATTTTTTTTACATTTCATATTTTGGAAATCGTTGGTGCACATATGTGCACCTCAGGTCAATACCGTAAATTTCCTACTTAAATGTTAGTCAGAAAAAAACATAAATTGTTAATGGAAATAAGGATATAATCAGAGATCGAAATCTGGAAAAATTATTTATTCCATACTCTTATTACTAATATTACAAAATTCCACATTTTCCTTATTTTACGATTTTTTGTGGTATTTCAAAGAACAGTTATGCTTCAGTACACACAAATACATATTGCATTTCGTGCTTTTTACTCTTGTTCTTCATTTGCAACCAACATTTCTTCATTTTGTTACAAATTTACTATCTCAGAAAACTGAAAAATGGCCAATTTGATCATATCTTACTTCATCCACTGGTTGACTCATACTTGCCTGGATTTCATTCTTGGCATGCAATTTTCAGCACTGTCCCTATTATTGCTATCAACTGGAAAATGTGGCTGTCTGCTGTTATTCTTATTGTCTTGGAATTTTACCAATGATGTGGCTAAATGGAATCTGAATGAAATCAATGGAAACGGATATTTTTTTATTCAGGCCGGACCTTTTTCTTACTATATATGAGTCAACATTTTACAATTACAACATCAACTAAACGATTGAATACTCCATTTGATTGGACATTTATTTGTTCTTACAGAGATTCTGTAGTTATAAAGCAACCTTTTACATAGATCTATGCCCCTATCATTTTTTGTATGCTTGTACAACAGCAGATCATTCTGTTTTTTTCTCTTATTGTTTCGGCTATCTTTCTCATGTATCGTATGGAGTGCTACCAACGCACGAGGACAGTAGAGTTACTCATTTGTTGTCAATTTTATAAGGATTTTCATCAGGATCATGAGATGAAAGATTATCAACAAAATGTAAATTATTCCCAGTTTGGAAGTATCTATCTCAATGCATTGTATCGCTGATAAGCGGAAAATGCAGAAGTCTACTCCAATACATCTCAGCCAGTGGAATTTTGAGTTTCCATTATTATCTCCTGTGTAATGTAATTCCTATGTATTAATTGCTACGTAATGTAAAATTTCTGATACATTCAGAAGAAGCTTGCACTTATTTCAGATTCGTCTGGTATGATACTAACTTCCAAAATTCTAATGGAAAATATTCCATGAAGGCTTCTAGAATACCTTTCGACTCGTTATAAACTTTGTAGAGTTCCCCATTATCAAGAATAGATTCCTTTTCAATCATAATTATTGTTTTCCACAGCTTATCATTCCTGCACTTAGTAGAAATCTTCTCACGTACAGTCTTGAACGCGATTTTCTGATTCAGAATCAGAACTAGATTTTGCAGGCATGGGTTCCTCATCAGCAAATAATTCATCATCAATACCTCAGTCCCATGAATCAACATCACTTTGATTCAGAAATTCAAATAACTGTTCAGTAGTCATCGCAGTTCCAACGGAAAAAAAAGTTTCATAAAGATGTAGTCCCGTAACCTGAAATTAAGGTAATGACCTAAGGTGTACATATTTGTACCAGCAAAAACAATTGTATGCAGAGCACACAAAAATGCATTTATTCACTTTCCGAGGATAGAAAGCTATACTTTCAACTTTATAAAATAGATATGAAACAGAAAATACATCTGATGATACAATAAGCTATCAAAAATACTTCCTCTCACGCCGGTGAGAATGGGCCGCCATCTTCTACAATGAATAACTTTCTTCACTCTTAATTCAATACACAAGTGCACAGAAGCTCCATGCTTGGTGAAATTAAAAAGCTTGAAGGTTAAAAAACGTTAATCGTTAAAGGAAAGAGGAAAAATCGCAGGTCACACTGAAATCCGTGCTTAGAAATGAAGGTGCACATATGTGAGGTTAAGAGTTCCTAGATACAGAGTAATGCAAGCGCCGCCATTTAATATCCTCTCACCCGATATCCCGGCTAGGCGACAATCAGGAGCTGAAGGAAAATTATAATTGGTCACATTAGGGAGATGTTTAAGATTATTAATATTAATTTGGGATATATTCGTGGTCCTCAACATTTAGAATACCACACAATTCCAATTCTCCTGACAACTGGATATAAAATAGAGAGATCGATGGAACAATGGAATGCGCTACTCTTTGTACCTAGAGACTAAGTTCCTGCATTCGCCAGGTGTTGGTCAGAGAATCCACGCGAAAATTACCGATCAGAGCAGCCGGTCGCTAAAATTCTACTTCAGACAGCGGCGCAATTAGATCTGTATTACGACAGCGACACACCTGACCAAATGTCTACAGACTTAATTTTCTAATCGTAGAATACCTATGTAGTTAAGTGTTGAAAATCCTGCCACTGTCGAGATTTGAACCCTAGGACCCCCGGTTAGAGTCACCGCAGTAACATCAATTGAAGCACTGAGCCACCTAAGCCGGTTTAAAGCACTCGAAACCAAAGGACATATCCAAATTGTATTTTATTCCCTCGCAAAGAATATCGATTCATAATCCCAAATCAACGAGGCGGGTAAAACGCGATCGTCGGCAAAACAAATGCAGAAACCAACGCTTTGAGCGCGTAGAATGGCTAATGTGATTACTGGCTGAAGAATACATTTCATCGAGCGATGCGGTCCTCACAGGGGCTTACCTGTTATAGAATCTGTCAAACAAAATCGTCTATTGGCCTGAAAGAACCGTACACCTCGTTTTATATTATCAATGTCACGTACAGTTTACAAATTAAGTGTCAAGCTTTCCACCTTTTAGTCCCTCTGAATACCTCTGGATATAAAATCCCGTAGCATCCTTACAGAATTTAATAGGCAAAGTCAATGAACATCAAGTTTTTTTTCAAAGTTATCTCATTGCTACGTCTCTTCAACCATTGCTTCACAATCTACAAATAATTCCTAAAGCATTAGGGGCCGTCCACAAATTGTGTAAAGCAAATTTCGAGTATTTTCAATAACCGCTCTCCTCCTTGTGACGCACTTCCCTATCTCTACGTAACGCATAGCGCTGCCTCAGACCTCCTCCTTCCCCCTTTAGCGTTACGTAATTTATGGATGACCCCTTATCATCTTCTAATCGAAACATTCGCCATTTTGGCAATAATCTAAAGCTTCGGCGTAGAGAAGCAATATTACAATGGCCACCTTACCATACATAACAATTAACAAATTTGCTCTGCAGCGAAACGAACCTATTTTTAGAAACAGAGGAGAATTAAGAATATTCAGAAGCCTTACACAAAGTGTTATTGTATGTTTTCTTAGTATCTATCTCTAAATATTTGTTTACTTACATCAGTTTTTGTCATGAATACACATTCTCACAACACTGCCTAAAATGACAAAAGATATTTTGGCGGTATATAAGCAAACAGTTCAGCAGAGTTCTGTAACATTCGTGAAATTTTTGATCAACTGGAGACAAAAAAACTCATGTCCACATTCCCGGAAAAAATTCAAATGTTTGTTCCGAGAATTTCATGATATATTCGGTAGTAATGAAACCGAACTGCAAATACAGGAAGTTATTAATCAAATTACGTTTACTCTGTTATGATGCTAATATTAAATTATTTTTTGAAAATTAATCAACATGTAATCACGAGCAATATATTCATTAGCGATAGCTATTAAATAAATAAAGAACGCTGAAATATCAAAAATTGTTATTTAATTTAAGAACGTTGGATTTTAACAATTTTAGCAAAACTATTCATTGTTTCTAAATTAGCTCAAGTATTGCAGAGTATTTATTTATTAATTTTTAAATTACAAAAAATCAAATTCCTCTAATATAATTGAAATCAGTCATGATTTTCGGAAGAGAATATTGATTTGTTTAATAATTAGTTACGAAGTAAATCAAATTATGTCAAACCGCGATGTAACTATTGTACATTCGTTTTTGGAGAACGACTGTCCTTTTCACAGTAAAAAGTCCTCTACTAAAGAATTTTGACATTTTCTGTAATACCGCCATTTGCAATGTCATGTAAATTGTTCTACATGCCAGCGCTTGTCAATTTGACTAATTGGACGGTCAGAATAACTTTTCGGAAATACACATTTCTCTAAAATATACACATGCTGAATCAGAAGCACTAAATAAAAATATACTTTCACAAATTTACTGGCAAATATAAAATGCAAATTTGCACAAACGACGCAGTACCAGAAATTAGCGTCTTCACAAAATTTTAATACGATATCGCACAATGGTATATATTCATGAATTTGCGGCGGGTAATGGTTCTATTGAAAACTAGTTCGACAAAGAATATTTTTCTTCGAATGCAAAAGTGGTTCTGAAATCAATAGATCGTAAAATATGATCTCAATGTGTGTTTAACAAAAGAGGTTGGAAGAGAAAACTGAAGCAATTGTGCATGACGAACATTTCAAAAGTTTTGTAAACATTCGACGAGAATTGCTAGTCGAAATCATCACTTATGGTTAATAAATGATTCAATAATATAAGTTCTCAATGATGAAACAGAATAGTCATATCTAATCAAAAATGAAGGAAAAACTACGCTGGGACTGAACCCCATTGTTGTTGCCCATTGTAAACGCAATATGTTGAATTTTCTATGTTTACATATTCGAAACTACTCTGATAATGATGAAAGAGATTACCGACATTTTCTTTCAAATGCCTTGTGAATATCAAGTTTATTTTATTTACAGATAACTAGTGGTGCTACAACAGCACATTCTTTCTCGTATTATTGGAAGCAGCTACGTAGAATTGAAATATTGCACTTTCTGCCCTACAGCATGTTAGCTATTATTTGAAAATGTCCAATTCAACCAAGAAGCAATCAACTACGGTGTAAGATGTATAGGTGTGTTAACTACCCGCCTTTAGGACAAATTTTCTGAAGCCAGTTTGAGTCTAGTTCCTCGCTCCTCCGTACGGTGCGCATGATCGGTCTAGGTCGCGGTGTAAGATATACATCTTAAGATGACATCTTAAACTGTGGCTGTTACACATTAACGACCAATCACGACCTAGCCCAAATGAGAACCCAAGATGGCAGCACTTATATGCAGAACTGTGAGAACTAGCCTCACATAAGCTTCAGTTTTAGACTGGGAGTGAACACACCTACATATCTTACACAATGCGAACAACTCACTGTTTCCATTGCAGTGTTGTCAAAACTATATGAATTCCACAACTGCATAAAATATAATACAAAGTTTTGTATACTTGTATTGGAAAAAGAAGTGTGAAGAAGAAAAATAAGTACAGCTCTATCATGTCACAACAATGACACGTAATTCACAGAAAATCCCGACAGCGGAACGAAATTCAATTGTTGCGTTCCTGTATTGTCGATACTCTCTTAATGAGGTAACAATTTTTATTTCCCATATTTGAAAAGAAATAATTTCTTTAAAGATTAATGTGTAAATGTATAACAAAAGTCCGAATGTAAAAACGAACAAAGAAATAATATACAAAATTGTAAATTCTAATTTACGACGCACCCAGCTGTCTAAAGCGCAGTAAATTTACAGCGGGTTATGTTTATCACAAAATTATAGAAAAACTACTCATATTTTGAAAAAATTAAGCATGACCTTCTTTGAAGATGCAGTTTTGATAAGCATATTTAATTGAAGAAAAATTGTATTTTTAAAATTGTAGTTGTAAGAAAACGACGAACGAAGCGCAGTCAATTCCGAGCGGGCGATTATGTTTGTCAAGAAATTATAGAAAACCTACTTGTATTTTTAAAAAATTCAACTTGACGTTATTTGAAGATATGTTTTTTGATGAGCATATTTCATTAAGAAAAATAATCGTATCTTCACAATTGTAGTTGTAGAAAGACGCCAAATTTTTTTTAATGTTTCCAACGTTTTGCAAAATCAAGCATTTCAACGAACACGAAACCTGCACCATTCTTTTAAGCTTTCTTTATGCTATCTTGAGTCCCAATTTAATCAAAAAAACTTGTGCGGTTCTTAAGACAAAATAGCTTAAAGAAAATAAAAAATGTCTATGTTTGACACAATTTTTCGAAAAAATACTTATGTTTTTGAAAAATTGAACATAACCTCATTTAAAGACCCATTTTTTATGAACACATTTCATTACGAAAAAAATGTATCTTCATCATTGTAGTTGTAGGAAGATACCGAAACAATTTTTAATTTTTTTAATTTTCGAAAATCAGAATTTTCAGCCAACATGAAATCTACGCTATTGTTTTAAATGACCTTCAACATATCCAACAATAAAATTTAGTCAAAATTGTTGGCGCAATTGTTTTGAAAATTTTGAAAATGTTCTAGAGGTTTCATGTAAAGCACCCTTCAAAATTAAAATATCGGTTTCAAATTCAAGGGGCCGCGAGATCATTTAGATCAATCGGGGAGTATCGATTTTTGAGAAAATCGGCTGAACGGTTTAATAGTGTTGTTCACAGACAGACGAAAAGACGGACGGGCAGAGGTTTTGCTTTCAATTGGTTTTTCGGTATCAAGAACCCACAAAAGAGGGATTCTGGCTGCACCACGTGTTAGGAGATTTGTTTCTTAATTTACCAACTAGATTTATCCACTTTTGCGTTACCAGGGCCCTGTAAGAGTTTTTCTGCCGAAAATCTGCCGTTTTCTCGCGCAGCATTACATAACTTAAAATGTATTGCTGAGTACAGTCTGATAGCATTCCAAAACTTAAGAAAAATAATACAATATGTATATATAACATCAGCACACAAAAAAATATTGCCAGACTTTCGCAAGTTTCCCCCCTTGACGCGCTGTATCCGAATCTGAAGCAGGAATTGCGCCACCTTCCCCTAGTTTTTTTAAGTCTCGAAAAACCACCATGAAATAGAGTATTGTAAATTTTACGGTGTTTTTTTTGCGATTTGAAAAAGAAACGGGAGGGTACTGGTGCAGTTCTGTGTTCATATTCGGATCTAGCGCGGATCTGTCGACGTACATAAAGAAACATATGTCAAGTCTTTGGTTCTGACAACAAACTCCGAAAACAAAACAAATTCAATTTTACGATATTTTTTGCGATTTAAAAAATGGAGGGTAGTGGAGCAATTCTCGCTTCAGATTCGAATTCAGCGCGTCGAAATACAGAAACATGTGTCAATCTTTGGGTCTGTTGTTTTTGTGTGCTTGAGTAACTAGACGAGACATGCTCTCTATACTTGATTCTACATTGTCCAGTGTCTCTAAGTGTCGTAATGCAGTCTCGGAATCCTTCAATGCCTCTTGAACTGTTGGAACACCGTCCCGCCCTCTTTAACTCGCCCGATAATAGGCGAGAACTTTTCGGAAGTGGGAAGGCGCAAGTGGCTAATGAAATTGATCGTTTTTCCGCGCGGCCGCGGCGGGTATCGCCAGCATGTGGTGGTGTAATAGTGACGCGCCTCCTGTCGCTTACGTAGAAAACCTGGCGCTGATACGGCATTCGTTTCCGCAATAAAACTGAGGGACACAGGCACATCAGTAAGGTCCCCATTCCAAGTACATTAATTGCACCTCAGGGGAGACTTCTTGGATTATCACCTTCAAGCGACGATATTTTTTCCAAACGGCCTAATGTTGGAATCTGTGGTACTGAGGTGATTTTTTTTCAGGAGAAAATTAATTTTCAGGACGTTGTATATCCTAAATTTACTATAGACGGAGTTCAGAGTTCACACTAACCGAATATTCTTTTCCTTATTTGTAATTTAAGCGAAACGGGACCAGTGATTAAATTTCACTATAACCGAAAGTTCCCTACATTCGTGTTCACTATAACCGGAGTCGACTGTACGTCTGAAGCCCAAGTTTCCCCAACTGTAGCCTCTTTTTGTAATCTGTTGTTGCCAAGGGCCCACTGTGGGCGAGGAGGGCGAGGAGGGCGAGGAGGGCGAGGAGAGTGAGGAGAGCGAGGAGGGCGAGGCACCCTCTTTTACGAGCGTCGCCCGCCCAGGGGCGAGGCGTGGGCGAGCCGCGAGCGCCACCATCGCCCCACCCCCGCCCATAAATCTTCCGGGCGCGCGCCGTCTTGATAACCTTGGATGGCCGCTGCGGGCGATCGCGACCGGCCGCGTCGCCCCTGCCCTCGCCCTCGCCCTCGCCCTCGCCCTCGCCCTCGCCCTCGCCCTCGCCCTCGCCCTCGCCCTCGCCCTCGCCCTCGCCCTCGCCCTCGCCCTCGCCCTCGCCCTCGCCCTCGCCCTCCCCCTCGCCCACCCCCTCGCCCTCCCCCTCGCCCTCCCCCTCGCCCTCCCCCTCCCCCTCGCCCTCGCCGGGCGACGCAACTATCGAAGAGGCGAAACGACACAACCCGTCTCCTTATGATGAAGAATTACTCTTATTCTTCGACACTTGCATATTTTAATATCGAGTTTTGAGTATTATGTAAACATACTACTTGTTAGTGTGTGCTACGAAAACTGGTCACGAAATTGAACGTAATTAAAGTTTTGATCAGGAAATTAACGGTATTAGTGACAATATATTACTGGAATTATTACATTAACACTGTTTCCGATAAATGCAGACCGGCATGTGCCTAGCGTGGTCATTTTCCAAAGCGTGTTACGAGGTTTGACTCGCGAGAGCGAGAAAAAAAGTTTTAAAAAAGTATTCATTCTTTACAACTGTGTCTGTAAATGATTGTTTCATTTTATAAATTATATATAAATATAACCTAAAAATTTACGATTTTTCATTTACCAGTCTTCAAAAAGTGAAAATTTTGACAATTCAAAACTATTAAATTCGTGTATAGCAAACATTAGAAGAATCGTCATCCAGGCCGATCGGGTTTGGCGGGAGTGCGCCTCGAGGTTGCAGTGACGCAGGCAGCCCTGGTGGAGAGTATGTTTAACAACGCACGTGACTTACGCATTCTACGGTCGTGAGGCATGGCGTACGAAGTAAAACAATGTGGACATCGTTAAGACGTTATGTTCCCTAATAACACTGTGTTAAGGAAGCAAAGAAACATCAGAAGTAGCTGCATAAATCAACATTAAAAAAATAATTCTTCAAAACAAGTAGAATTTTAAAAAAGAAAAAATTGTAATAATAAATATATATGCAATACCAATAATTATATTCTCACTGGGAATCGTGGAATGTCCGAAGAAAGATACTGTTTTCTTGGAAAGGCTTATCAGGATTCCAAATGCCTCACTTCCAACTCCACCATATCAATAGCTCCAAAGGGTCATACTGGCAATCAATGTGGGAGATCGTGGCATCATAGAAATCAGCAATATTTATACAAAACAGATCAGCCTGAGGGAGTACTTCCGGAAGAAAGCTGTACCATCTCATCTACATAGCATGGTACAGGAAGGAGATGATAATTTAATTCCAAAATCCATACTTTTCAAGCGAAGCAAAAACCCTCTCCCTTCGTTAGTGTTATTAAAAATGGTCTGGAATGTGAAACACTGATAAATTGAAGTTAATGAGTGATGATTTAATGCTAGTTCTTACATTACTTGCGTAGAGACTACATAAATTGTGGTTTCAAAATAGAGCGAGTGTGGACTTCACCGTTTTTTGTCAAAAATTGTTGGTTCTTTTTATGAAATTTGATCATTTGCTGGTAATAATTTTAAACAATTTAAATTTAAATTTCATATGCAAAGTGGGTATGGTCTCATAGCTATTTTATGGACAATTTCAGGAACTGAATAAAAGGCTTCACAGATCTGCTCCATTACTATTTTCATCATAAGATATTTCCCCATTTTCTTCAATGGTGTTTTCACTTCTACCACTTGTGCCTGCAAGTATTGGGATGGTGGATATGAAATGGCCGTTAAGAAATTACAAATTACAATAATTCTCATTACTGAAAAATTACTATTCAATCAAAATAATTTCCATTTACTTCCACATACTTCTCCCAACGTAAAACAAGTAAATAGTTTCCTTTTTGAAAAAAATCTGGAGATAGTGAGTCAATAAACTTTAAAAGTTGTTTTTAATAGGTGCTTCTCTTTTTTAGTTTTTTCTCCCTAAAAATACATCTAGATGTCTCAAGAAGTGATAATCTATTCGTGAGATATCTAGAGAATATGGAGGAGGAGGAAGAATTTCAATGCCCAACATAGTGAGTTTTTCAACGGTTTTTTTTTTTTTGCGACGTGAGGTCTGTCGTTGTCGTGTAACAGCAAAACTCCATGCCTATTAACTAATGCTGACAGTTTAATGCACAGTTCTTTGTGCAAATTCTATATTTCCCAGCTGTATTTGTCAGAATCTATGGCTTCACTTGTTTAGTAAAGGTGTCACATCTTCAATCGTCTCATCATGGCTGTTTGTGAGTTCATGAGAAACTCACTTATTTATCTTGTTGTCGCTTTTTCACTTGTTCCTTTTCCAAATGCAACATTAATGTTTTGAGATGCCGTGGGTTGCAGTGTGATTGAGTTTGAACTCGAACAAATAAATTACACGAAAGTTTTTTATTTCCATCATCGTTAACGTGCACACTGGACCACTGTGTTCACAATAAACTGCAACAGCAAATTGAATACACAGAGGCCACTGACCGTTATGTCCTCTGTAGGTCATGTACGTTTACATGTAGTAAACGTATAGTACATGTTTACATGTTACAGAGCCATCTGTCAGAAGAAAGTAATTTTGTAGAGGCGAGAAATTCAAAATTCTAAAACCAGGCATTTAATTTGCAGCAACCCAATAATTTGATATAGTTTCTGAAATATTGAGAAAGTCTCCGAACATCTGCAAGTTTCTTTGATTTCAGCAAACGAGGTTTCTTGTCTGATAACTAATTTCACCAGGTAGCTGTTTCTTGCTTTTGATATTTATCTTATTCAAAGCACCATGGCATGCTCACTTAACAAAGACATGAGGCCCCTATTGCATTATTTTCAAAATTCTAACTTTTTAATCCCAGAATTTACCTTTTCAACGATGACATGACTGAATCACCAGCCATTGTCACGGAAACGTAATCAACATGAAACATTACAGCCAACCTTTGGGGCAAAAAACAACCACAGTCCATTCCTCTCAATGGACAACGGCTGTTTTTGCCGAAAACGGAGTGGACAATAGTAGGTTTTGATAGTGACATTTCAAAGCTCCGTATTTCCCGGACTATGGCTAATGTTCCTACACTAGTTAGTACAGCTGAAACCCGAGGAGAGCAGCGTAGAATACTGTGGAGAACTCGAAATCGTCTTTTTGGACTATGGTCATTTTAGTAAAAAGCTCTTCAATTATAGACTGTTACGCCTCTACCAACATGAAATTGAATTCGACGAATCATCTTTCGACTGGAGCTCTGGAAACAGAAGGCATACCACGGTAGATATCCAGCTGAGTTGGCCAATTCCGAAGTCGACGCTGATATATCGTACAAATGGCTCAGTTTTGGATATCTACACCCCAAAACTGAAGGGTTCATTCACTCAAGAGCAAGTAATTGTAATGAATAATTATGTATAATACATAACTAAACATGTGCCCTCTGATGATTGTACGGCCTGTATTCAATGCAGTGGGACTATTTAGCATATTATCTCAGGCTGTAAGTGTATTAGCCCCAACTGATTATAAGAACACACATGATACGGTGGAACAAATTACCCACGCCCAACTTGTCATGATATCTGGTTTAGTGCTACGCCATGATATAAGTGTATTCTTCAAAAATGTCCTTGAAAACCAGCTATAAGTGTAGGACCGAAGTATACTGCCAGTTTGAACAGTTCACCACAACGGGATTCTCTAGGAAATAAACAAGAAAAAAGTGGTTATGGCAATCATCGATACCATCAGTTTTACTACAGTGCATCATGTGGAGATCCAGAAGTACAAAGCATCGGCCCGTATTGTGAAGGAACTTTGGAATATCTAGAGACAAAGACCTGCTTTTGACGTTCTTTCAGCGAGAAGTAGCAGTCCCAACACTTTAAAGTACTTACTAGAAACACTAGCTAACACTAGAGAATTGGAAACACTATAAACACTAGAGAAATAAAATAGTAGCGCCATCATTCTCCAAAAATCTGTTTTAATTAGTACATGCACATTGGTTAGGAAATTTCTGGGAAGTATATGGAATAATGGTATCACAATTTTTAAGTTTTGGTCATCAATATAAACGTATGTTCCTGTAATATACTGTGCACATAAATATGCATTCGTTTGTCGTTTATATGACAACGATTGATGGATCTACAAGTAATATAAAATATATATTAATAATTTAGTAGTCATGTTTAATAGATATCTTTTGTACCAGTGAACTATCCACGATTAATAATACTTCTCGTACCCACAAATCTCTTCTGAGCAATTATCCATTCTCTAATAACTTACTTCCCGTCATGTTTCACCCCAATGATCACCTATAACTTTATCTACCAGTGGAAGGCATTGTCAAGCTAACATCTGCTTAGGAAATGCAGGGAGACATAAACCGCCTCCTTTGCCAACTCACGTGGAGTATTGAGTGTCATTTTTATTGCTTGAACACAATCTCTTGCACTGTACGTTATACCCGAAAATATTCTCAGAATAATTGCATTACCTAGTTTAATTTACAATTGACTCCTCTGTCTATAGTTTTCCGAAAAGACCCTTGTGTATAATTCAAATTGGCTTACTTCACGTTTCTAGCGCTGGAAGAACATGTCAAATGTCTTCTCTAAGTAAGTCACCGCTTTGATAAATCAATACGCCAGATGAATCGACCGAACAGCAGCGAATACCTACGCTCGGAAAATCAATGTTTGGAAGGCAAGGCACTTACATGTTGAATAATCGTACGCATTACGCCACACGTAGGTGAAATCGATTATCTTAGAAGAACTCCATTGTAGGAGAAAGTCCATTACTTGTGTGAGTACTTAGGAAAGAGAGAAATGTATATATTTACCTTCCAAACTGTGAGGTGTTTTTCTTAGTTTTTTTTAAATCTTTCGCGCCATTCATTCTCAATAATATTGTAGTGTGAAGAGAGTAAGTTTGAAATATACCTTACCAAATAGTTTGTAACTGTATTGCTAAATACAGTACAAAATTAGATGCAGCAAACTGAAGAACATACATAATTTTAACATAAGAATTTAATTAACCACTCGCTGATATGCTTTTAACGAAAATAATTTCATGCGTTTTAACCATTTTACATTGGTGAAATTCTATAAATTATTGTTTTCTTTCTGGCATATTCATGAATAGTTATATCTTATTACATCCGATTGAGGATAATAAAATGTAATTGGGTAACGAAACAAAACATTAAAGAAGTATTTTAATCGACACTTCATTGAACATTCCTGAAATGATCCAGCCGGGAAACTAATATTTTAATATCTTTTTATTATGAATTGGCAAACCACAAAGAAAACTTTCAACATAAAATACTCAAAGGAGGCTCCGTGGCTGAGCTAGTGTTTAAACTAAGAGAGAATGTCTGATATTATGTGCATATAATTATAAATTATAATCGTCTTTCATTGTAACTAGAGTAATAGAGGCTAAGTTGGTAAGCTAAGCTCATATAATTTCCCGTTACATATCCGTTTGTATAGTTAGATAGTGAAACATGTTGTACTCTGAAAACTACTTCAACAAACCATGCCCAACTAAACCTAGCATAAATGGCCCATGCTTATCCTCATAAAGACACATAAAAACGAGCATTCTTAGAAATACAGAAATACGCAAACACATACACACATACATATACACATACATACACACTGCTGGACAAGAAGTTCAACACCAACCACACCAAAAAACACTTTCAGTCAGTGGGTCACCTGTGGTTTCACGTGGCGTGGAAATGAGCGGTAGCCTGTTGCTGAGGCGGGCTGTACATATCGACCGCGAATAAAGCTAGCAGGCCTTGAGCGTACGTCAGGCTGACCGCGTGAGCGCCTGCGTGCGTGCGTGCGTGGGAGCGGCGCGGCGGCTGGGAGCGCAAGGCGTGGCGGGGAGGCGAAGGGACGGGCGGGGGGACAGATCGGGTCACGCGAGGTTTATCGACGCACGGTGAAGCGCAAGTTGCGTGGCTTAGTGGCACCTCCCGCTTCCACCACACGTCGCGAATCACCTGTTCCCCAGGTGGGTGTGTCTAGGAGATATCGATGTCGATGTTTTCGGATGCAACTGCCTCGGACCGGGAGGTCCTAGGGTGCGAGTCTCGGCCTCGGAGATACCTCGGAGGGGGAGGGAAATCTCGCTATCCGACGGATAGGTCGGCGCCGGATCTCGCCAATCAGAAGGGAAAGATCACCGCCACCTCCCGCGATGAAAACATGCACTCACTTACAGGACTAATTATCTCAGAAATTCACGCGCACCGGATCACTAATCAATTAATTAATGACATGTTTGGAGAAATCACTTTATCAACGATTGTCTTACACAGAATTGTCTGTAAATGCCTTTTAAGACGTACGAATATTGGCCATCTCGTCGAAAAGATAATTTCATGTTTTAGAGTGATCGATCATTAAAAATATATGTAATATAAAGTAAGTGTTGATGCGAACGTGTTCACTGGCGAAGATTTCTATTGACTGAAAACCTGACGTTCTGTGGGACACTTTTTGCTTTATTGTATACGACTACGCCGGGGGGGGGGGGTATTGAGATGAGTATATTACCAAAAAACAAATATTATTAGAGGTATTAACGCAAATTTCAATAGTTCTCGTACTTCTGCCAACGTTATGTGCCGATCTTTTGTCAGGAAAAAATCGTTTTCGTGCGGCGCCGTCGAGACAACAGGGAAGCTGTCACTGTGAGGCAGTGAACATTCGGGTACATGGATGCTTTAAATTAAATATATTATGTATGTGTGATGTGTATTTGGCATTGAGAGTCTGATTAATCTTACTTTTGACCCAGCTAGCAATGTGTTCCCAGGCACAGGATAAGGGAGAGACATGGTGGAGCATGACATATTCCCATCACCGTAACCTATCGTACCGTACCTTTTGATTCGATGGCATAAGCGGTCAGCCGTATCGGATGGTTTGTATCCAAGATTGCGGTTCAAACCCGATCGAAGCCGTGGCTGGACCGGAGGGCGAAAAAAAATCCTTCGTACGCCTCCCTTCGGAGGGGAAGTAAAGCCGGCTGTCCCATGTTAGTAGATTTACTGCATGTAAATGATCCTCAAGCCTAAATGATGCCTCTGAGCTAAATTCAAAATCGCCTCTTTCGTCGCCCGAGATACCTTCTTTCTCCGCTAGGCGAAAGGAGCGTAGCGAAATTTGCGTGGTCAGACGGAAGAGCTGGCCTGATGGCCCGAGTCTCGCCAGGTAAAATAAGGCATTAACTATCTTATGCGGCCTGCCTGATCTTCGGCTTCCGTCACACATATGTAGAAAGCTGATATGATTTTTATTAGAAAACTACAAATTCATTTTTTGCGGAAGGGAATTGAAACCGAGACCGCCCCACAGAAAGCTGGCACGCTCTCTATGAGCCATCTGATGCACTAATAAAATATTTGGATACATATCAGAACCAGATTATTTAAATGGACCAAATCAACATACAAATGCACTTATAAGACGGGAAGGTACAAACAAAACGCCTTCAGAGATGAGTCACTCCTTCATTTCTTAAGATGTGTATCACGCCTACTTAAGCCTTGTGAAGTTACTACAGAACTGGCACCAAAAAAAGTATACGCATTTCAATAGACGTCAGTAAACCGTGATTACAGTAATGTGAGTTATCGGCAATTTGCTAGCAAAACGAGAAGCCATCGTTGATTAAATCAATTCTTTTACAACGAAGGTTCGTGGTGGTGTAGGTAGTGGTGAAGACTCTTTACATCTAAATATGAACGAATTGAGATTCATGGATATTTTTAATAGAGTAATTTCTAGAAACATCAGATATATAAATACAACCTAATCACCCTAATCATCATTAATCGTACATACGCATTTTCATAAAAACGAAGTGAGAGTGGAATTTTTTAACCACAATATTTCAAAACCCAAGGAACATTTTGTTTTACAAACATTCACGAAACTTTTACGAACAAATTAAAAATCAACTGCCGATCTATTGAGAGGCGAAGGTACAAGTAAATAAATATCGGGCGCAATAAGCTGGGTGCGTGTGAGAAAGAAAATATTTTCGAATGCTACCTAGGATCACCAGCTAGAAGTATTAAACAAATTACGGAATGTTAGTTTTTGTATACTTAAATTGGAAGCTTGATCAAATTAATATCATAAAATAATTTTCTTCTTTTATTGTAAAAATAAATCTAATAAACAATATGCCTCCACTCTTGTGTTACAAGGAATTATTCATAGCGTTTCTAATAACAGTTTGAATTATGAAGGTTTACAAAATATGAAAAAGTAGCGGAAAAAGCGAAATGTCGTGACTTCTTTGTGTGTTCCGTGTCCATCGTTCTCATGTCGGTCAAGGCACACCCCTTTCCACTCGTCCAAATTCTCCTGCTCCGCCCCCTGGGAAATTATTTAATTTTTTACCTGCCGCGGGCTCTGTGTTTCCATACGGCGCGGTTGCCTTATTCAATACGTGGCTCGTTTACCGTTTACCAAGCAAATAGAACGTGCGGTCATTTATGTAACAAACTGCAGGCAATGCTATCAAAAAGCAAACTGCCATGTGGTTTGCTAATACATTTTACTATTTGACAAAGGCCTTTTCTGAGTTAATTGTAATAAACGTTCTAAAATATGAATTCGTTTTCATTTCTGTTTAATGTACTTTTTCTGCTTAAAATTCCAATTAACATTCAAATCCAACGTCTCAAAAAGTGCATGTAGAATGTAATCATGTTCGTGAACCTAGTCAATGTAGGGATTGAAAAATAATTTTTTTTCTGGTTAAAATCAACAAGAAAGAATGAAAATGAGTCAAAATATTAAATTAAATAATGAATGTTAATAAATTCATATCCATGTTGTTGCTGTTTTCGTGCAGTTGCAAAACATATTATTGATCTCCACGCAATGTTTTCAACGCGTTGGAGAGTAATAATTACATTATTATCTTCACTCTAAATTTTTTACTTTTTCAAAGTAATTATGCAGTGATCTTTGGCAAGTCACATTCTAAAACAGTCAAAGAGACTTTATTTATCGGGCGTAAACCACTGCATTATAAGTTCCATGACAGTTTAAATTTTTAAATTTTCAATAATTTATGAACTAAATTTCAGATTAAATCCATGGCGAGTTGTTTGCTTCAGAGTTTTTCAAGTGACTGCTAATGAGTTCGTATAATATTAATTACATATTTATTCTTGTAAATGCTACAAAACCGTCATCTTTTCTTAGAGTACTTTAAATAGATAAGATTGTATAATTTCTTTTACATATATATATATATATATATATATATACATATATATATCATATTTGTAATTAATGACTTCACAATATTTGTTTCTATATCCATCTACATACATCTCTATATCTATTGGTATCTCCCTTGAATTCCTCAGCCTACCCTTTAAACTCCTTTTTTCGCTTGCAGTCACAAACCTACATAGGTAACTGAACACAGTCTACATTAACATTTATTCATACCTTCATGCACAGTCAACCTTTTTACTTTCTCGCTATCGCTTAGAGAGAAAATTATGCAATTCTGCACGAAAAGACGGCGAAGTTTCGAAAAAAAACTCATATTACTTACATAGGGCCCTGATAATGAAAAGTGGATAAATCCAGATGCTACATTTAGGAAAAAATCCCCTAAAACGTGGTGTAGCCAGAATGTATGTTTAGTAGGTCTTCGATACCGAAAAATCGAATGACAGCAACACGTCTACCTGTCCGTCTGTCTGTGAACAACGCTTTTTGAGTATTTTTTGCGTAATTTTGAAAATACGAAAAAAAGCATAAAAATACGGACAAGAAAGTACGTCGTGTTTTAGCACCACTAGTTATAACTCTCAGATGACACACGACGTTCAAGAAACAAAAAGCACACAACCTACCTGATTTCGGTTTTACATCACAAACCGCTGGGTCACTCCTCCCATATCAAACGGGTCGAATTTGAGACGCCACCATGGAGTAGGTTAACCCCGCAGTGTCGGGAGTGCGAACCCACGGCCTGTAATTCGGCGTGTGCGCGGTGCGCGCCAGTGCGCCCGAGCCCTTTCATTATCTAATATTCGCCGCGCGGCGTCACCGCCCAAGCCGGCATGTGCCTGCCTGCCTGCCTGCACGCCCAGAAAGATCCATATTCTCATGTTTGCTTTCGTGCAAAGAACATTCGGACGCGGTGGAAATATAAATAAAAATAAGATAATGTTAATTATGAAAATTAGTTAAGTTAAATAAGTAAAGATAAATAAGATGAGTAAATGAAATAAGTTAAATCGGCCAGTTAAATGACTTACTGAACATTTATTTAATAACTATTATTTAGTACCTTAATAATAATAATAATATTAATAAACAATTTATTTATTAATGTCTTAAAATTTATTTATGTAATATGATTATTCAACAGGGAATAATTCCAGAGGAATGAAAAGAATTTACACCAATTCACAAGAGAAGGAAGAGAAACAAGATCGAAAATAATTTTCGGAGAAGTAATATGGATGAGTATTATGGATGAGGGTTCAAAATATGGATGAGGATTTCTTGCTGCAGACTAGAGAGAGGTAAGGGAGAATGGATTAATGTCACGAAATCAAACAGGATTCAAAAGTGTTACTATATCGAATTATATTATAGGAAGGGAGATAAAATAATGAAAGAGAAGCCTATTGGTTGTGTTTATTGCTTTGAATGCAGCTTTTGACAATCTAAAAAGAGAAAGACTGTGATACATTATTTTGAACCTATGAATTCAAGAGATCACTGTATGCTTAAAGATGATTTACTAAGAAAATAGGTAGAGAGTGATGACAGAAGGCACATTCCTAACATATAAAAGGGTAAGCCAGGGTTTTCCATTGAGTTCCTTTCTTTTTAATTAAGTGCGGACGGTAGATTTAGAAGAAAAGTTAAGGAAGGGTAAGGGGGGAGGGAGAGTCCATTGGTAACATTTGTCAGTATCTTTGTTTTTATCTAATTTCGATCAATATTGCCTAAAAATCTCATATCTCCACCATCTACTAATCCTTCCTGTGCTATTGTACGTGCTATTTTACCTATTCCTATTTAATCTTTTGCCTTCTTGTCTCCCGTCTTATCATGAAACGGAATGTGCAATATTCTACTCATAATTTCCATCTTAAAAAACCTTCATGTATTTCTTCCAGTTTTTTCTTCCTATCCCCAAATTTCTTCTCCCTCCTCAAAATAAAATCAACAATATTATGATACATCCTCATCCCATCTGCCAAAATTCACTACACCTCTTAATAATTAATTTTCAACCACACATTTATACTCACTATCTCCTTTATAGCTATTTCTTCAATCTCCTTTTCCTGGCATCTTCCTTTGGCACATATGAAGTCTTCTCGGTTGTATTTGTGTCGAAAATCGACATCACCACACTACTTGCTTCCGTCTGTTATTCTTACGCATAAGATTACCACTACACGCACAGTGCATATACAATTTTCTCCTATATTATTTCAGAAGTATACCTTCCCTTTGCAACCAATATTTATAAATGAGATCTCCAAAGAAAGAGAATTTTGTGGAGACGTGACTATTTGCACTTTGACTTTAAAAATATGAAAGATTTGTTGAACAAACGCATCTAAATGTTCATTTAAAAAGCAACATGAGACACACGTCAGGATTTTTAATCTATATCGCTAAATGACTTAAAAGAAGCGTTCTAGGGCCTTAAAAAATAAAATATTGAGTCCAAAAACCTCAAAGAAACCTTCCTCACAAGGTAATCTACAGGATGAGATTATCTTGACCATTCTATTTCATTTTTGCTGGTTCGACGCTTCTCGATTCTATCCCACCTGTTCAGAGTCTGTGGAATCTGCAACTGTATGTGAAATTACCAATTACTTGATATTTTATGCGACTAAATTACACGGATGTACGTCGTAAGTCAGTAACAAAGTTAAATAAGAATAGGTTTTATTGACAAAGGTGTATTATGTAGTTATCAATTACAAGGTGATGTAAAGAACAAGTGACGTAGGATAAGAGGGTCTCGAATAAAAATGTATATTAAAGGCTAATTTTGGAAATGGAAAAATAAGGAATAGGGTGATAGGGTGAGGTATAGTATGCGGGAATTCTTGCACGTATTCTAGTTAGCATATAATTGGCGAGAATATGGCATTAGGATTTGGCATTATATAAAGCCAATTAAATCGTATACGTCTCCTTTTATTTCATTGTTCATTCCAAAATGAAGTTATCAACTCTATAGAACCGTTCTTTTTCTGAAAAACGATATTAATACCTAGAATCATAACCAATAAAACATTCATCATTCCATCGTTTTAAAAGATCATTCTTCTTTTACGATCCCAGCAAATGACAAACCGTGATTCTCCTCAGATATGCTGAGTCACGTCAACGTTCCTCGTCCAGTAGTAACGCCAGAAAGGAGGAAATAACTTCTTTGTCTTCTCTAAGACGCCGTTCCGAGGCTCTTCTCGGAATCGTTAGGCGTGCAAAAACACATTCAATCCCCCCTCTATCAAAAATTCCTCCCGCGAGTCTCCGTCTAACGACAGGCCGGGCGGGAGCGGCCTTTAAAAGCGGATCTTTTATCGCATCGTAAAGCAGCGATGCGATCCGAAACCGACCGGGCAGACGCGTGGCGCGTGATCACGTGATTCTTGCGCTGACAATGCGATGAGCTGCCGCCCGCCGTAAAGACTCCGGCTGCCGTATATTCGCGTCGCTTTTACGGTTACTGGCGTGCCTGATCGACGGGCTGCTTAAGGTACGGGCTGCAGCGCGGGACGGCAGGAGCGCACACGAACCAAGAAGCAGGGTGCAGGGGACGGACCAATTTTAGAAGTAATGAAGATAAGGAAGGAGAGCGGAAGGAAACTGTGAGAATGTATAGAAAGAGATAGACGGACACGGGGAGAAGTAAATAAAGCCATCAAAGAATGATCATGAAGAGAGATAAGAAAAACACGAAAGAAGTAATGAAAGAGTGAAAGGAATAGAGAGGTGTACAAATAGGTAAAGAAAGAAAATAAGGTAATAATGATAGAATGTGGAGAAATAATTTAAGGAAGAAAGCAAACAATAGAACCTTATATTCGCGTCGTCTTACTGAGAGTTTGTGTGAGAGGCAAGGAGATGTCAGGAGAGACAAAGATAATGCCAAGGTGACGAAAAGGAGAAGATAATTAAAACCATGATTAAATTGTAGGGGACGATTAACGGAAGGTTCCTTAAAGAACAGGAGAAGACAATACGGAAGAGGACAGAGCTAGTAGAGAGTTAGGAAAAAAAAGTTGAAATAGTAGAGAAAGAGAGAGATGAGATAGTACAAAAGGAATATGAGAGAAAGATAGGCAAATAAATGAATTCACGAAAAAGGAATAAGTTATTCCACTTATTGTATAATTATTTTAGTAATTATACAATTAAAGACCTCGGGGTAGTAACATACTATGCCACAATATTTACATTTTGAGAAAACAGAGAGTAAAAGTTTAGACTTGCATTCTACACATAAGGATAAAGAACATTAATTTACCAATATCACTGCCGTCTTGCAGCGAATCTTTAAAATAAAAACCCAACATCTAGATACATCTATGGGGCATCGAAATACGCTAATATTCCAATTTTATCGGAAATGTGGCATAGCATTTTATTGCCCCAAGATATTCAATTGAACAATAATTTAAATTATCCAGAGTTGTATTACCATCAACTGCAGTAAATAAGAAAATTAACGTAATAGCAGTAAAAAAGAAAGAAATAGTGAGGGTAGGGGTTAATGGATGGGCAGTCCATCTACGAGAAGCATTGGGAGCACATCCAAACTGTTGCCTCGCCGGGCGGTGCTGGGCGGCTCTTGTGTGTCCGGGAGGCGAGGTCAGGCGATCAGGCGATGTTCCGCGCGGGAGCAAACAATGCAAAGTTACGCCGCTTGCCCACCAGGGTGCGCGAACGGGGCCACTGCAAACACCCGATGGGCTCACGATCAACGTGGTCGCATCGTGTGCTGATAAAGGCATCGGTGGCGCCAGGACACACAGTTCTTAGAGCGAGGGAATACAAATGTGGATTTGATCGGTGAGGCATATTGGGTTCGTAACTGGGAACCCTAGTTTTGTGAGTACGACACGCCGTAGTTACGTCAATTATGTATGGTTGTTAAGCTGGCAGATATGGATTGAGACACAGTAAGATGGGGAGTACGGTTGACACACTCTTGTTACATCAAAAGCAGGTGGTCGTTACGACAGCAGACAAAAATCGTGCAGTGGCGGGCTCAATGTATGCGAGTAAAGTGTTATGTGAAGTGTTATATCCCCTAGTTTCCATCACTTAAACATATTTTCAGTAAAGTATTTTACTTTCTTCCGTGACCCTCTGTTTCTCAATTCCCTCTCGCCATTTACGTGCGCGGTCCAGTATCCGTTAGTCCCCTCGCTGGATTTGTGGGGCCGAGAAACATTCCTTCGAATGCACTTCGTTGGCAAGGTCATTAAACTCACGGCCATGCGCTGTGTGCAAGCTGTGTGATTTCGACTGCCGTAGATGTGACATTGCCTTTCACATCAGAGGCTTCTCAATGGCGTTTGTGCATCCCCTCCCAATGTGTGTGTGTGTGTGTGTGTGTGTGTGTATGTTTTGTGTGTGTGTTTGTGTGTTTTCTCTCTTAATTTAATTTAATGTTTTATGAATCAGTCAGTTTTTTATATTATTATTATAATTTTACCATTATTATTACTACAATTAGTGTATAATTTGCTAGTTATATTACCTTATTATTATTATTGTTGTTGTTATTATTATTATTATTATTATTATTGGTATTAGTGTTTTATATTACTGAAAGGCTGTGTATATTTATGTTTTTGTAATTAGCTGCCACCGGGTTATGCCCAATTGCAGTTTAAATAAATCTAATCTAACCTTCCTTACCCCGCTCCTCTTATGCAGTCACAATTCGGCAGCACCCCTGGGAATCTCAGAAGTCACCTGCCATTGTTGGGACCCCGGAGCGGGCAGCGGGGGGCAGACAGCACGACTGTCTTTCTCCACAACTCGTGCAAGTCTGCCAACTAGCACAATCCAACCTGATTCAGTACAGCTGGGAAACTCGATGTGTGTTAGCAGGCCTGACAAAACAAGATTATTCCCTTCATGTATGAAAATAGTAAGATAGAGACGATCCGTGAAGTCGAAATGGTTCGTGCGATATTATTTCGTTCGTCATGAGTGTCCTACGTACTAACGTAAATGCTGTTTCCTACTTAATGTGCGTTAAATACTCTACTTTGTCTAATTAGTGATGCGTTAAAGAAAATCGTGAATTCCAAATCGTAACGCGAAATAATAAAACTCGTGTGTGTGTGTGTGTGTGTGTGAAAGTACATCCAGTTCATTTGTGGTAGTTGATGAGTTACTTGTGGCAGGGAAGAGTCGTGAAACGTTTCTTTTTGCTGTAGACAGGGTTCTTGAAATTCCGTGTAGTTCTTTCTCCTGTTCGGAAAAACGTATGGTAATTAAAAATTGTCAACCACGACAACGTGAATAGATCTCGAGTTCAAAAATTAGATATAATTGGAGGTGTTGATGGTACGAATAAATATATATATATATTTGACCATATAGGATCTATCAAAATTGATTTCAGGAATTAAACTTTTAAAAACATTTATTAATGGCTCAACGTTTCGCAGGTTTTGTACATGCCTTGTCAAGAGCAATTATGGCAATGGTTAACAATGTTATATAATTATGTTATGTTAATTTATATAACATTGTTAACCGTTGCCATAATTGCTCTTGACAAGGCATGTACAAAACCTGCAAAACGTTGAGCCATTAATAAATGTTTTTTAAAGTTTAATTCCTGAAATCAATTTTGATTGATCCTATATGGTCAAATATATATATTTATTCGTACCATCAACACCTCCAATTATACCAGGATCAACAGGAAGAATTTACATCAATTTCAATACAAAATTAGATATAGTTATTTTTTTAGTTTTATTGTTTTGTTTATGTAATTTAGTGCATGCAATGAGAAAATGGTAATTTTCAAGGAAGATTCAGAAGGTATCTAGTTTGCAACATGAACTTCTAAAATACTTCAGAGTAAAGTAGAATAGCGCATACTTTAAATATTTGGAATTGTGCGTTCAACCTCTAATATCATGATCGCATCCCCACATCTGCTAACCAGGAGACGCCACTTAGATCGAGACGACGTAGTTACGACTCACCTATGTAATTTCTAAGGTGGAGTGTACGCACGATAAAGTTAAAGGCTTCAACTTAGTTTTGTAAACATAACGTTATGACTTCAAGAAAATATACGATTACTGCGTTGTGACCATCAAAAGACTACACAAGATATACATGAAGTTTCCGTAGCAATCAAGGTTAGCTAATGAAATAGAATAGGATCAACAAGCAGGTCGATTCAAAAAGTGGGCCCTTGCTGACAAGTTTTTGAAATTTGAAGAAAGTTAGTAGCTGAGAAGATTGTGATAGTAGAATTTCTTAGAGGATTTGCCAATTCAGAAGTATTGGAGTCAATTCAGAAGTAAAGCAGCAAATAATCCAATTTTAAGTCAACAAATTGGAAATGTCGTGAACGAACTTAGGTGCATAGTGGTCGATAAAGATTTAAGAGGACCTTCTACAATAGTGGTTGAACGTCTTCTTTTTGTCTTTTCCGCATTTTCAGAAGCTAGGTAGTTCTCGCGCAAACCAGTCTGATACCTGGTCTGGTTGTTGCAAGATTTGTTTGGCACCAGTTCTTTAAACGAAACTGCAGAGAGAAATAGCGCTTTCTCCGGATTCGTATGAGGGTTGCTGGTTTTTGACATTATTCCGGACCACGAAGTCGGTATTTTTCCGAGGGGTGGGGCAGGAGCAATTTGTTTTCATAGCATTAATAAAGCGACATCAGTAGTTTTACACTTTTACTGTATCAAACATTCCTGACAAAACGTTTTCCCTCATCCTCAGTCATCAAACACATTCACGTTAAAATACCCAAAAAAGTAAAGTATTGTTGAATGATTCTAATGCTTCCTTCTTGTTGGTGGTAATACTCAGACTTTGTTCCCTTGGTGTTTTACTTCTTTCATATTAACCTAATTATACTAATAATTTAACATTACTGACTTAATTAGAACCATCTGGGAAGAGAACGACAAAAGCCATTTTTAACGAAACAGGACAACTCGCTAAAAGGCTGACCCACTAGTTTCCTAGAGGTTCTTCCGCTCACATTCCAGCCGCAAATGCATGGAGTATCATTCGTTGCACTTTGGGAATTTCAACCTCGGTGTGATCTCAAAGGTAAAAAAAGCATCGCGAATAAAAAGGAACTTCTTTTTTTGTTTTTCCTCTCGTAAACTGGAGGGGAAACCCGTCTCTCGACACTTTATTTCTCTCGAATAAGAAAAGTGAACTCTACTAAATGCGGGGGCTCGCTCCGGGCGTTAGCAGAACAAAGGACGCGCGCGAGGCGACGCGATGGTGGGAGGCTGCAAAGGGAAGAAAGGAGGACAAAACGGGGAAAGCGGCAAAAAAGGCGAAATGAGGGGAAAATGTAGTGAGGCGGGAAATCGCTGCGTCGAGACAAAAACCTTTAGAGAATGAATAGTTCATCAGAGATTTGAAAGTCATGCTGATCATTGTAACTGTTCCCAATGCATTTGATCGTTGGAATGCGGCATGAAGTTTATGATAATAATGTAACACATAAATACAGAAAAATATTTTAACCACTTTTATATTAATTTATTTATTTGCAAAATATTTGGCAGTTTTGAAAATAAACGTAAATGATAGTATTCAGGAACAAATTTGGAAAAGATATTTTGGGGAGTATGGTTTTTGCAAGAAGTGACTTCAAACAAGTTCTACAAGAAGCTGACTCACACAAATTTGGAAAGAACTTTAACTGCATAAACTTTTATTTTATTTACCTCTATTTATAAAGTACAGGGAATCATTTCTGTGTCATAAAATTTCAAAATTATATTTTTTTCAAAACTGCCATTTAATTAAGAAAATAATTTAAATTACAAAACATTTCTAGAAAAAAATATTGTCCTTGCCAATACGTGAAAAAACATTGGCGAAATGTGGGCGATGGAGATATTTCTATAAATATAAAAGTGGCCAAATCTCAGTAAATAATTACCCCACTTTTGATCGTGTGATCAGACGATGAGGGGAGTAAGCGAGATTTTGTTTCCGAACGCGTGAACTACAGGGCTCACTTATCTCGTAAGTGCAGTGCACATGCTATTCCGGAAGATAGAGTGTTCCTCTTTTGTTGGAACGTGAGAATCACCACCGACCTACACGTTGACTGTCTGTCTTCTGTTTTTACCCTCTCCACGTATCCCTCCTAAAACACCGCCCCAGCAGGACAATCTCTAAGTTTTGGGCTAGTCTTCTGGTGTGTGCGGTAATGTAGTGCATAAAAGAGTGTGTATAAGTAGAGGGAAAGACAAAGATGAGAAAGAAAAGACCGCGCGAAGTCCTGGGCATGTTTGTTAGAGATCAGAATGGCATACCGCTATAATTCTCTTCCAGACAAGGATTGAATTGAACCAAGCCTTGTAGTAATTGTCGAAAATCCGCCGAGTAGGTCGAGACTCGAACCTATGACCTTTCGTTCAACGATGGCGCAGAGGCAGCGGGGATGCCACTACTGTAGTATTTCAATCGGTGTACATTCGGCGTGCGCAGAAACAACATTGGCAAATGTTGACATTACTTTCGGTGCCATTAACACACCAAGGACCGTCGCGTAACTACGAATCGAAAGCGTTCGCCGCGATACTTCCACGCAGATGCGGGGAGACTGGGAAGGAGAGAGGGAGAGGAGGCAAACTGGAGAATGTGGCGCCCTCTCGGGGATCCGCGGCGAGACAGGCCGACCATAAATTACGTAACGCAAATTTGGAGTACTTGAATTACTCCCTCTCCACCCTGTAACGCACCCGTAACGCACCCTGTAACTCCCCTAAATAATTACTAAGCAACAACATCCCCCCTTCTGAATGCATGATGTGAAAAAAATTATAGCACAGTAAAAACAATTTGTATTCATTTTATTTATGTTATGTATTAAAATTTATGTTAATTTAAGTTGGAGTTAGTTGACGACTGCTCACAGTTCCTAACAATACGATTGGGGGAAAATTTGGAAGTGAAGAAAGAGGCGTATAGATGAGGGAAAAAAAGTTATCACAAGCCATGCACACGCGGTCATGGGCGACTGCGGGGTCTACTGCGCTAATTAAAATGGAATTCAGAACGGACTATTTTCTTCGCAATTTTACAGAATCAATAAAAATTGATGAAAAAATATCTCCATATGCGACAATTCACATCTTCTAACTGTAATTGATTTTTGTTTTAAAACAAAGTAATTACTTAATATTTTAATTTTTTAGTACGATTCTCAAGAAAAAAAAAGAAATTTCAACAAATCTTGAAAAATGTAAAAACAAAATATCAATGTTACATAGCAATAAACTTATACCCTCTATGTAACGCTCAAACCTCTCCCCCCTCATTAGCGTGCGTAATTTATGGACGTCGCCTTGGTCATGTTCGTATCACACAAGGCTGGAACAGCGTGGTCCACGTCTTGTACGTGTCACAGGATGCAGAGGTCTCGTGCGCCGACGCACGTGGGCGCGCCGCCGCAGTCGGCGCTGCGAGCGTGGGACGCGAGACTCTCATAGTGATTCGACGCAATTTGTCGGAAAACGAGAAAGCTAGTCGATTACGAGACTTTCTTATACTATGTCAGCAGTCCTTGCGCGCTGCAGCTAGAATTTATCAAGTTCTAATTGCACTGTTTTTTAAACAAATACTTTTCGAATATGAACAATACTTAAATCATTGCATTGCATTTTGAAAGATCTTTAGAATGATGGAGAAAAAAATATATACTTCTATTGAAAAAATCAAATTTGTGTCAATATCTCGTAAAGTTACATATGTTACAAACAAGGAAACAATGTTATGTGCCCCATCATTTTCAACAACATGGCGCAAATAGCATCCCGATACCTCGAGATATTTGCTGTGGACAAATCAGGTGCTCCACCCTGTGTGTGTATATATATATATATATATATATATATATATATATATATATATATATATTTTTTTTTTTTGACCGTATTGGTCAAAATGTAAATAATAGGCGCTCCACAACGTTCAAAAGTGGCGCGCAGGTTGATGAATCGCTGCGGAACGAATCGGGCCGAGCCGTGAACGAGCGCCCGGGAAGTGGTGAATTGGTCGGTCGGACCGCGCGAAAGGACAGTTGGGAGTTGAGCAGCGAGGTGTGAGGACAGAGGTGTAATGGCGACAAGAGAGCGATGTGGTAACGAATAAGTAAATCGAGAATAATCGGGACGGCAGGTGTTAAAGGAAGGATAATTGTGATGGACTAAATGATAATTGTGAGTAAGGATTGTGGTAAACTCAAGTGGAAGGAATAATCATGAAATTTGACGAGAGAAGAGGGCAGTGCACGGACACGTGGGCGATGCTGTTCAGTGATAGCCGGTGTAGCTGTGCGGATGCGGGATTATATGGTGGAGCCATGTGAGCTGAGACAGTAAATTCGTCGTGTGAAGAAGGAAACCGTGGTGAGGCGACGCCGGTGCGTGGGAACGGGCCGCCGGCGACACGTGGGCAGGCAGAACATCGTTGGCGCCAAGGTCACCTCTTGGCATCGGACGGAGCACGCGGCATCGCGTCGCGTAGAAGACGACGGTTGTGGAGGGCAGATAAGTAACAATAATTATGAACAAATAGAGGGGTAATCGAGTAGAATGCCAGTTCAGGGTGCTCACTGAGTAGTCAGGAGAACAATGGTGTCTGTGGTGGTTCACGAATGGCATGCCGTTTCCAGAGAAATGGAGGTCATATAAATGGAAATGATAAATGTAATGATAGGAATATTCGGAGACGTATAGGATAAACCATTTAGTCTGTATTCAGTAAGAATTTGCGACCAGGTCAAGGATGTAAATTATGTTAGTAATATGAAGATGTCTTGTTAATTTTTTTCCTTAATAAATTCTGTTTCTGTGACGGTAGATTCTTTGAATTCAGATAATGACGATTAAAGTACCCCCCTCAAAGAACCCCTGTGCCCAAAATAAACATCACAAAAATTTATGATATGTGTACTCATAAAACCAACAAGGGTAAGTACGGTCACAATATATATATATATATATATATATATATATATATATATATTATATATATATTATATATATAAGTAATATATATATATATATATTACTTATATATATATTACTTATATATATATATATAAGTCAGGTGGCGTATATATATATACGCCACCTGACTTACACCAGGCACCTAATGAGTTGCAGAAGGATGCTAAATGTGAGCATTGTATTACCTCAGGGCAGTAGGATCTTTGTGGAGGGGGGAAAGGGTATCCGAAACCACGCACAGAAATCAAGAAAACGGTGCTCGTGTATTGTAAACTCAATTGGGAATTCACTTTAAAATAAGAGAAACAAATATTCACACCTTTTGCTCGATTCTCGAACACCACTCTTGAGCTCTATTAAAATTCACTTTGAAATAAACTATTCTGTAAAACATTGCTCTCTTTACATTGGATCCGTGAACAGTCATGACCTCATGAATTTTGCCACCAGTTAATTTAAATAATTCAAGTTAAGGTACATGAAAGCCAAGTACAGGATGATACTTTTGTGTATTTAGTACAGTAGCGTGGACATTACTCTTAGTCAAATCATTACCGCACGTAAAACTGTTAATTATTTATTTACATAATTGTACAAGAATGTAATCAGTTCTTACGGCATTTAATCGTTCACTTGAGAATCTAATTCAGTTTTTAATTTCATATAATTTCCTCCCAAACAACATGAATATTCCCTTTTACTCTCTCAATCTACGTCGCGCTTAATCGGTTCAGTTGCACGCGGACGGCAACTTGAATGCCGTGAGAGAGCAATCGTTGACCTTACGCCAACAATGTACTCGGTCCGCTGCTAAATCTCACTCGATATCTCGTTCAGCAGCGAAGCTCGAAGCCTCAAGGGCAGCGATAGGACGTTGCACAGCGCGCGGCGGCGCGCTAGCTCGTGGTCTCATCTGGAGGGCTTGGTGGCTCGCTCGTCGCCTCAGCAGATCGTGGTGGCCTCCACCTAATGTATATGTAGCTTCACTATTCGCACGTTTTGTTGAGCACTCTTTTGCTTTTAGTGGTAAGAGTAGAGCTGAGAGTGAGTTACTTTTTGTTAGCAATGCACAAAAATCGCATCTGCATTTCGTTTATCGTTGCAAGTGTTTTCCATAAATCGGGAAAGAAATATCTCGTTTTTGATATGTTGCTAAGCTTGGGCTTTTTTAAATTTTATTATGATATCTTTTTTATATTTTATTCATCTTTCAACTATCGTACTTATAATTAAAGTGTTGGAAAGGGATTTTGGAACTTAAGAAAACGTGCACAAATAATCTTCTCCCTCATACGTCAGATTCAGTTTTCAGTTGTTGTTTTTTTTTTTTGACCAAATAAATCAAATCAAATCACCTGAGCTATTTCCACCGTCCACCGATATCTCGCTGTCTACCATCTTTCGTCCTCCGTCCTATTCCTCAGCGTCCGTCTTCGTTTTGCTTCTTTCTTGAAAGTGCCCGTCCCGCTCACGTCTGTTTCTCTATTATTTCCCGTTCACGTCGTTTACGCCCTCGTGCGAAAAGTCTCTTGCACTCCGCAACTGATTCATTGTATTTTGAAATAGTTCTCGCGTAAAATAGAACACTTTCTTCTTCACATCTACTTTTACGATTTCACAGTTTGTACGAGTTGTTTTAGATATGCAAATATTGCTCGAATTCGCTATCTACAGAATTTACTTTAAGTGATTCTTGAAAATCAAACTAACTTAACTGTTCTCATGATACTTTCTATCAAACTGCTCTTAACAAAGTGGTTGCTTGCTCGCAATTTCAGCTATCTAAGCGAATGCTAATTACGATGATTACGGCTTCTCCAACTTACAAGCGATTTCCTCAGTAGGCGATCCAGGCAAGAAGAGACTCGCGGTTAGCAGTCCGCAGTATTTTTGCCGCTGCTCTCCACAGTAAGGATGGGAATACGTCATGCCACGGTCTCCACTTGACCCAGCGTGCGTAAGCTTCTCAAAGGTCGTCGTGTTGTTGCGGTCAACGGATACTAGGCCGCGCTTCTCTTGACCATCGTGGTGTGCACTCTTATGATTTCCGCGTTCTCGTCATATAACAATTGCTTCGGCGTCTGAGACGTGCTGTAGGAACTACTAAACTTCACAATATTTTTATTTTATTTCTTGAAGAAAGTACATCGATCAGTAAATATCACTATACATATGTATTTACAGACTTACGAGCTAAACTTAAATATAAACTTACATGCTATTACAAGGGGGAGGATATCCCATTTTGGGTCCTCAGTCTGGATGTAAATCTGCAAATTGTTTTAGGAATTTATGGTTTGGATATTTGTTTTTTATTCGTTTTTGGAAATTGGGGGTTTGGCCAGTTTGAATGGTGGAAGAGCTGAAATTTGAGGTAGATTATAATAAAAATTGGTGGCCAGACTTGTATTGTATTTTTCCATAGGTTCTAAGTTAAATTCATTGTGGAGTTGGTTATTGGTTATGTACCAAGGGGCATGAGCAACTATTCGTAAGAATTTATTTTGAAAGACTTGGAGCTGGTGGATGTTGGTTTTTGGCAGAGTTGATCCGAATTGGGAAGGTGTACAGCAGTAACGGTCTTAAAATGGTCTTGTAAATTGCTATGGCTGGTTTGTAGTGGATTGGGCTGTTTCTATAAATTAGTGGTCGTAGCTGTGATAATTTTATTTTGGCTTGGGTCACTTTGGCATTTGTATGTTTCCCCAATTTAACTTCGTATCTAGGTATAAACCTAAATATTTTACAGATTTATTAAGGGGTACCATTCTATTGAATTGTTATTTAGCGTGAGGAAGTGGGGGAGAGTAGGGTCGTAATGTAAATATTTTCGCGGCGGTTTTCGTAGGATTTAATTTAATTTTAAGTTTAGCAGCCCAGCTGTCTAACATGTTTAGATAAAGCTGGATATGAATTCTTAAATTGGTGAGGGCTGTACCGGAGGAAAATATGGCAGTGTCGTCGGCAAATTGCGCAACCGTGTTTTTATTTAGTGTAGGTAGGTCAGCAACATATAGATTGAATAGAGAGGGTGATAACGGAGAACCTTGAGGAAGTCCAGCATTTATTGTTCTGGGGTTGGAGATGTTATTGTTGACATTGACTGAAAAAGTTCTATTGTTTAGGATATTAATTATTATTGATTTTTAGTAATGTGGAGTGCCTATTTGAATGAGTTTATATAAGAGAGCTTGGTGCCATGTTCGGTCAAAAGTGTTCTGATATCAACAAATATGGCTATGATGTGATGTTTTTTTAAAAGCTGTATAAATGAGCTCTGAGATCCTTAATATCTGATGTTAGATAAATATTGTTTCAGTAAAACCGAACTGTACCCTGGGGATGGCATTGGCTGCATGAAGATTTTTTTTTAGTCTTTTTAGTTGATTTTTTCGAATATTTTGGAAAAGGTTGTTAGTAAGCTGATTGGGCGGTAGCTCTCAGGAATTGTTGGGGTTTTGTTTGACATTGCAATGGGGATGATGGTTGCGTGTTTCCATTTACGAGGGGAAATAACCTATTCTGAAACATGGATGGAATATATTATTTAAGTACGCTATTGCTGATGGTGGAAGTGTTTTAGAGTTATGTTATTGATATTGTCAATATATATATAATATACATATATATAATATACAATACACAATATATATATATAATATACAATACACTATATATATAATATACAATACACTATATATATAATATACAATACACTATATATATATATATATATATATATATATATTCAAGAAGAAGAACAGAAATAAAAAAGCAATACATTGTGTAACTTGAGTGATTTTCTTGATGTTTTATACGTACGCAACGCATTCTTCTTATTCTATAATATTTTCCCCATTATTTTTGACAATCATGAAGAAACAGCGATTTCCATTAAAATTATACTTTTTCAAATATTTCTAATTTATTCAAAATACAATTTGTTAAAAATAAAAAATAACTTAAAAAATAGCATAAAATATTACAGACTGAAAAAGTAAATGACAACCAAGGAAAAAACAACGTACTTGTTTTAAAAACGTTGAATACACTATGGATATACAAATATATCATTGTAACATAAAAGTAGAAGCGCCTAAAAACTGGAACATTACTAAGATGAATCCTGTCCACAGAGTATATTCTTTCAGAAAATTAACTTCAAAAATTGATCTTCTGCATTTTTGAACGTGATCAAAACTCGGGCTGCCATGAACAGATTTCAATAGAAAGATAGTAAATGTGGTTTCGTGAAGTTGGATTTTTCAGGATGGTAAGAGCAAAAGGAGAGGTTGGTTAAGTACTGCATCAGCGCGGCTACTTAAACATTCGTTGTTCATCATTCCACGTTTCATAATTTACCGATTTCCAAATTGTAATATTTGGTCTCGGCACTAAAGCAAACTGAGAACTAGGAAGGATGCTAGGAAATTGACATTTTGACTTACATTAGTTTACATTAGAGAGTTTCCTCTTGCAAGTACCTAGGAATTCATTTCGATAGTAAATTAAGTTGGAAAACAGTTCCATTGTGGCAGCCGACCGAGACACATCGTGCTCCGATCGCGTCCAGTGAAACGCTGTTTTTATCATATTGTCTTTCAGTCAGTGAATTAAGTGGTATTTACTTAGTGGCAATATTCTTGTTCCACGAGTTGTGTGTGCCTGAAATCAAGTGTATGGTCAGCCGGTGCAGCGGCTACCCTGCGCAAGGATGGAGCCCTCGGACATCGGGGCTCCCTTAACCTCAACCCCGCAACCTCAGGTATCTACTCAACCAAATATGAAAACCTACGCAAATGTTATGTCAACTGAAGTGTTTCCCCACCAAGGACCAGGCCGTAATCATTGACTCACAAGAAGGCCTCACCATTAAAGATTACGTAAACAGTTTATCCGATATTATTGACCCAAGTGAAATAAGGTTCATATCCAGAATAGCAAACAACAGAGTGTGCATCTTTCTAAGCTCCCAAACTATAGCTGATAACCTCACGAACAACCACAAAATCATAAAAATCAAAAACCATGAATTGAAATTGAGACCACTCTTAACAAAGGCCAAAAGAATAATTATTTCAAACGTCTGTCCCATCATCCCACACTCAGTAATAGAGAATGTATTCACCACCAACAATATCAAACTGGCATCCAAAATTTCATTTGTTAAAGCTGGTATTCCTGGACAGGGGTTCTCTCACATTATGAGTTTCCGCAGACAAGTATATGTTTCCCCTGAAGATATAGATCGACTAACTGAATCCACTACTGTGTATTATGATGGCGCAACATACAGGATATTTTTCACAACAGATGAAATGTCATGCTTTAATTGTCACCAAACAGGACACTTAGCTGGACAATGCCCTACACCTAATACTTCTAATCAACAAAAGACTACCAATTTAAGAAGTACTCCCATGGAATCTGAACACATTAGGGAAAAATCTTGTGACTTGCCAGATCCAACAACCAATGGAACAAACACTGAAGTAACAGATATACAAAGTAACCATGATCTCACTACAAGAATGCCCACAACTGATTTTTCACCACTTCCTAAATCTCTACTCTCTACTAGTGAAGCTAAAAACAATGAAGAAATTCCAACTAATGACAACATAGTCTCCCTTAATACCAATAAAAGATGCCTCCAGACTGATTCCTCCTCACCCCCCATGTCAGTAAGCAACACAACTGAAACAAATAACATGGAAAAAACTCTCAAAACAGCCAAAAAAGAAAAAAAAGAAGAAACAGAAAAATATGGAAGAGCCGATAACCCCTATCAAACACATCATTGAATACTCTCAAAATAACTTCCCCCTTACTTACATACAATTTAAATCCTTTCTAGAGAACTCTTTCAGTGCTAATGATCCTATACTTGTAGCCAGTAACTACTCACAAGACATATCATCCATCACCAAAATGATGCATAGTTTATATCCGCATCTCACCAACAAAACCATAAAAGGCAGATTCACCAGGATTATCAGGAAAATCAACTCAGTACTTCATACTGCAGATGAATCAAGTACTGAAACAGACTCCAGTATAGAAATCAACACCAGTCAATGAAAATTCTACAATGGAATGTAAATGGCTTTTACCCCAGACTAGAAAGTATACAGTACCTATGTAACTTAACACACCCTGATATCCTGTGTATCCAAGAGACCAACTTCAAAGACTCCAAGCATGGTAATATCAAAGGGTATAATTGCTCCTTCAAAAACAGATGTAACACCAATCATGCCAGTGGTGGTGTAGCTATATACATTAAAGACCATATTCCATATCAAGAAGTGATTATTCAATCAAACATTGAAGTTAGTGCTATAAGGATCCTGTCACCTGTTCAATTAATATATGTAATATCTACTTACCAAATAGCTACAAGTTTGCTGAACAAGAAGTAACTGATATTATTAACAAGATGCAAAAACCATTTCTCATTATGGGAGATTTCAACAGCCACAATCGAATTTGGGGCTCTAATAAAACTGACAGTAGAGGAATTATGCTTGAGGAAATTTTTGATAAACTAGATACAATTGTTCTTAATACTGGAGAACCTACTCACATCAATACCAGTAACAACAGTTACAGTGCCATCGATATCTCCATCTCCTCCACCCAATATTCCTATAAATGTTCATGGAACATCTTAGATTACCCATATGATAGTGACCATTTCCCCATTTTTATAAACATAAACAACACTCCCAATACTCATAACCAAGATTAAGCAATCCCAAGACGGAATTACAACAAAGCAAACTGGAACCTTTATAATGATTTGATAAAAAAGTACCTACCTAAAATTAACGACCTTCTAGAAACAGAAAATATCGATACTATTATCAATTCATTTAACGATGTCATAACTAAAGCTGCAAACGGATCAACTGAAACAATCAATTTAGCAAAGAAACCCAAACTAGTGCATTGGTGGAATGAGAAATGTAAATTGGCACTTAAAAATTCCAAACATGCCTTCAACAAATATAAAAAACATAATACAGAAGAAATAAAATACAATACAAAAAGATGAGAGCTGTTACAAGAAGAACCATAAAAGAAAGTAAAGCCAACACCTGGCGCAATTATGTCTCAAGTCTATCAATACACAATAATATAAATCACTCATGGGCAAAAATAAAAGCTATCGAAGGAACAAAGAAAGGTAAACAAATACATTTTTTACTGTCAAATAACCAAATCATTACAGACCATAATGAAATAGCAAATTCAATTGCATGTAGCTTTGCCAAAAACTCTAGTTCAAAAAACTATACAGAAGCCTTCTTACAGCACAAAAAAGAGCAAGAGAACCTTACAGGACCTACAAATAATCAAGACTTGGCTACTTATTACCATATTAATGACCCTATTGGAATTCAAGAACTTAATTCTGCTATCAACAGGACTAGGAACTCCTCACCTGGACCAGACAATATTCCATATATTCTTTTAAAACATCTACCCCTGGAAGGAAAAGAAATTCTACTGAGAATATATAACATAATATGGAATAAAAATGTATTTCATGAATTATGGAGATCAGCTATTGTTATACCTATACCAAAGCCTGGGAAAGACCCCACTAAAACGGAAAATTACAGACCCATTTCCTTAACATGCAATATGTGCAAAATCCTGGAAAAAATAATTAACAAAGACTCAGATGGTTTCTAGACTTTAAAAACATCATATCCAACAATCAATTTGGTTTCAGAGCTGGACACTCAACTACCTCTCACCTAGTAAGTATTGATAATTACATACAAGAAGCCCTTGCTAACAAACAACATGTTTTAGCAGTGAGTCTAGACATCGAAAAAGCTTATGACATGGTGTGGACCCATATAATCATGACAAAATTACAGGAATATGGACTTAAAGGCAACATATTTCAATTCATCAAGAATTTTACCAAAGAAAGAACCTTGAATGTGAGAGTTAATCGTAGCCTATCATCAGTACAACACTTGGAGAATGGACTACCACAAGGTGCTGTACTTAGTGTTACTCTATTCCTGTTGGCCTTCAATGATGCAGGCTCTGAAATCAATCATCCGGTAATCATAAGGAAATATGCTGATGACATTACCATTCTCTGCAGAGGATCATCTATTACAACCAGTCAAGAAATTATACAATCTGCCATAAACAATCTACTTGAATGGTCTCTCAAATCAGGCTTTAAATTTTCAGCTTCCAAAACCCAATGTATAGTGTTCTCTAGACAAAATATGGAGAGTCAGCCTACTTTAAAAATGGGCCTACATAACCTAAAATTTTATCAAAACATTAAAATATTAGGCATGCATTTTGACTCAAAAATGAACTGGAAAAGGCATATACAAATCTTATCTGAGGAATGTAAGAAAAGACTCAACATACTCAAGTGCACATCCCATAATAACTGGGGAGCAGATAAACATCTCCATCTGATGACCTACAAAGCAATAATTCGATCCAAAATCGACTATGGTTCCATATTATATGATTCAGCTAGCAAAAAAGACCTACAAAAACTTGATGTTATACACAACAAAGCTCTACGAATAAGCACTGGTTGCTTTCAAACCAGCCCCATTGGTAGCATCCTAATAGAAGCCAAAGAACCAACCCTAGCTCACCGTAGACAAATGCTAACTCTCAAATATGTCATCAAATCAGCAGAATCAAATAACCCTATAATCTACCACGATATATACCCAAAACTTCAAAATTACGACAAAGAACAAAAATGCTTTTCACCAGTATATACCAAAGTCAAAAACCTTCTGAGACAGTTAAGCCTTCAGGAACATATACTAATGGAAAAAAGAAACAATAGTATACCACCGTGGACAATTCCTGAAATAGTAACAGATATAACACTAGACACTATTCAAATAAACAAAATGGCTAAAAACGATAGGAAAATTAAACTTAATGAAATAGAAAATAAATACCAAGACTCCTATAAAATCTATACTAAAGTTACCAATAAGAGAGATGGAAAATATGCAACTACAATTACCAAAGATGTTAAAAACAAAAATGCTTTTCACCAGTATATACCAAAGTCAAAAAACCTTCTGAGACAGTTAAGCCTTCAGGAACATATACTAATGGAAAAAAGAAACAATAGTATACCACCGTGGACAATTCCTGAAATAGTAACAGATATAACACTAGACACTATTCAAATAAACAAAATGGCTAAAAACGATAGGAAAATTAAACTTAATGAAATAGAAAATAAATACCAAGACTCCTATAAAATCTATACTAAAGTTACCAATAAGAGAGATGGAAAATATGCAACTACAATTACCAAAGATGTTAAAAATTATAAACAGACTGCATTCCTACTCTAGTACTACTACAGCTGAAATATGCTCTATAATGACAGCCTTCAAATTGTCACAGAAACTCAGAAATAACAAGTTTGTCATATTCTCTACTTCTCTTGAAGCAATAAACAACATTCTCAATAATTACCCTGGCCTACCAATGATAAACATTATTCATGAAATATATCATGACATTATACAATCTAAAAGAAGTCTCATAATTGCCTGGATACCAGATTACAAAACAACCCCTGAACATAATACAATGAGTCTTGAAGAAGAAAATGTAAGCCCTGAAACAGGAAGTATTTTAAACAATATCCACACACTTGCAAGGACTTATGGACCTACATCAAGAAAGCAATGGATGAAAAGTGGAGCAACCTCTGGAAAAACATGAAATCCAGCCCTCTACACAAACACGTTAACAATTTTTACTCCCTGAAAACCTCCAAAAAATTTCAAGAAAAGATCAGGTGACAATAACAAGAATAAGAACCGGTCATTGCAAGTTCAGTCATCAACACTTGTTAACTGGAAATCCCCCACCTACCTGCCAGCACTGTGATACCATTCTTAACTTTGAACACATTTTAACTCAATGTCCTATGTTTCAGTACAGCAGACACACATACCTAGAAGATGAGCAAAACCCTGAACTGATGCTATCATCCATCGACTATCAAAATAAAATATTAAAATTCTGTAAAGACAACAACATTCTTAAAGAAATCTGATTGTAATAAGTGTATTGGTATGGATACTAGAAACTAATTCTGTAACATCAAATACCTGTAATGTGTGTGTCTACATATTCACATATATTGTAATTTGTAAATTTTCATATCTACTGTAAAGTTGCCATGTTAATATTGTAAAGTTGTACTTAAAGTAGTCGCTAATGACCTCAGTTGTCGATGCGACTTTAATAATAAATTTTAAAAAAATGTTGGAAAAAACACGTAGATTTTGTTGTAGGGAAAGCCTGGAGATCTCTTCACTTTGTAATGCGCATCCTAAAAAAAGAGTACCGCAAACGCGAGGTAAATTGCTTATTTATCTCTTGTTCGTCCGATAATGGAATATGGAACAATTTGTTGAGATCCGCACAAAATTACGCAATGTAAACACTTGGAAAGGATTCAGCATAGGGGCAGGTAATTTTACTTTCAGGGACAAGAAAATGGCAGGGTGGGATTCACTCAAAAACAGGCGATCAGTAGCAAGAATCTGCGCCTTGTATAAAGCTTAAAATGGTCATCCAGCTTGGATGGAAATTAATCGGCGGCTTTGTATTCCTACATACATCAGTAGAGTGGATCACAGGCACAACATAAATTTAAGACAGCAGAGAACGGATGTCGGGAAATTTTCTTTTACAAATCGAACGATTACGGAATGGAATCTGTTGCCTGCAAAAACCTTTGATCCCTTTCCTCAAAGCGTTCAACAGTTTAGGAAATTAATTTGGGGTATTATTAAGTAAATGAGGGAGAATAATGGGTTATATAGCGATGCATAAGTGTTCTATTGTGAATTGAGGTGTCGTGCACCTGTATAGCAGAGAAATAAAGAAGGAAATGTTTTCAGGTCTTAGTGAAGTGAAGTGCAGTGTGATCCTGATTGTATAAACATTCAGTGCGGAGTTAGAGTATAGACGTTTTTTTCTTTCTTTCTTTCTTTTTCTTTTCTTTTCTCTCTTAATGTAATTTAATGTTTAATGAATCAGTCGGTTTTTATATTATTATCATTATTTTACAATTATTATTAGTAATTTGCTAGTTATATTACCTTATTATTATTATTATTATTATTATTATTATTATTATTATTATTATTATTATTATTGGTATAGCTCGACCAACTTGAGAATGATGTTTACAGGAGCGCGCCACCATCTGTGTTTACAACCGAAACGACAGAGACGGAGATAAAAAGGATACTCAATTCAAAATTAAAATGGTACCATGCCAAACTATTGCGAAAGAAAGCGCGATTTATTTCGTTGCAAATCTAGAATCTTCCCAATTAATATTTTTACTGTATTTAGACATGTCTGCACCTCATTTCGGAATGAATAAAAGTATATTTTTCTCTGCAAAACGGTTCAAAATTTTGAAACATTCTTTCGATGAGCGTTAACATTCATTATAAATCGTTTATTTAAACTTAAACAGTTTCTTTGAATATATACCAAATGAAATTCTTTATGTAAGGAAGTAACATAATGAAGAATATTGTAGATACTTATGACAGTAAAGTTAATGTTTTGGTACTTTATTGAATACCTAACAAACCGTCTAAAGCCTATGGAAAAAAAGATGAATGAAGGAGAATACAAAATGTTTAAATTCAATGAATAAGTATTAAAAATTCAATATAAATAGAACTTTTTATAATAGTCTTGTATTAGAACGGTGAAAAATAAAGAAAGCAACTGAAAGGGAAAAAATTAAAGGAGTCAGTGCAAATCTTGCATGATGTGTCTTTGAAGTTATATTGTATCAGCTGATTCACAACCTCCATGAAGGAGGCCATGGCGATTCCGTAGGAGCAGGTCTCTGAACTCGCGTCCCGCTCCTGGCGACTTTTGTTAGCTAAACTGACTATACAGACCCGTGTTTTCACTTTTAGTTCCACGACGCAGCCGCAATCACAGCCTTCATTCTTCGCTTGGTCGAGTTATATTAGTGTTCTATGTTACTGAGAGACCGTGTATTTTTATGTTTTTGTAATGAGCTGCCACCAGGTTATACCCATTTGCAAGTTTAAATAAATCTATCTATCTATTAATTTAAATGGAGGGTGTTCAACAAGCTGTCAATGGTCAAGAAAAATTAATAGACTCTTTATTATTATTATTATTATTATTATTATTATTGATGCAGCTTTTGGATGCTAATCCTTAGAGATACTAGGAATTAATAGTTTTTGTGTATCATTTATTAATTGTTAACACCTCGGCGTTTCATGTACAATGCGTGCACCTTCTCAAGAGGTACTTGATTTTATTTGTTGGAAGAACCCCATCTTGCACTGGTCATCCCGTGTAAGTCAGTGATGATTTTATAGCACCCATCATTAAGAAAAGATCAACAGTAATAACCAACAACATACTACAAATATTATTATTTTTACTGGTGAGTTAGATTTTTTATTTGTATAGGTTACGCAAACTCTCACTTCGTATTTTCATATTGTTCGCATACTTGGTTCTCAGTACCTCAATTAACAGCTTCATCTCGTAAAACATTTATTACCCCATTCTTTATATCAAAAAACTGGTCCTTTTCGCGGGAACATTTTCTTATATTTGCGCATTTCGGACCAGTGTGCACTTCCCCCACACCCAGAGCTCCGTCGGCGCCTGCAGCCTTCGCATATTTTAAATATTCCTCCACCACCGACAGCGCTTAAGTTGGCGCCGAGCTGCAGCGAGAGTTGCCCACTCGCTGTGAAACTCCGCCACTCATCTCGCATGCACGACATTTTGTACCGCATATCAAAGCAAGATAAACTCGAAACGTCTACATTGGACGTGGTATTTATTATAAAACAACTTAAAACTGGTGACGTTTCACATCGTCAAATTTCGTAACCAGGAGCAACTAATAGCGTTTTCCATTCGTTGCACTGAAACCCACCCTAGTGCAGGGCAAATACGTCATCGCTCCGCAACAGTGCTGCCCCACACGCGTGAAGGGCAGTCGTGGGGCAGCCACAAATGAATCGTATTTTGGAACTGAGTCGGTGCGTGTACGCTACGCAATGAGATTATAGACAGCTGTTCTTCGTCTGCCACATTGACAGAACTCGAAAAATAAGAATTTTGGATTTGTGATCATTGTTATAATTTTTATGATAATTATTATTTTAACACATCTTGTACGAAGTCTTTGGTAATTGTTTACCTCCTTAATTCATAAAGTATTAACGTGTGATTATTTAAAACTACCGAAAACTTCAAAAGCGAATCTGTCGAAAGTTCATTTCTCGAGATTTGCCAGTGATTGATCTCGAACATAGTACACTACATTTCGAACCGAAAGGCTTCTGCAGAATTATTTGGTTATTGAAAACTATAAAAATATTAATATAAGCATTTCCGCTTGCGCATGCAAGAAACTGTTCTTAGCACATTGTATATTTGAATGATTTTGTAAGAGGATAGGTTTGATTACTAAGTAGCACTGAATTTGTTAACATGCAGTAATTCACGGTTGAATTTTACGAAAACACAAACTGATTTTCCGAACTTCGAGGAAGTCACAAAGTTATTTTAAAGCATTTCTTGTAAAACATGGTATACTCCATTATTTAAAGTGTCCCTGTGTGACAGGAGGTCTTCAATTGCCTTTACAATTTCACCACGAATCCAAATCAACATTCATAACTTCCGTACCTAACCTCAAAATGACCCGGTGCAATGGACTGCACCGTCGAGCTCGTCAGTGCAGGTTAGGGCGCCCCGAGTGCACCCTGGTTCCGTGTCATTGTGCGAATGGAACATGGGCTTCTCTGCACAGGTGCGCCCTAGCGGCCGAATGGAACACGAAAGCTGCCCTGAGTGTGCACTGGGTGCGCACCAGTGCGGCGAATGGAAAACGCTATAAGTTTTGTGTATAAATGCGTGGGCGAGGTTCCCTATGCGATAGCAGTTCAGTGTGAAAGTAGTTCATGAAAACTTTTATTGAATAGTCAATATTTCGTAACTGAGAGAGTAGGTACCACTTGATTGATCTTTATGGCTTCACTAATGCATCACGAAAATCTAATGCACAGGCTATTTTTTATGAAAACAAGAAGTAAACGTTGAAAAAAATACTTTTTTCGACACATGTTCGAATTTAAATTCTTTATTTGACCACTACATATCGAGTGACATTTTAAATCTCTTGAATGAAAATAACAAAAAATAAATTTTCTGTTGCTGTGGATATAAATATTTGTGTAGACTATAGTGTGCGTTGTCCTTGCAATGTCCTAGTATGTGTTGCTGTGTAACGATGACAAAATTCACTTCTCAGATTGAGAAGACCGAAATACGGTGTAGGGGTGTCTACGTGCTAACCATACGTACTCCATTAACCCATGACCGCGAGGCAGGGACGTCGCCGGTAGGCCTGAGTACGTTCACGAGCTGTCGCGCCAAGTACATACATACTGAGAAGTTCTGCGTCTCCATGCCACCGCGTCCCCGTCTCCAAGGCCTATCTTTTGTGAGAAAGAAGTCTTGTTTTGAAATATTTTATGGTCTTTTACGACTCGAGTCGTCCCCGAAAAAAATCTTGTAATTCCTCGTCCGCTCAGACCTGACAGAGAGCTCTTTTTGAGGAGTGCATTAGCCAAGCGGCGCCTGCACCGCCCCTCCGTACCTCCCCATGCACATGTCGCCGGATTCGGCAAACGCGAATGACGGTGTCACGCGTATTTGACTGTGAGCCCCGACATCCGCGGGAGGACACCGACCCTTTTCACTGACCCCGCGCCGTTGTGAGCATCTCCGGATGACAGCTCTCCGCACGCGCTGTTGGTAGCCGTGAAAGCGCTACTAACATAGTTCAGTTCGGGCCATCTTCAGTTCGGGCCACAGAAAACAGATGTTGGAAAATTTTCCTTTACAAATAGAACAATAACGGACTGGAATAAGTTGCCTGTGACAGCCTTGGAACCCTTTCCTCTAGGTGTTCAAAGATTTAAAAGTAGATTAACTAAATATATTTGTAAATTGTATTAGCTAGTGAGTTAAGTTTATTAAAACGGTTATTTTATTATTATTATTATTATTATTAATTTATTATTAGTAGTAGTAGTATTACTAATTATTGTAACCATTATTAGTATTGTGACAATTATTAAATGCAATTATTAAATTGTTTTATAGTATTTGTATTGAAGTGTGGTGACGTGTTGTGAAGTGAAGTGCAGTGTAATGAAAAGTCGTATATTTGTTAGTCTAAAATATCTGTACAGGACCACCATAAATGTAGAATTAATGTTTATTGTAATTAATACCCTTATGTTATCATTGTTATCTTATTATTATCATTGTATTAAAATAATTTAAGTTATATTGTTTTTAACTCCTAATTATATGTAAATTTTATTGTTCTGCTACTATGTTTCATAAACCTACCTGCGGAAATAATATCTATCTATCTATCTAACATGCTGGCAGCTGGCCTGCTTCGGCCACTTGGGTCAGTAACGACGTACGAAGGAGCCGTTAATCACGCTCTTTCTGCAGGCCCAGGGACATGCGCCCGGTGCCACCGCCATTTCGGCGGCCCACGTCTCACGAGGATGCACCTCGGAAGCGACAGCCCGTTAGGCCTTTAGTGCAACAGACACACCCGTAAAAATTTAACCGACCGAACAAAGAGCAAACGTTAATCTACTTCGAGTCTGAGATTGCGAGGAAAATCAAAGAAAGGAGGTTCATTCCACCAATCACACGAGAACGTTAAAGAAGTAAACCTTAAGGAAAGAGTGAAGTATTCAATTACCGACATGCAGTCGGCGTAAAAAGTCGAGATTATCACGCGAGTTCTGTCACCACCCACCGGAGACGCGAGCGCGGCGAGCTTGCGTCACGATGGACCCGCACTTGCCATCTTCCGGGTTACGAGGACCTCACTAGCACCCGCCAGCCCTCTCAAAGACCCGCTCACCACCGCTGAGGCCCGACCGCCTCGCCGCCTACCGCCGACATCAACCCCAAATTCCCGAGTGGAACAATGTCATTATAACTGTAAACACGAATGTCGTGAGCGTTCAATGTGTTTACATAATCTGACAGTGTAACAACGTTCCTCTGAGTTTCTAGGGTCCCTGCTGGTTTATTGACTTTAGTTTCCTAAAAGAGTGTGAGAGCTGACCGAACTGTACTGCTACAAATGGGTTCATCACTGCATTACTCAACATTATTGTTATATTACTATAATATACTGTTACTTGTAGAAAAAAAGCTGAAGTATTGATTTAATCATAATCTCAATGTCGTCCTTCAACAGCCTCCCCGACAGACCGTGTGCCTTCCCCTGAGCTCTGGTGATAGCTTATTCATGAGACTTCTACTTAAGTACAACTACTTCATTGTATCGAAAAACAGTGAGTGACGAAGGATAGTTTGTAAAGCGCAGATTTGAAAAGTAAAGACTAATGAAGAGAACTCTATCAGTACTTCAAGAGAGAAGAAAAGAGAATCCTTTAATGCAAAACCGTTTCAATTTTTTTTTTTGCTTTTGGTGTGTTTCATTCGCATAGGAATATGTTGAGAATGAAATGGTGTGTATTGTGTCATATTAATTAATCACCTAGTAATAAAGTAAAGTTGGATCCCACTTGGAACCACGTTGTTCAAATATCTGCATTTCATTACTCAATATCCTGGAAGCACATCTGATCCTAAACGAAATCCTGCCAATTTAACCCCAATGAGGATCCACTCTGTAGAATTCTCTTAGCTCTTCCGGGAACATCACAAGATCACAAGATCTTCGGCTGCTTCTGGAGATCGGCTAAGCAGGTAAGCTGGTGGACAATATCCACAGTTTCTTGCAGATTTATCTTGGCTCTCAACCTTGGCAGTGCGTTCAGAACCAGAGCGTTACAATACCTCCATAAGAAAATACACAATTTTAATATTGGATGATAAATGACGTTACAAACGTCCAACTGTTGCACTTGCATGTCTATCAAACGTGTTCTATTTAATCACGTATTCTATTTTGTAGGTCCTACATCAGTATTAGGCAACGCGTGTACTCTTATTTTGTGAGTATTGTTTCTTTTCACAGATATTTTAATTTTAAAATGAACGTTACGAGATATTTACATTAAAAACCACTAGCTTCTTAATGCCTGCAAAAACATACACATCAATCTATGATTTTTACACTAACGATACACATCACATCTTATTTCGATTTTCATCACAATAACGATTCACATATCGTCAATAATAATGAATGGACGTATAACTTTAAATCATTAAAGCCATTACATAAAAAGCGAAATACTTTTAAATGGTTAATTAAAAAAAATGTACGAAGTAATGACGTTTTATAGATAAGTTTATTTTGAAATGAATGGGAAGATACAAAAAAACTTTGTGAAAAATTTGATAAAAAGATAGTAGTTAAGAGGGAAAAATATTGAAAATATTTTTCAATATTCATCGCTCGAATTAATTATAATAAATTTAATTTTAGCATCATGGGCCCTTAAGTTAATATCGACTACAATCTACAACAGAATCCATTGAAGCATGCAACGATGTTGATTCATGGTAATTGGGTTCTAGACTACTATAATTAAACTGAAAGTTTAGTGAATCAATTACTATTAAATATGTTAATGCTCATGTGTTACTCTTTTCAAAGACGTATTTATTTCCTTACGTTCAGTATTGATATAAATTTTCAAGCCATTTACTTTATTATTTTAAATGTAAAAATGTTAACTACATATTGTGAGAGTCTTCAATATCATTAAGATTACCATTATGTTTGATTTATCGTTATATGGAACAAATTTATGCTAGAAAAAGAAATCTGAAACACTTCAATTCCTTAAGCGGGTAATATGAGTTCTGGAGATTAAATGTAACATAAAAAACAACCCAAAAATGTACTAAAATGCAGCAAATAATTCATTTTACCATTCATATTTTTGTGCACAATTACTATGTACCGTATACAATTAATGAAGATTTTTGTCCCCTGCAATTCGGCAAAGAGCCCAGTTCTTCAGCCTACTGAGAATTTTGGGTGCAGACTTACGAGTGAAAATGTGCTCTCATCAACTACAGAAATGTAGAATATGACTAAAAGTGAAAATATTTCTGTAATTAAAATTGCAGTGGAGCTGTGCAATTTGCTTCCACCGTTCCAAAAGTATATTTGCACAGAAGCAAATATTTAACATTTCCTCTTTTCTGTAGACCAATCTGAGACCTACTATTTATAAAGTACGAGAATACATAAAAAACGTGGTTTTAGCGCTGCGCGTTTTCACTGCCTCAAAGGGAGCAAGATGTGCCAAATCTAGAACTCAGTCAATAAAAAATATATGTAATTGAGGGAATAATTCAACAACTCAAACAATTTATCCACACAAAGAGTCGTGTGAAGATAAATAATTTTCCAAAAGCATGCACTCCGCCAACTTTTTACAACATAATATACCATAAAGAATATACTAAAGAATTTACCAAAAAATATAATAGTAGCCTATTTAATTTAGTTTCCTTATTTACCGTTTCACATCATTCGTGAGGCAAAAAGAGATAAAATGTTTGAATCTCAAAACACAAAATCGCATTTAAATAGGACTTTTGATACTGTAACCAATTATATATGTATTTATTTAATACACACTGGAAACCATTTGAATCAATAAATCATAAGAATTTTGGTCTGATGATTAAAACCAACCCTCAACTAGCACAAGACGTATACATTATTCCCAAACACTATCCCGTAAATCGTACTTTACGAATTTAATTTGACAGATGTATTCAAAACTTCTCTCAGGAACAATATTAATAATTAAGAAATGCCCACAAGTGTGCATGGAGTTTACAGTTCAGTCTTCGGAGCTGAGCTCTGTAATTGTTTTGTTGTTTTCCTTGCATGAAAGCACATGATACTTGGTACACTTTTCGTTACACAGTTTGCACACGCATAGATCACTGGCGGTGTGATATGTGTTTGTCTTGCAGAGTTTGTGGTGGAGGCCATGCACCGCTAATCTGTTTACTACACTTCTCATTTCCTGGTTTGGTTTTGTCCAACTTCAGGAATAATATTTTGAAGTAGTAAATTTAGTAGGGGTTAGAGAGGCAGAGTTAGAAAAAATCGCGCTGTAGCTCGCGTACGTCGCAATTGCGTCCCAGAGCCCGGCGCGCCCCGGCGCACCCGGGCCGCGCGCCCGGCGCACAGCCGCGCCCTGGCGTTTGATGAAATCTCGCGCGCGGCGCCCGCGGCCAAGAGCACGGCGAGGGAGACGGCGCGGCGGCGCGGGTGGAAGCGGTGACGGCCTCCGCAGTGGCGGAAGCGGTGACGCCGCAGGAGGAGGGAACGGTGACGGAGATCGGTCACGCCGGTGTTAGTTTGTTGCAAAGTTTAATTTTGTTTTATTAAGGTTAAAGAGGTTCCGCAAAGATTGTGTTCCTACGACTCCACTGGCTACGGTGCGGCCGGGACTTTGCAAGGCCAAGTGCTGGGAAAGTAAAAATGATAGGAAATGCTTAGAGAAGGGGCCATTGACAATATGGTGTTGGTGGAAATCATGCGATGTGATAGAAAAAACAACAACAAATAATTATAAATAATGTAGTAATTGTGTATGATGTGAATTATATTAAATATAAGTGAACTAAGTACTAGGGTAGGAGTAATTCTCATGGACCAGTGTTTAGTTCACACGGCCAATAGACCAAAGAAATAAAATGTAAATTATACGTAGATGTTAGATGACACAGGGGAACAACTGTCGTCACTGTCGTGTCTGGCTGGGAGGTCCTTATAGAGTTCGAATTCCGACGGTGGATTTTGGACCCTCACTACTTAGCTCAGTCGAATTCATCCATTCTCTGGCGGATAATTGCGAATGATTGCTGTGGTCGGAACTTTTCTGTGGTTTCTCCGATCAATATCCATTGAATGCTCGAGCAATACCTGAGCCAATGGGTCACGGCCCACGGGCCGCATGCAATTGTTCGTTTCACATGCTTCTCACCTCTTCCCTTACACAGACTTTTGAACAACCTGGACTACTAAACTTGTCGGGCGACCAATCGGATGCTTAGAGCTATTCCCGACTGCAGTGTTTCCTCATTAGTATCGATATCTGGAGGTAAAGCCCCACAAGCCGACATGCAGGTCGGTATCGTATCTCATGTTCCAGCGGGGAGGAACACCGCCTTCATCAGGATTATAACACGCACTACCCTTACGGGACTAATGACCATATCAGTAAAAGCGCTCAGAGACGAAATAATAATAATAATAATAATAATAATAATAATAATAATAATAATAATAATAATAATAATAATCGGGAAGATCGTTGCGACTGCTGTAAATGTGCTTAGCATAAGAACAAAAATAACGTGGACTAAAGGAGAGGTCGCGATGACAGGGTGCGTAAAATTCATCTGGCGCCCTGAGAGAGATCAATGTAGCGAGATTGGTGGCCAGTAGAGACGGGAAAGGCTGTGAGTAGCTGGAAGAGGGAAGTGAATACGACAAAGGTTGTCTTGACGACGCGGGTTGTGTTGATAGTGGCGGTGCAGACTGCGAGACCGGGTGAGGCGTAGGTGGTGCCTACGGAACAAAAAGAGCTCTTGGGGCAGCAGAAGGAGAGGAAGTGTGGAGATGGAGAAGCGAGGAAACGAAACAGAGAGGGGCAGAGAGGGAGGTGGTGGATGAAACGGAGCCTTTAGGAGCAGTGAGGGTGGTGGGAGTTGCGGGATCTGTGAATGCAGCGACAATGTGTGGTACGACTAAGGGGACATTTGTAGAAATGTCGGCGCTTGGAAATGTGGAAGTGGTGGAACACTCTTGAGCTGGTAAAAATGGCGACTGACATAGCTAAGGGAGGAACAGCGGCGAATCCTGTTCTAACACTTGAAACATTGCGGATTTGGAGGTATGGCATCCACGGGGGGAGGGGGATCTGCAGGAGGAGAGGAGGACCTCTTATGGGAGTGGGTTTTTAATTGATTGATTATTGGTTCCGGGCGCGTCAACTGCTTAGGTCATTAGTCCCTTAAGAGTAAGAGTAAGTTAGAGTAACAGTGGATGGCGAAATCTGGCGCCGACCTACCCGTGGGTTTGCGGGGTTTTCCACCCAGCAGGTATCTACCAGGAGCGACGGCCAGGGCACCGGCCGAGTAAGGACAAGCTATAAGCCCCCAACTGGTTTCTCAAGATGTGTGGTGGTGAAATGCATGTAAGTATAAGTAGGCAAGACGTGAGGATAGAACAAGGAAGAGGAAAGAAAGATCGCACGCGGTACGTGGTCTGTTTGTTAGGGTACTGCTCCGGCATCCGCCTGGTGTTGATCGGAGTAACCATGGAACAAGGAACACAACCGCGCCGCCGGCCACTAGAATTCTTCAAACAGCAGCTGAATTCGATCTAGCAACTACACTTCGGTTTTTCTTTCTTGGCGCTTGGGGGCGTGGCATTCAAATGGAAGAGCTCATGGTATATCGTGTCGTTCTCGGTTGTGAACTCCTAGCTGCACAACCGAGAACGACGCGAAATACCGTGAAATATTCCATTTTGATGACATACCCCCACGCGCCAAGAAAGAAAAACCGAAGTCTAGTGTCGAAAATCCTGCCACAGTCGGGACTCGAACCCCAAGACCTCCCTGCCAGGGCCATTAAAGTGACTGTGCCTCCTAAGCCGGTTTGTGGGAGTGGCTAGGGCAGCGAAGGTGGTTCAAGCGCCAGCGGGGGTGATGGGGGAGGCGATTCGAGCGCCAGCGGCGGACCGGTGGAAGCGCTTGTGGTCGCGACGGCGGCGTTCGCGGCCACGAGGGAAGAAGGGGCTGAGGCTGCTTTCTGAGGGAGTCTTTATTACACTTCCCACTATCAGCGCTTCCCTTCCTTCGGAGCGGAGCCTTTCACAGCGCTGCCGTATTTGCCCTCACACCCGCTTTCCGGCAAAGCCAGCGCCGCGCCGCGCCACGGACAGATTGAAAAGGACCAACCCGTTTACCTGCTGCCTCCCTCCTTATCACAGGTCTTTGCGGCATCGGCGAGACCGCTCTCACAATCTTCGCAGTTTCCTTCCTGAAAGTGTATTTCTCTTCACGTGTTTATTTCCGTATTACTTTTATTATTTATCTAGATTTTAATATTGTGATTGTGAATACTCTTGCCTACTACTGCGTTCATTTCAGCTGAACTAATATTTTGAATTTGTTCTGTGGAAAACAACATGAATGTTGCACCATACAGGTATTATCTCATCATCGAAATAAAAATACAACAATAGTAATGTACTTATCCATTCTAGCGAAAAAATTGATGTGTATTTCTCTTCAGTTTGATGCAAATAAACATTATCTTACGTTGTCCTCTCATCTTTGTAACACACTTACTTCGTAACAAACAAAATGTATCGTTATCATCATGTAATTGAAATTATATATTTGCATAAAATGCTTTTTTCTGCCTTAAGTAGCAATCAAAAACAAAAATTTCTTTTGTTTATTCTAATTCTTCTATATATTTAGTTTTATTGTAAATATTTATTGTTTTATAGTATTATATTTATTGTAAGTATTAACAAGGCAAACATGCACATTCCCTTCCTTATAATTCGCACCTGCCTACTAACCCTTCAATAACCCATTTTAACAAAACACGCATACATTATGTAAATCATTAACTATGATAAAAACGTGAAGCTTAGCACCTATTTTGACTACTGCCGCAGTACTGATCCCTATCAGCAAAATGTACAACTAAATGTTGATGTTGAAAAATGTGTTAATATTCTGAAATCGAGATTACGACGCATGTTTAAGTCATTGAGTGACAATTATTCAGCAATAAGGGTGTCAAATTTCAAAATTTGGTCGACTTTGAACACGTTGCAACATCAAGAGAAAACTAAATGAATTTTTTTAACAAGTTATACTATGCGCTACGAGAAGAACCACACTGCCAATTGCAAATTGACGCATTCCCCCAATGTAGATTTCGGCGCACGTTAAATGTTTCTTCACAACGTGAAGAAATGACATAGTGGAGACACAAAAATACAAATATCAAAGGAGACTTGAGCCTTGAACAATCTCCATAATATACTTCAATATAGCTACTGCAGTTTCTTAAACTCTGGTTCTCGACAATGACATTTCAAAGAATTTTATGAAGATTAAGGTATACAGAGCGAAGTCTGTTAAAAATATTTGAAATAAAATTCAATTCATGTATCAATTAAAATACTTTGAAATTATGCAGTTATTTTCAGTATAAAAAATGAGTACGCCCCGTGAATAAACTTCTGTATGATCCGGTTTTGTTGTGTAACATTTCAATGAATTTTTACCACAATTAAAAGTAGTTATTCTATATAATAATTTCCAACAGGTCATATTTTTATCTCTTTAGACAAATTTGTGCCTTGCTCATTAAGAATTGTGTTCTCATGAATAATCTCATAATAATTCAATTAAGAGTCTCTTGAAAGCATTTTAAAAGTGGCAAATTAAATTACCATCATCCTCCAATTTGCGTTAAATTTAAATTAAATGTCACCACAAGGGACTGAAAAGTAAAAAATGAATTTAAAATTTCACAGTTCCTTGCTTAGTACTTCTTATTGTGTTTATAGAATTTCCGGACACTCGCTAACATGTTTCCTTTTATTCTATGCCGATACATTGTCTTAGAAGTTTTTTTTCAAATTTTATAATAACTTAGCTTAAACCATTTATTGATAAAATGAAAATATAACTACGAACTACTACATGGGTCAATGCAATATTTGGAAAACAGAGATGTTTAAGCTTGCGTTCGACTATTAGCACAATATGCTTAATTTCCATGTACGGCATTTTGTAGGCTCTATATAAAGTTAAAATAATGCAGTGCGCTAGTTAAATTTGTTTTAGTCTTGGCGTCTGACACATTTAGTACAAACACTATTGGTATGATAAAGTCTACTACGGAGACTAAATTATTGTACACTCTTACTGAACAATTTGAGGAAAGTCATCAAAAATTAATAGAGCTGCCGCTAGATGAGTACATACATCTGAGACCGTCCGTGTGTGCAGTTCTCGGAGTGGATACGTTTGCTATTGATACGCAGAAAAGAGACGAGAAGGGACGACGTAAGAGTGCGTAGTGGGGAGATCTTTTTGAAGATGACCTTGAGCAGCCTATTTTTTCTACTTATACTATAGGGGACATCACCGCTATGTATCACAGTATCTCATCTTTCTTGGCTCAGAGACATCAGCTTGTACATTATCCCTGTTCTCATACGTCCGGGGCCTTTCAGAACACTTGGAAATGAACTAGCATTCTCAACAATTCACATCATGTCATTTTTATGTATATATTTATAACAATCGTGACAATGTTATTGCCCAATTTCTCAAGCATGTTGCATTCCTTTTTCAACAATAATTTGCTTTCTTCATTTTAATATTCAATATTCTTAATCAATCTGTACAACCAAACTATATTTAATTTTGGGTAAAGAAACAGAACTATTAAAAAATAACAAAAATATAATATAATGATCATATTTTTAAAATAAAAATGCCCCACTATTTAACCTATCATGATTTTTTTCCACCCCTGCAAGATCAGCAAGCATAAAATCCCCTGGGACAATCATGTCGGCGCACCCATAACACATCTTCACGAAATCGCCATTTACTAGCGCGAAGTCCATAAAGGAAGCCATTCCCTTGGGCCGGATCTCGCGAGACGAGAAGTCGCACCCTCGAACCGGAGCGGCGGCGACATTACGAGAGGATCCCGCGAGCGCGGACACGGGGCGGAAGACGCGGGAAGAGATGGCCCGGGAGGGAGTCCCTCAGGGGCCCAGATCGAGTCCTCCCAGCTGCGACGCGACACGGCGGGCGTTCTTCCGATAAACTGTCCGCGGGATGGGTTATGGACGCGCTCCTGCTGGGCGTGTGGGGAAATAAATCCCAACACCAATAGCAAGTTCACATCAGCGAAGATAATAGATTTTGCATAGCGTGAAGAACTAGGTCGTGTATGATGTAAACTCCCTTTTGAGACATTGCGCATGCGCAAACTCTAACGTTATGAAGGACTTATATCAGGAAACGATACTTCAGAATTACTGAGTGTAATTACTGGACTTGTATCGTACACAAGTTACGTCATTGCAATAAATTTATTTGTTCATAAAAGTGGTTGCACAGTATTCTGCTAATTTAATTCTCATGATATTACTCTACGTTGATGGGCAGCTTAATTGTCCTGGCCTACTTGGCTAATTGATTGGTTATTTCGTGTTTCCAAGCTACTATCGATTAAGATCAATAGTCCCGTAAGTGTACTGCATGTATTACGGGCGGTAGCGGTGATCCTCCCCGCTGAATGATGAGATTTGTCGCAACCTGTCGGCTAGCGGAGATTTCCCCAACCAGGTATCCCCCACCAGTGAGACACCGCCCAAGCTGAAGGAAAGATCGCGCGCGGTCCGTATCCCGTTTGTTAGGGTACTTCTGCGGCATTCATCTGGTGTTGATTGGAAAAAACACAGAAAACGTCCGATCAGAGCAGCCAGCCGCTAAAATTCTCCTCCAGACAACGGGTAAATTCGACCCAGATGTCTAGCAAGTGACGAAAATTCTGCCACTGTCGATACTCGAGCCTAGAGTCTCTCGGCCAGAAGCATTGCAATTACATGAGTTGACACCCTGAGCCACTTCTCCCGGTCCGGAGCTCAAGAAAATATACGTAGATTGAGTATCCCCCTCTACATCACAAGCCTCTTTTGGTGTTAAATAAATAACATTAAAAATAAATAATTAACCTGCTCAATATTTATTGTAGTACAAATACAATACTTGCTTTTAAATATTTAGTTCATGACCAGATGATGAAGTGTACCGTGAATAGCCTTGATGATTCCACAGTTTCGATGAAGGGCATCATCAGAGTCTGGATGTGAGCAAACAACGGACCATAGTTTTGGCACAAACATCGCTAATTGGTAGTGGTCACAAAACACCATTTACACAAGGTTATGAAGTTTTCATCGTTTTGAATAAGTGCACGTTTTAGTTTAATCACAGCGCATGATGCATGTTCAATCTCGCGAACAATTACAAGGAAACTCGCCAGCAGGCTGCAGCCTCAAATTGTCTTTCCCCCGCGCGGCCAACATTCTTCGGCTGCCCCACCCTCAAAGTTTCTCACGGCTCTAACACTTGTATACAAAAACATAAGAAATGAAACACAGATGTTCAGGGAACAAAACGATTCTCGTCAAGCCCTCTTTGCCGCAAGCGCCGAAGCGCCGCGCACAGCATTGTACTGTAAGCCGGGGAAGGGGCTAGAGGCCATTAGCCACCACCGGCGCGCGGGGCGCGGTCGTCAAGCCATTCTACCTGCTTTTCTCAGTCTTCGGCGGCCAGACATATTTACAAACATTCCAAAGATCGCTACGTGCCTCCCGCTCCAATACTGGCGTTAGTATTGCCGACTACGAGCGCATCTGCTAGGCAGCCGCGCCCGCGCCCGCGCCCCGCCTTTACCGCCCTTCCAACCAGCATCGCGGTTCCCGTGAGAAAATACCAAACCTTGCTAATGAGATGCAGCCATCGCGGGCACAGCCAGTGCCGCCACAAGTCACGTGACACACTTCAAAACATAACAACGAATAGCGAGCATCTCTTGTGGCACACTACGTCTCACTATACATCATAGGCTAGCTGCAATTGTCACGTGACCCTCCCCCCTCTGCTTTTGGAAACATACGCTTCAATAAATACGGCAACTTCGCTCCCACGCGCCACTCTTATGTCAAACTATCGGTCAATTTCGCTGCTACTACGCAGGCACTTCAACGTCATTTTCTTCAATGTCATTTCTACTATGTGAAACTGCTATGTCAAACTTCTAAGTCATTTCTACTCTGCTGCTACTACGCAGGCACTTCTAAGTCAAACTACTATACTGCTGCTACAATTACTGCTCTGTTCACTACTATGTGAAACTACGCAGTCACACTTCTACGTCAAAACTCTACTACTGCGCAGTCACTCTTCAGTCAATCTCACTGCTACTATTACGCAGTCACTCTTCAGTCAATCTCACTGCTACTATTACGCAGTCACTCTTCAGTCAATCTCACTGCTACTTCTACGCAGTCACTCTACGTCAAACTACTATTACTGTTGCTACAACTACTACTCTACTCGTCGGACAGCCTGCGAACGAGTCAGCTGTCCTTGCTCTGCCTATCAAGGCTCCGGCAATCAATCGGCGCGGCCAGCAGGCCGCGATCAACAGTACGGGCCGCTCCAGCACGCGAGTACGCGCCCATGGTGACATCCAGCCTACCAGCCGTAACATCCGCAGCCCATTTCTACGGACGGCACGCACATACTCAGGCGTCTGACCTGGGTTGGTGCTTGCTGTACTGTCATCAAACTGTAAGTGTAAACTTCAAGAAAGAAGAAACCTTTAATTACAAACATTCATTGGTCCTCCGGCTTACTGCCTAACTATTTACTTGTAAAACTAATCAATATTTCAAGAATTAAATTTAATTTATACACAAGTACATTGCCTTTCATTTGCCCCTACGAAACAATCCCCTGAAACCTGATCTGACCCTGTATGTAGTCGCTTCGCAGAACGGACCTCACACCGCGCTGCATCCACTACAATGCACTTGGCAGTTGCCCTGACTTTTCAGATAATGAATTTTGATGACAGTTTATAAAATGTTATTCAATAGTTTATGAACAGTAACAACGCGTCTTAAAAACACATGTAAATCACTGTAAATTACTCATTTACTTTAGTGTCAGCACATAGATGAACTTGTAAGAAAAAGGATTGGCGAACCGTTCATTCAACAAAAAGACTGTTTGGAACATAGTACATCCCAGTTCGTGACTATAACTGAAAGTGAGGCTGTGGGGTGTCCTACGCGTCGGCGGTACTACCCGGTCTTTCGTCTGAGCACTCCTTGCCAACTGTTCATGACCACTGCGCGTGGCGAAAGGAAGTCGCCCGTACCGCGTCCCAAAAATTAATTGCCCAAATTTGTGGTTTGCGATGGTGTAGCGGTTAGCGTAACAGACTGCTGTACCCCAGTCCGCGGGTTCAAATTCGATCGAAGCCGTGGATGTTTAAGGGCGAAAAAATCCTTCGTATGCCTTTCTTCGGAGGGGAAGTAAAGCCGGCTGTCCCATGTTAGTAGATTTACTTGCATGTAAAAGATCCTCAAGCCTAAATGAAGTCTCTGAGCTAAATTCAAATCGCCTGTTTCGTCGCCCAAGATAATACCTTCTTTCTCCGCTAGTTGGTGAAAGAAGCGTAGTGCAATTTGCGTGGTCAGACGGAAGAGCAGACCTCATGGCCTGAGTCACGCCCCCTAAAATAAAGCATCAATTCAATTCAATTCAAAATTACAAAGGAGGAACGCTCCGAGCCAACGAGTGTATGCTCAGCGTGGCGGGAAACTTGAAATTGATCATCCCTGAGGATACCAACACGTTCGTGTCACTGTTTTGCCAGTAATTAGTAATATCTTAAGAGTTTAGAGGTGAACTTGAAAAGGATAACTCACACACTTGGTGATTAAAGAAATCGCTGTCTATATCTCTAAAAAATAACGTGAAATATTTGTGTGTGGTAGTTGAATGGACCACGAAATAAGCTGTATTTTTATTCTTTTGTGATCTTTTGCATTGCTACTCATAGAATGAACGTTGATCATAAGAGATGTGTAACAATGAAATGTTAAAATCCAGAGTAGGCAATTATTCTAAAAACATAGTACTACACATCTCACGACTCATTTAAAAAAAGATGATTGTTTATAAAGAAACCAAGTATGAAATTAAAAGAAACCAGCAATTGTTTAAAGAGGTCGCAAAGATGACGAGCAGACATTAAAGACATTGAAGTTCAGTGCAAATCCATTGACGTAATTCATTAATTGTATTTTAAGAACATTTTAAGCTTTGGTGCAGTAAAATGTAATTTCGATTCACTCATTGTGTGCGCATTTTTGTTCTACTTTGCAACCAGTTGAATTCTCTGAAAACTAAGAAAATGTCTAACCAAGAAAGAATATTCTGTACTGAAGATAAATATTCCTTGTCCAAAAGAAAAGTGTTCTGTCCAACAAGAATACGCGCTGATATGGAATATAATTTCTTGGGGAACACCATAGTTTCTTCTCAAGCAACATAATTCCGTTAACGAGAAAAAAATTCCGTGACCAAGAAACAAAAATCCCTGATCAAGCAAAGTGTGGCCTGATGTACCAAAACAATTTCATGAAGAAATAAAAAAGTACCAAACGATAATTTAGTAGCTACGAAGATATCTTCCTATTAGTAAGAACTTTCTTCAATAAATGTGCAAATGATCTGAAAAGAAAGAAAATTCTCTGATTCCGAAGAAAACTAACTATTGTGGATGCATTAGAAGGACTTGCTCTAGCCTTACAGGGGAACCAGATACGCATTGAAACGTTTGCTGTTGGATAGTCATGGTTAGGATAGAGGTCAATAATATAATAAACCCTCATTAACACGAATTCGAAGGAACCGAAATAATCGGAGTTCGTGTTATAAAGTTTCGTGTTATCCGATTATTATAAATGACCGTATTAACGTAATCCATTGGCGAGACCGAAGTTTCGTTCATGTTACGGCGACATTCGTGTTAAGTGAGTTTGTGCTAACAAGGGTTTACTGTAGTAGATTATTCACTAAGGGAGAGAAATGCATTATTTTTCTCAAGGCGTACAACTGAAATTGCATAATTTTAGCCCGATGGTAACAATTATACTGAGGGAAGTGTATATGCTATTTTTTCACGACTGCAATAGTTTCAGAAAATTTATTTAAAATATTAAGTTATTTAATTTTAACTTTGTGATACGTGAATAGTGTTTGTTATTGAGGAAACTATCAATAAACAATTACGAGTTTAATGGAGACCAAGGCTGAATCTATATGTTTATCTGATGCTGGTAATGAAGCTATTAGAAATTTAAATCCAAAATATCTGAGAAAATGTGTGATGCAGCAAGTTTAAAGAGTGGTATAAAGATAAAGAAACATTAAATAAGTAGGAACGTCATGAAGGCGTATTTCATTGAGGAAACAAGTGCAAATAACTTGTGTTCCACGTCGTCGTGTTCAAATGCATATATTTTTACTCATGTGTGTCGTTTGTTTTTATTGTCATAATGTAAACAAGGCAGACTATTTAAACCCTAAGGAGTAAATATTATCTATTTATAGAGCAAACGCTTCACATTAGTCCATAATTCGGTAACAATAAAATCCACTTTTTCTCCTGGTCGTGAAAAAATGTACATTGTTTTCGTGGTGTAGGTAAGAGACCTTGCATTGTAACACTCTTATCATTAAAACTTTTCCACTGCTTCATTCAGTCTAATTATGTTCTCGTAATTTATCACTGTATTCCCTGCAATATTCTACACAAACCTCCTGGAAAAATGCCCCCATCTCATTAACCATTTTCCCGGGAGAACCAAATTATTCATTTCCATGAGCTTTGACTGATGCAGATAGCCCTGCTCCAACATCCGAAAGAGGCGAGGCGGAGTCGAGATGGCGGTGAGGCGGGGACGCGGGAGGCAGAGGCGGAGATGAGGCGGTGTCGAGGGGGTCGAAGGCGGGGGAGAGGCGATGGCGAGGAGGGGGAGAGGAGGGGGCAGAGGCGGGGGCGAGGAGGGGGCGAGGAGGGGGCGAGAAGCGGAAGAGGCCGGGATGAGACGGAGACGAGGCGGGGACGAGGCGGGGACGAGGCGGGGATGAGGCGGGGACGAGGCGGGGACGAGGCGGAGACGAGGCGGGAACGAGAAGAGGACGAGGTGCGGACGAGGCGGGGGCGTGGCGAGGGGGAGGCGGGGACGAGGCGGGGTCCAGGAAGGGCAAAGGCGGGGGAGAGGCCGCAGGCGGGGGGAGGCTGGGTGAAGCGGAATGAAGCGGGGTGAAGCGGGATGAGGCGGGGCGAAGCGGAGCAGGCGGGGCCAGTCGTGACAGGACGAGGCGTGGGCTGTCGTGGCGGGGTAGGGGCGTGGCGGGCCGGCGCGCAGGTGGTGCACAGAGCGCGCCTCAATTAGCGCGCTGCAGCTGCGAGGAGGCTGGCCGGTGACTGCGCGCGCTTATGACGCGCCCGGCCGTCCCTGGCGCCGCCCCCGCGAGGATTAATCTTCATCCCGACCTGCGCTCTCTCCGCCGCGTTGCAACCGCCACCCAGCAACTACGCTCCGTCACGGCCCCTCACCCACCTGTGCCGCCTCCGCCACACTCCCGGTGGACAGTGCGTTTCGAAAGTGAACCTAATTGAATTAGTGTTTATTATCACAGACACATTTCTTGAGATTTTTGAAGTGTTACAATTAAATACCTGGTACCTACTAGGTACATTGAGACTTATATTTTCAGAACTATGGTCTAGGATTTATTTATAGACAATTGGTGTTTTATTCTCACATTTAGTGATAAAACTTTATTTTCCAACGTTTCGAGGCATCTTCCAGTCTCCTTTTCAAGGTTTACTGAAACATATAATTACCCAATGATCATTTAACAATTAAACTATTAAAAAATATTATTGGAATCTAGAGCGGAATCGGCGAGCGACCCGGCGCGGCAGCACGACCGGATCCGTCGTGAGGTGAACGAAGGGATAACCGAAGGTGAACGAGTGGACGCGAGACTGCGGCAGAAGCGAACAGGAGACGTGAGAAGAGGCCGGCATGGCGGCGAGTGAGTACACGTGAGCCTGCATAAGTAGAAATCCGAGTGCATCAGGTTCAGAAACGAACTGTGACAAAAGAAAAATAGTGTAGAACGCTGGATAGACACAGGACGATGTATGGAACAGTGGAAAGTAAACGAATATCCGCGGTGTTAGGCAAATCATCAGTGAACAAGTGCATACCATTGTGAATTGAAGAAACGTGGACTTAAATAATTGCGAAGTGCGAGATCGCCGGGCGGACTGCACATATCGGATGTAAGGTGACTAAACTGAGTTGTGAGTCAATGTTATAAGCAGTTAATAACGCTTACATGTACGTGCATTAGATGAATGGTAATCAGGGAAGCGCATGTATCGGACTAGGCGAAATACAAGTAAGACTTATCGACGAAATGATGCGTTCCTTTGTCTATGAGTGATAATTAGTAAAGCGGACGGCTCTTGTAATGTATGGAGGGATCGTTGCTGCCGAGGGAGAGAACACCGAGGGAGAGAAAGATCGACTACCGGGGTTTCCCCTCAACCAGGTACCTCCCACCAACAAGGAACCGCCTCAGCCGGAACAAGCTCTAAGCTCCCGACTGGTCTCCCGGAATGTGTGGTAGTGAAGTGCATGTTAGTGTGTGTGTAAGGGGTGAGGATAAGACAAGGAAGAGGAAGGAAAGATCGCGCGAGGTCTGTGGCCCGTTTGTTAGGGTATTGCTCCGGCATTCGCCTGATATTGATCGGAGAAACCATGGAAAACTACCCACCGATCAGAGCAGCCGGCCGCTAGAATTCTCCTCCAGACAGACTGTATTCGACCTAGGTGACAAGCTAGTGTCGAAAATCCTACTGCCGGTGAGGCTTGAACCTAGATCCTCCCGGTCAGAGGGACTGCAGTGACAACAGTTGATGCACTGAACCATCTCTTCCCGGTCAAATACACCGCACCAGGCACCCCCTACCCTGAGGACCACGGCAGCTGGCAGCCGCTAACTACAAAACTGTAAGGGGGCGTTTAGGCTGAACTCAATACACTTCGTGTGAATCGTGGAGAACAATTGGAGAGGAGTAGTAATTCGTTGGAGGGAAGTAATCATGTGGCTGGATATGAAAAGTAAGTGTATTTGAGATTCATGGAGACAGATTCGGTTGAGAATTGTATAGGGAACTCCCATTAGAAAACTAGTTTGAATAATTAAAAGTAAGGAATGTGTGTGAGAAGTAACATACTAATTACCAATTTGTTATAATGTTCTTTCGCTATTGCATTCAATGATGTTCAATAATTTGTAATTCGTTTTCTTGCAAGATTTTAATTGTGTCAGTAATGATAATGCAATAAAAGTAATTGTTATTTTTTATTTTTTAATAGTTGCATTTCAATTAAGTAAATATCTTTGATTCCAACAAAGACATCAACCCCGAAAATAACCTTTGTCCTCTACTTACTCTATTTTTTAAATAGGTGATAAACTATATGTGTGTTCTGCAACGTACCAAAACGCTCAAAACCCCACAAAAAAGGATTTAACAGTACGTTGGGCACTCAAATATATATTTGACCGTATGGTCAAAAGACCATCATTACGCAAATAACGACATTCAAAATTGGCGCGTGGACAACGAATCGATCGCGGGGAAAATCAATCGGGTCAGTGAACGAACGCACTGAACGACGGATTCGATCGAGCGGCGGAAGGTCAGTTGGGAGAGAACGGTCGTGAGGCAAGGACGAGAGATGGCAACGGAAAAGTAATGCGGAGACGATATGATAGAAATCGGCGGTGATCGAGCCAAGGTGGACAATAGGAATGAAAAGTATTACGAGTTAGGTGAGGAAAGTGAATGATGATTATCATAAGTGTAATCGAAGAAACATAATAACAGAAATTAGTGAGGGAAGTGCAAAACTACGTGGACACGTGGGTGATACGGCGATCGTGGCATGGTGAAGTGGATATTAGAACATTGATGGTGATAAGAACGATTTCGGAGGGTCTAGTGCCGCGGAGGAGATACGAAGAAAGAATAATTTTGTCACGGAAAGGGATTAAGGCATTTGAGAAGAGAAAGCACTCATCTAGTAATCACCAACCAGTCGGTGCAGTTACGCGTGCGCGGTACAGTAGTGTAGAGTTCTACGAGCAGAAACCGCAATTCCAATATTTGGAAAAAGGAGTTGGCGGGGAGATAGCGCCGGCGTGGGATTACGGACCGTTGGTGAACACGTGCACGGACGCAGAGCGACGGCGGGTGCCAAGGTCATCTTACGGCAGCGGACATCGGAGGACGAAACGTCGCGTGTGGCATCAGAGCGGGAGGCAGCAACAACGGAGTACACCAGATAAGTTAACGAGAGTTACAAGTAAATATTGGGGGAGGGGCGGATGTGGTGTCCGCAGATTCAGGATGCTCATTAGAGTAATATAAGGAAAATTAACATTGTCTGTGATAAGAGTGTACGATATGTGGTTACAGAGAGAGGGAATGGAGACGTAATGTTGTTGGGTAAATTATCAGTGTATGATGTATTGAGTACGCTATATGATTAATCAGTTGTGCCGGGAGCTCCCGTTGATTCATAGCACGGATGATAGTATAAAGAGAATAAGGAATGTATAATAATGAGAAACAACCAGATAAATGTCATGTAAATTGGTTAATTAGCTGTTCATTGATGATCAGTAATAATTCCAGTGTAATGTCAATTGTGTCAATTTTAATAAATCCTGTTTTTGTGTTACTAATAGAAGAATCAAATTCAGACATGCTTATCAATAGCATCCCCCTTAAAGAATTCCTTGACCCTAACAAACAACAAAAATTTTATGATATGTGTATCCCTGACAACCTATAAAGGTAAGTACGGTCACAATATATATGCATAATTAAAATTATAAAATTTGTATACATTTATAAACAAGAACTAATAATCACAAAAGGTCCAAATGAAGGTCCAAGGCCTAAATGAAACAATTATATAAATCATTGTTTACAAGATTATACAAAAAATGCACCAAATACAGATGGTGGCTTACCTTCATTATATGCAAAGCATAATCAATGCAATGTACCCAAAATATTTCACACGAACTGTGGGTCATGTCAACAGGACTTTTCAATCTCGCGAACAATCACGAGGATATTCGCTAGCACGGCGAAGCCCCAAATTGTCTTTCTTCCGCGCGGCCAACATTCTTCCGCTGCCCCACCTTCAAAGCTTCTCACGGCACTAGCACGTCTAAACAAAAATATAAAGTGAAACACAGATGGCCAGGCAACGAAACAATTCTCGTTGACCCCTCTTGGCCGCGAGCACCGAACCGCCGCGTACCTATTGTACTAGTCCAGGAAGGGGCGACAGGTCATTACCCAGGGCTTGGCCACCGCCGGCGCGGCTGGGTTCCTAACGCCATTAACCGTCTACCTGCCCTCTACTCAGCCTTCGGATGCCAGATGTGTTTATAAACATTCCAAATATTGCTACGTGCCTCCCGCACCTACATTGGCGTTAGCATTCGCCGACCATGAACATATCTGCCAGGCAGCCGCACTCGCGCCCGTCTTTCCGCCCCCGTCTCTCAACCGGCGCTCTGCGGTTCCCGTAATAATCATCCCAAACCTTGCTAATGAGATGCAGCCATCGCAGGCATCTCAATTGCCGCGCCAAAGTCCCGTGACACACTTCAGAAAATAACAACAAATACGCTGCTACGCTGCTACTGAAAATTATTCAGTCACCTCTTCAGTCGACTTCTAACAGTCATTACTACTCAGTCAAACTCTCGGTCAAACGACTGCACCTGTCAGTCAAACTTCCAACCAACTACTTCAGTTAACTTCTATCAGTCATTTTTACGCTGCTACTGAAAACTATTCAGTTATTACTACAAATTACTACAACTTCTTCAGTCAGACTAGCCAGTCACTTCTTCGGTCAACTTCTACGAGACAATCGACTATCATTGACACATTTGTCAATACTCCGGACGAGTGTCAATGCTCGCTCTACTCGTCAGACAGCCTGCGAACGAGTCAGCTGTCCTTGCTCTGCCTATCAAGGCTCCGGCAATCAATCAGCGCGGCCAGCAGGCCGCGATCTACATTTGGACCATCCGTGAATCAGCCTTCACCTGGCCAAGTCCACAGTACGGGCCGCTCCAGTAGTCGAGTACGCGCCCATGGTGACATCCAGCCTACCAGCCGTATAATCTGCAGCTCTTTTCAACTGACGGCATACACACTCAGCCGTCTGACCTGGGTTGGTGTTTGCTGTACTTTCATCAATCTGTGAGTAAATGTAAACTTCAAGAAAGAAGAAACTTAAACTATCAACATTCATTGGTCCTCCGGCTTACTGCCAAAATACCTATTTGTATAACTAACCAACTATGTTCAAGAATTAAATTAAATTCATTCACAAGTGCATTGCCTTCCATTTGCCTCTAAAGAAACAATCCCCTGAAACCTGTTTTGAGCCTGGAAGTTGTCGCATTTGCAGCACGGACCTCACACCGCCCTGCATCCACTACAAGGACGATCTTCAATACGTAGACCAAACAAAGAGAAAACTCGTTACAAGAATTAGGGAGCAAAAAATTACATCAGAGGAGCGAAAAATAAACACAATATTATTTCAAAACACATGCTTAATAAAAATTATGAAACTTGTTTTGAGAATGTTGAAATTTTAGATGATGAGGACATATTTGCCGAGATTAATTTCGGAGAATATCTATATTAAATTAAATAAATGTATAAATACCGTAGTGGAGAGCAACCAAATATCAAATATTTATGAGAATTAATACCCAAATACAAAATTAGTTTTTCGACTGTAGAAATCTCTACTAAATATGAACCGTTGAGAGCAAGAGTGATGTGTGTCAAATTTTGGAAGATTTCAGTTAGATGCACTGGTAAATACTTTGAACATTGATCCATCACGGGCTAAAGTGATGTGAGTCAAACGTCAATATTTCTTAGCTAGAGACCAGCACAATGCAGAAGTAGCCAAGAAGTTGGTCGCACATGCAATTGTGGTGTAAATTTCAAGTGGGACGAAACAACAGCTTCCACGATCTCCCAAGAAATAGTTTCCTGTTTATCTACACCCATCACAGAAGAAGTATTTCGAAAAAAAAATATTTAAATACTTTTAGTGATACGTGCACAGGTCAAAATAGCAACTTCAGAATTGCTCTCACTTGGTTGAAAATCGTGACAAAGTTATATTTTTCCATCACATTACTACCTCAGACAAAAATTGTGAATGCCAATTATATGAAAATAGTTATTGTTTTCAGAAACAGTGAGTGCAAAAGTCGTGAAAGTCAACAAAATAGTTAATTACTTAATAAGGAATGTTTCAGTCCAAAGTAACTGTAGTAAGTTAAAATAATATCTCCTTAACACTTTTCGTCATTTATTTCTAAGCAATATAAGTTTACTCTGTTTTTCGTTTACACATAATTTTCCGGAAATGTTTTCTTACTTACATCACTTTTGCTCTGAATGGCTCCCATATTTCAGTAAATCTTAAAATGAGACCGGAAGAGGCCTCAAAACGTTGGTTAACAAAGTTTTATCAATAAATTTGAAAACGAAGTAGTGGTGTTATTGAATGGCAGACTTTTTCTTATTAGTGTTTTACTTTCTTTGGTCTGAGCTAGCTATTCGGTCTTGCCAAATACGCTTGCCGGCTGCCATCTATCGCTGTCCAAATAACATTTTCTGTAAATTTTCGCAATTTTTCTGTTTCCTAATAGTACAAACAAAATATTACTTTAAGAATATTATTTAAGAGTCTTGTCCTATACGGCAATTTTATTTTAACAATTTGAAGCCTTTTTTATATCTGTGTTCTCCTTAATTTGTTTTCACAAATTTCTTTCTCAGACTTCATCTTCCACTCTCTACAACTCATTATCGTTCTTCATACGATCTCACTACCTGACAATTGTAACCATTTTAATGTGTCCTTTCACAATTTTCTCTTTCAGGCTCTGTCTTCTGGTGCCGTGATCTCTGCAGCTCGAAGGCTACCTGACACCGCTGTGTCACCTCGACCCCTTTGTTGTCACAAGCCTGTGTCTGTCGCCCGCCGAAGTAACTCTTGTCGCGCCGAGAAAAGAAACGAGGGGCTCCGAGGATTATATTTCGTTTGCCGCATTTCCCTTGTTTTGTAAGCTTACCTCTCAGAGAGCGAGAGCAGAGGCTGTGACTTCTCTGGAAACACTGAACGTGAGGTTTTTATTTTGTTCTAATTTTGGAGGAATTTTCTTTCTCGTTCTCATCGATCTTTCTTTCTTTTCTTTCTTTCTTTTCTTTCTTTCTTTTCTTTCTTTCTTTTCTTTCTTTCTTTTCTTTCTTTCTTTCTTTCTTTCTTTCTTTCTTTCTTTCTTTCTTTCTTTCTTTCTTTTCTTTCTTTCTTTTCTTTCTTTCTTTTCTTTCTTTCTTTCTTTCTTTTCTTTCTTTCTTTTCTTTCTTTCTTTCTTTTTTCTTTCTTTCTTGTGATTCACTCCCTTGTTTGACGGAGTCATTTTTATGTCTTGAAAGATTCTCATAATTCTAAATATTTACCGTTTTATGTATAATTATGAAACGTCACTGAAGATCGAAATCGAATCGAAAAGGTAGATACTGTTGCTGTATGTAGTAAACTACCTCTTGCACAATTCCAAAGTTAATTTTTTCGTTGAGGTTTACCCACAACTACGTTATTGTAGTTGATTTTCTTTGATCTTAATAAAATATATTCTTCAAAATTAGATCTTAAAACAGTCACGTATATTATCTTCTTAATATTAGTAATTTTGTATACTTTTGCGTGAAATAACCTTATTTTCAAAATTCTGATTTCTCAAAAGAGGCTCAAGGTTTTTTTTTATTTTTTCGGTGGATAAAATTAAAATCTCTGAAAAATATGTCATAAATGTTATTTTCAAGAGATCTTTAAATATTTCAAATATTCCATAAATGAATGTTCAAGTAGTATTATGTAAAAACTATTAGCAATGCAGGGACGTACGTGGTGTAATACCACTAGTTTTTAAAGGTATTGTTTCGTGAAAAAGCATTCGTTAAAGAAATGGTTTCAATTTTAGTGTCATTTGAGAAGTATTTTCTATGCTTGTAAAACTTAAAGATTCGTCGAAATTTTGTATTTTCGTTAAAGCTAACATTTTTCTTTGCATGATAGTGAGCTTTCTCTGTATATACATTAATGACTTTTAAATACAATATAAATTCTCTTAGGTCATATAATGTAATATGTACGTATTTGATTAAATCGTGTTGGGGATTCTTCGCATTTCATATTTTCTTAAAACTGTCCCCAAATTAAGCTCAACAAACGGAATATTTCGTCTGATGTTTTTTGAAATAATACGCTTTCCCGAGGCAGTAATCATCCAGTTTGAAATTCGTCTTCTGTAAAACAGTCGTTCTATGTCAAGGCAGCTCTTCACAAACGAAACAGCAGCGAATCAAAAGGAAACCCCGCCTTTGACAACACGACCTATTTCTCGCGGCAAGTGCGCATTGTGAACGCGATCTCTCAGCTCTGGCGGCAGGAAGTGCTCTCAGCACGAAGAAGTGGCGGAGTCTGCCTGTGACGTCATGTCCGTGACGTCAGAAGCCTCGATGGCCGATACCACTCAACGCATCCGTTAGGGGGTCGCCGGAAAACCGGAGCAAGAACTGCACAGATAAGATCTGGATGTGGCGCATTCAATTTCTTTAAAAAAGGAAAATCAAATACTGTGAAAGAAAAATGCTGGACAGTTATTCGAGTTTAAATCCACAATCCTCTGGGAAATAATTCAAAATTAAGAAAATAAACGCACTCTTGAGGTTTTGCAGTTTGGGAAGAAATGCATTAAAATGTAGAACAATATTTTGGTAACTTGTAAAAGTAAAAATTTTTTAAACTTGTAAAAGTTTAAATAATCGATCCTGTGGCCGATCGCTAAGCCAGTAGTGCCGTAATGATCTGGAACAGAAGTATTGCGGATTCGAGATCCGCATCGGGTATGATTGTATTTGTGTTCGACCTTTCACCCCTTATCATCACTATATCATATCATCTATTCAGTTACCATAATGTTAAAACCAGTAGTGGTCGCTAATGACCTAGACGTTGACGCGATATTAAATAAAAAGAAAAACAAAGCTTAAACAATATCTCTTCATATTTTCTTAAATGTCTTATTTTCTCGAGTGCACCTTATCTTTATTGAAAAAAATGATATGCTGTTTTATTTTTACCAATTGAATGAGTGTGGTGCTAAACACAAAATTTTAATATTGATTCTTTTCTGATTGATGATAGTAATAAACATTTTTTTCATTAATTGTTAACAATTGAATAAGACGGTTGTATCAAAGCTTAAAAATTTTATTATTTTTGCTACAATTTCTGTCAAGAGCGCATTATAGATTTTTAACATCAAATTAACGAGCACACTATTTATTCAAAATCGTAGACGACATCACATAAAAAATTAAGCCCTTGGCATTCTGTGTAACAAAACCCACAACAATCTCGTGAGTGCCAGTAATATAGTCAGAGAGGTTTGCTCGTTGGGATCTCACACTGATATTCACAATGGAACAAAATGATCACAATATATGTGCTGCCAAACATTCCATGCCTTCTTGGAATTGCCTATATATCATTTTATGTTAATCAGGATGTGAGAGATGGCTCTCATAATTTACTTCATTTTGCTATCATTTGGAGAAAATGCAATTACCTGTGAAAATCAACTATTAAATTGTAAATATATGTCAGTTAGAATTAAATATTTTTTAAAAAACACCACTTTACGTTGATTTATAATCACAATGAGCATAAACTAAAAAATAAAATAAAAAAGGAAAATATATAGTTATGTAACAATGCACAGGTGAACATAAAACAGAGAATTGTGACCCTTTTAGCTAGAAATATGGGGCGTTACCTATTTAAATACGAGTAAAGGAGCAGATAATTCCACAGCATGGATCATTGCATTTAGTCGTCCAGGCATTAAATTTACGCTCCGTGTCGACCCGTCTGTGCAAATGGCAAACTGCTCTCCTCCCCGAAATGGTGTCTACCACCGCTACTTGCACTTTCGCCGCTGTCATGAGCAGAAGTCCGGCTCTTGAGTGCAGAATCCCCGCAGAAGGAGCCATTGTGCAGGCCAGCCCAAGACCACTTGCTTGATTGTGCAGTGGTTGTCTTTTTTAATTTTGACTTATTTTTTTAAACATTAAAATTAAAGAAAATGTGTGTATTATGTAGTTAAATTGTATACATTTATTAGAGTTTTATGTAATTTACATAGTTCAGTAGTACATACAAATATCAAATTTGACTGAAGACATAAGTATAATTTTTTCTTATATACAAAAATAATATTTATATTGAACAACTTACCATTTCAAAACATTAAATGCATAAACTTTCGTTAAAAATGTAGATAACATTAAGATTTATTTAGAGGGTTGATGTTTACACGAAATATTTTGATGCAATTTGAATTTACAATTATTCGTTTGACTATTTATATGAAATTTAACAAAAACTATTTTTCGAGCATATTTATTAATATAAAATAGTAAAATTTGACATAATCAACATCACAAACATTAAACGAAATTCCCTAACCAATAACAGAATCAAGAAAAACTTCCTCCCTTAAAAACTTGAAAATATCCATTTACGTTAGTAAATTTCATTACATATATGTTTTTATCATGTATTTCGCTTTCAACATTCCTTGAATTATTATGTAACAGTTCCAAGTTAATACCATTTGGTATAACATATATACGTGAAATCTCATTAGACTCGTCAATTTTCTCATATTATATGCAGGTTATTTTTTAAATAAGTTAGTGAATGAGAGTGAGATTGACGCCTGATCGCCGTAGTGTGCATGTGTTTCTAATTCTAATATATTTTGCCCACCTTTTGACGCCTTTCCCAGACGTATGGTAAGTCTAGTGAGCCGAGCTGTGGAACTTTAAAATGTTTAAGAAAATTGTGTCACCCGCCGATGTTCCCATGTGTCTGCACAAAAACAAAGGCTAAACAGGTCTTCGGATGGAAATAATTGGATCATCCCACTTACAGTGCAGACTTACTGCCTATCACGTGTTTAGATTTTTAAAGGATTTTCTTGGTTGTCAACGATTCAGCAACAACAAAGAAATGAGAACTGTAGTGAGGAATTGGACTTCTTCACATATGGCATATTTCATTGATATCTCAGCTCAAAAACTTGTTGCTCGACATAACACATTTTTAAACAAAAATAAAAATATGTATAAATGAAAATAAAATTATACATATTGTTGGAAAAATGTTTATAAAATGTTCAATATTTTCCTTCTCATTAACAAACGGGCCTTATTTAAAAAATAATCCTAGTATTATCGTCAAACGCACATTTCTGTCCAGGTAAAGATTTGTTCTACATTTAAAGGCATTAAAGTTGATTTTATGTTGCAATGTATCTGACGATTAATATGTATGATCATATGCTTCAATCCACACAACTTTAAAATTCTTCAGACGACCTATTTAATCTTTTGTATCGTGTAGAATTTCAACTTTTCTTTGACTGGTTAATATCACACAAGCATGCATGTTGGTCTTGACACACGTGTTACCGAAAATATCACCATGACGATCACCAGTTCACAAACTTCGAGCAGTTTCTCACTTCTATTCATATTTTCTAAAATAAGTTGAATTTCTCAATAATAAAAGATCAAATTGGCTTAATATGTAACATGGTAAATTGGTAACATGGAATAATATATAACTTATAGAGTAATATTCATTGGAAGAAAATAATTTTTACTAAAATATTTCATTTTATTACAATATTTTTCAATTTGTTTTTCACAGCAATATTTAATTCATCAAACTTAATTAGTTTCTTTACAAAAGCATATCATGCATAGTGAGAAATTCTTTAATACGATTTAACATTACAAAATGAATTTCAGTCTATATCTTAAATAAATACTGAACATAAAATCTTTTTGTCATTTCATTTTATCATTGCCAAAGCTTTAAATAAGTTTCACAATAATTTTGTCACAATAGGCGACAAATTTTACAAAATTAATCTCGATCCTATAATGATTTTATAGGATCAGGTTTATTTTATAGGGCAGGTTTAATATGCTAAAAAAATAGCTAAGACTAAAGAAAAATGTCACCCTGCAGCAAAAAATGAAATCTCGTCACTTAAAGGTTCAGGAAACGTCTCGTTGCAAACGAGATTCATTTTTGCTCGAGTTACAAGGAAATGAAATTTGCGGGCGGTGGGAGTCGCTTGTTGCCGTCTACAAATAACAGGCGTAAGGCTCCGTTCTTCGACAGCGGTAAATTTTTGCGGTCGCAAAGCGTGCCGAGATATCATAGGCTCGAGCAAGTTCTTAGCGAGGTGGCGAAAAAGCGTAGTAAATAAGAGGTTGAACCTGAAAAGCATGGCGACGAGACCGTAGTGGAGGAGGTCGGTGGCAGGCAAGAGTAAAGAAACAGTGGTCGATGTTACAGAATTTTAGCACTCTCCTCCAGGGCAGAGCATTTCAGAATTACCTACTGTTAATTGTCGGTAGTGGTCGTCAAAACATTTTTTGAGTGTTATTAAACATGACGCTATATATTCCTTTCAAGTTACCTCAGTACGTACAAGGGGTTGAAAAAGAATTATCACATTTTAGTTTCTATATGGAGCACAAAATTTCTCGCGAATGTTATCAAAAGATGTTAAAAAGACCTTAGATTATTTACTAGCTCTGTTTTCCAACACTTGAAAAACGGATTAAAAAGTTAAAATGTAGCATTCGACAACGGCATTCACTTGTACAAGGAATTAAAACGATATTGCATTGCTGTCATAAGATTGACTGAGCGGTTTTAGTGCGCATAAGGCATGTCGCTCCTACAGCTATGTCTACAAGTCTATGCGTACAATACACGGCGACATTGTCCCTCCGTTCTGCCCACTGCATTCCCTCCACTGTACGACATCGCTGAGCGAGGCGAGGGAACGCTGCGCAGCCGAGGGTCGAACGTAAATCACAAGCGCCCGAGTAGCAGACACGCCCCCCCTCCACACCTCGCCACCCCTTTCTCTTCCCTCCTCCCCCCTTTCCAGCGACACCTTTTCTCCACCCTCTCTCCCGCTCCTCACTCTTCCCCTCGGCGAATCATTTCTCTTAGCCCCTTCCAACACGCCTCACCTCTTTCCTGCACCTCCCAGCACTATCCCGCGCACCTCTTTGCCTTCCGAGCCTCACACGTCCGCCAGCCTCTTCCACATTTTCCCCAACTCTGTCCTCTCCCCTTCCTCCTCCTCCTCCTCCTCCTCGCCCTAGTGCCCTTAACGTGATTTATCTAGTATAGGGGTGGCTGCTAGAGGCTTGCCGGCAGCCTCATTTTCCAGTGGTCGGTCTGCTTGCTCTCGCTACGTCGCTCCTGCTGCGTGGATGCGTCACTTGTTGTTGGAAGAATATTTGAACAGTCGCAAGTCTTCAATGAGTCCTGGCCAGGAGTGTGAGATGCTTTAGCAATCTTGGCTAAATCAGTATTTATCTTCTAACATTACCAATATGTTTACCTCTTATGTATTTCGTTAAGACCGTTTATATCTGTTGCAAATTTTAATTTCACAAAATAAGATATTTGAGCTGACAAAATCACCTATGAGGTTGTCTGTCCCATTTTCGAGGTAAAATACTGGGTAGTTAATTGATGAGGCAAAAGACTGGCTACTTAAATAATTAAATCTTTTCTATAACTAAGTCTCTTGGACCACTCAGAAATTAGGTATGCAATGAAGTATCAGAGTGGTCGAAGGAACAATGAAATTCATGTGATGACTTCTTGTGGTGTTCTACCTTTAACATCGACGCTTAAAAACTCTATAAAATCTTTCCATTTTGTAATGTTCATAAACACATTGTGAGATACTAGGTAAAGGTTTTGATTTTCTCGTCAACAAGGTCTAAAAACTTGAAAGCCTTGCGATTACTAACAGCAGTAGCAAAACTAAATAAGAGTAAGGCATTGAGCAAAAAAACTTGCTCTAAAAAGTACGTTTAATTCAAATTTTAAAGTTTCTTTAAGTTGAGAGGAATTAGCTGTAGGTTTAGGAATTAGCTGTTTATTAATTTGTAATTAACTTTTAATTCACTGAAACCAAAAATAGAATAAGATGAAATAACAATTCTGAACCGGAAGTCTGAACGCTCAAGGTCATCTCTATGAGACGAGTTTCCTCACTACAGCTTATTTGCTGGTGACTCAGGGTATCAACTACTGCCTCTGCAGTGCCTCTGGCTATGAAGCTTCCTAGCTTTTCTAGCTTTCTAAAGCCACAATCCACACATATCTTGTTTTCGGCACGCATCCTTGCTTCTCGAAATTTTAAGAATGCCCCAACTTTCCAAGCTATTTTCCAACCATTTTCATTATTGTGGCTGGATGTTTTCTACGTAATTTCGTTTAATTATGTTTCTTTAAATGATGTCATGCACTTTTTAAATTCGAGTAATTGTAGATTAATTACTTTAAAGAGGATGGAAAGTTTCTATACGCCCCTCATTCAAAAAACCTAACACTTCTAGAGATGTTCAATACGTCAGAAACAACACGGTAAGATAGTAATAACGAACTCTTACTTAATTTTTAAAAAATGAGCGAAAATTTCCCCCTCTTTTTTAGCAATTGGTCATTTGTACTACCAATTACGCACATCACTTTGCCTAAGAAATGCAATATATTTTATTAGTTCTGGTATAATTCAAACTATAAATAATTCAAACCGTGGGTGGGATGAATCCTAGTCTCATATATATATATATATATATATATATATATATATATATATATATATATATATATAACACACGAGTAATATCGGAGAGGATCCACACTGAAAGCAGCATACTGAAGTTAAACGCTGCCCTTAGTGTGGATCCTCTCCAATTTTCTCATGTGTGTATATGTCTGCCTGACAATTCTCTGAACAGTTAAAAAAACAGTTAATTACCAATGTACGATGTTGTGGATATTAATATCACCAACAGTTGAAATTAATGTTCAGCATACAAATCTTCTCATAGACATATAACAATCGTATTCTGCTCTTAAAATTATCCACACGACCTAATAGCACAGTTCTTTTGATACGTTACAAGCCATAACTCCCAGCAGCAATAATTGTTTCCGTTTCGAAACCCAACGATTTAATCTGGTAGTTCTACGATAGGCAGTTACATAGCCGCACATGCACGACGTTACTTTGGCAGACCGCTCACATTACGCAGTGGAACGCACAGCTTAACTCCGTTTACACGTCCATTACGCCCATTGCAGGCGGCCCTTTCATTCCTCCACGAAGCGCGCCATTGAATCGCCTATTCCAAACCAACAGACCGCACGCGTACTGCTGATTCCAACCTGACGCCGGCGTGAAAGGAACGTTAACGTACCATTCTTCTTTGGATATGTTGCCTACTTTGTGTGTGGATAAAAGTGGCCTTCAAAGGCTGGAAATTTCCGTAAAGAACAATTTTTGCTGCCTGATAGAAACATTAATGGCTGATTCGTTTAGTGAATTATGCTCTGACGTTTATTAAAACTGCTACACAATTTTAGGTGCAAAATACGTTATTTGAGCGTTTGAAACCAATCAGGAGTTAAGGCAAGGAGATGCTCTGTGTATTAACATGTTGGAATACAGTGTTAAGCTGGAATACATAATTATCCTCGCAAGTAATATAGTTTATCAATAAATTCGCAAATCTGGCACCCGCTCGCATTTTTCTTCTTCGCTTTATTATTTTTAAATTGGCAACTAAAAATGTTCGGTGTCAGTGAAATATAAAATGTACTCCACATTGCAACCATCTTCCTAAATAGATCTAAGGACTCTGTAATGCCTTGAGCAAAATCACGTTTTCCCGGTGTCTTGTTCTTCCTACACTTCCCAATGTTTTGAATCAGATGGGAGTTTGGATGCTTTTTCGCATAAACTTTGCTACACAAATCGCAGAGATTCGATGATCATCGTTACCATTGATGGCGCTTTTACATCCTCATCCATCTGATTTCAATTTCCAAGCTGTTAGGTAATCTGTAGATAGTTGCAAACAAAACCACAGACAAACACATGTATCTGTTCACCATTCATTATTTTTTTCTTATTTAAGGTCGCATCAACATCTAAGTCATTAGCTACCCTATTGGGTTTAACCTTATGGTAACTGTGAAGAAGACATGATGTGATGATAATAGGGGGGAAGATGAACAGAAATACTACCATGTCCGCGGCGGGACTCGAACCCTCGACCCTTCGGTCCGAGATCGCCACGACACTACTGGCTTAGCGATCTCGGCCTCCAGGGATTGGCTAACTAATTTTATTTTAGTTGGAAATTTAGTTTCTTGAAATTACAGGAGGACGGGGAACAATTACTCAAATCAAAAACTTGAGCGACAGTAATACAATTCCACTATAAAATTGTTGTAAACAAGGTATACTGCCAGAGTATTTTTGGTATCTTGTAATTAGCAAACATCCAATGGAGTAGCGTTAGGGGACGTGAAGATGCTGAGCACCCCCTAGTAAAATATTAATCAATGAACCCTAAATATTGTATTGACAATCTTCCAAATGAGTGAAACACATTGATCGTTTTGTATTAATTAGCACATTTTGAATTAATTTTAAAGTGATTTCCTGTGACTGAATTCGGCGCGTTGTCACTCGTATATAAATTCACAAGTAAATTCACAAGTTTTATTGACAATCGCGCATGAGAACTTAAGCTGAGCCATTTTATAATTTGCTTTTAAGAAGTCTCCTGATATACTGTTGAAGTATCGTATCATATTTCAATAACATAGATTCCGATAGTTTGTAGGTTATGTTTTTGAATTTTAGTTTTACGGTGTTTAGTGAGTGTTAGTTTTACGGTGGAAGCCTAATTTGTGCCATTATTTTGATTTGTGCTAATGGCATTTTCGAGTATAAGTATGGTTCACATTTAGGGGATTCTGTATCTTTTATTAATTTGTAAATTGGACTGTAGGATGAGAATGCTACTCTGTTTAGTTCCTTTCGAAAAACATTATCTGCGTACAGGTTGCAAATATGTGAAATAGTCGTCTCAATCTTACTCGAATCTAGTAGATCAGTAAACAGCTGATCTCTACCGAGGAACTCGAGGTTATCGGAACTAGAAAGATGTATGGTATGCAATCTCAATCAACAGGAAACATTATAACATATTATAAAACTGTGCTCAATTTATGAACCATTAAGAAACAATGTGGTAAAAAATCAAAACATCCTGGAACTATTGAGACTAAATGATCAAAACAATATTCAATCATTTTTTTCAATTTCTTAAATCTTGCTTTAAGTTACGGTCATTTGCTCTATTTGAATGAATTTGTTGTATCTGAAACTAAATTGAATAACTAAACTGAATAAAATAACGTGTAAAGTAAATATATTAAAAGTTTTGTTAGTTTTAGGTGTTCCTTTTTGCTTGTTTTTTTGTAATTTCTGTTTTTGTAATTATTTATGTTTTTGAGTAACTGTATTGTTGAGCATCCCCATGTGATAGTTGAGTATCCCCAAACGCGCGAGTCACGATATGTCACTGCAAACATCAAAGAAGTAGTTCAGTAAAATAAAAGCGAAAACACGGAAATAAAAATACTTTTCCCTCTTCAAAATAAAACAATGAATTATTAAATGAAGACATGTACGTACGGAAAATTGCGATCTTTTAGTTTTCAATGTTTCTAGAAAGTGGTTTGATCTTACTAGTTTATTCAGGTTAATTGCGATTATGATAAAAGAATAAAATATATAATTGCGATGGAGTTGAGCTGTTGTACAAAGAAAATATAATCAAAAATATTAATATTCTAATATTTACTGGAATGAAATGCATTTTGGAACAATTATTAGTTCTAATATATCATGTTCATTTCATTTCCAATTTATTATTCACTCAAAAATCTTTATACCTTCTAAATAACTTCATTTGTAAACTCTATATTTAATGCAAGCAGAAACAATCTTCCTTCTGCCTCTAATACATCCTGCATTTCAGACTTCATTTTCAAGACGGAGTATTCCTCCCGAACTATTCCTTCTCGGCGCACACGAATGTACTGGCAGGAGCATTAATTTCGGAGAGCTCAGTGCGGGCGCCAGGGCACGAACGAGATGACTGATGAGATGTCGTGTAAAGGCGGAGGGCGTGTAATAGGCGACCTAATTGTGAAAGCACTCAACTCTAGTTTGTGCGATAAGAATATTGATCGATTCCTTCACGTTGCAAAGGTATGTCGTTGAATAGGTATTGCTCCTATTCAGGCTAGGTGATTTCTATTAATACCGTAAAGTGGAGTTTTTTGGTGACTGCAGGGGTTATTTTGGGCCACGTGGTGAATTTGTAGACTTTCAAATCTCGCGTTGCAACCATGAAACCTGGGAAACAAACGTACAGCGCTTCGGCATGCCCGAAACTCCACTCTATAAGGAACTGTCTCCTGGAGCTGATGTTCAGTCACAGGGTACGCTAGAGGATATCTTGTTAAAACCTCCTGCGCTGTACACGTCAAATCAGACAAATTGGTCTGCTGGAGCGAATAAACTCATACAACCAGAAACTGCAAGTTAATATTCGTAACAGTTAATATGGTGCCTTTAAGAAAGACGGAAAATAAGTAGAAAAAAAGTTTTAGCTTTGTGTAACAAAGTTTAGGTAAGGAGAAGTGAACATAACAGACGGAAGACACAATTGCTGATCTGGTAAAAAACATAGCAGAGTTCCTTTGCTACTCGTGTACCACAATCAAGCACCTGGAAATAATGACAGTCGCTGAGTCCCCAGGGGATCGTCGTGAAGCTTACTGAGCGGTCCCTTTAGTCACTGTTTCCTCCACAACGCAGCATCAGACATTCGTGGGCGTTTTTTGAAGGTATGGGGAAGATATTAGCTGTTACTTTCGTATCCTGTTAAAATCTATTTGCATTTGAAAACCGCATGTCGCAGAACAACACCAGCGATTCGTGAGTTGAGTACAGCTGATTTAAAAGAAAAACATAAGACATTTTTTCGTCCTCTATCCATAGTAAACGGTAGAAGATCCAAAACGTTGGACACATCAAGGTTCAGTACTATAATGAAGTTATCAATCGGTATTTGATTCTCAAAATTGGCAAGCAACACTTGAAAAGATTGTTCGGGCTAGAACCTGCATTCCGGACGTACATGCCAAGAATACATGTATTCTAAGCGGAGAAGAATATAATGGCGTTTATATGAAAAAATATAATGAAGAAACAGATAGAATTTTGAACTTGAGATTATTAAATGTAGAATATTCATATTTACAATATATGTTACCACAACATTTATAAATAAAGTTATGAGAAAAAGTTTGTACAAAATGTTATCCAAAGATTAATTCTGGAAATACGAGACTAATTGCGACCCAATGAGTAAACCCTTGCCATTAACAGAAATATCGCAGCTTTATATATGCTCTATCAACCATAATTGAAATTTCCCCATTATATATTGTGTTATTTCATATTTCACACAAATGCGCACAATGTATGTATATTTAATAAGCTGATGCAAAGTATTGTAAAATTTCGTATTAAATGAAACCTCATAAAATGACGTCAAATATTTTATAGTATATTTTTCATTTTAATCAACTCTCGTCTCTTTGGAAGCATTTATTAATTAAAGCTTACAAAGAACGAGGTAGACTCGTTAGTTGCCAAGTATATGAGCGAGAGCAAATTAAATGTTACAAACACAATGAAAAATGGTACATCAAGCACAAAATGGGCATCTATCAGAAGAGTTATCGACTTCACACTTGTTTCAATGGTCTTATGAGTGATGTAAAATCTATTTGTGCTTTACGAACATTTATAAATAAACAAAATGACTTTTTTACTTTCTACAGTACAACCATGAAATTGACTGAGGAGTCGACGACCATAAAATTAGAATATGAAATTAAAAGTAATGACTCGGACATTTGATTACTTTTTAGGGAGAACATTTACAGTGTTTGAAACCCAATGATTAATGATGAAAGACATCAATTGATCAAAAATATGGACGATTTACATTCAATAAGCATAAAAGAACTGTCAAGAATAAATATTCTTAATATTTAAATGAATCAAGAGTTGGTAAAAGATACTCGTTCATAAAAAATAAATAAGATTTGAATTTTACTATTTCAAATAAAACCCTCATATAGTTTCACTTCCTCAATAAGTGTTCAATTTTGAAGGACATTTAATATACAGGCGTGAACGTAGTCAGCTCAGACCAAATACTCAAAGGAAGTGTATAGAATAAACCATTGAAACTGAGGTAACATTTCTGAGAAATTTTCATTGTGCAAAAAACTTCCCGGAAATAAAAAAGTAAATATTTCTGAAGGGACCAAACCCCTATGCTAGACCTAACTCGATTCTTGCATCTGGGTTGGTAAAGTGAGGACATAAACACGTGTCTGCTACGCCAGGACCAACAGCGCCACGAAATGCCCTATCAGTATCAACACCGCCAAGATCATATCCACCAACCAGTTATCTAGCATTTTCCAATATTATGAATCTCGATTTCGTCGGTTTTTTTTCTGTATAACGTCTCGGCCAAAACATTTCATTGTGATTGCCGCATGTTTAATTTCAGATAATGAAATCATAATAATAAAGAAGTTTTTTCCCGTGACAAGTCGACCTCCTACCGTTGCAGTAATTATCACGTCACTAGACACTGGCTTTGGATCTTGAAACGTAGCTTCCTCTTGTCAGCACCAGAAAGCTCTCGAGATTCATTTGCGCTGTAATAGTGTGTGTCACGGGCTTTCGTCTTGTCGGCTCTAACACTCGTTTTCTCGCTCTGACATGGGACACCACGGCGTGCCCCTATTGCTCTCAACCGGTCTAGCACTTCGGAAATTAGTTGTCACCATGCGAAAGACCCATCAATGTCGGCGAGAATTTTCATTTGCCTAATGTGGAAACGTAAAACCGGAGAATGGTAGGTCAGGTTTCTTGCCTCATTACTAAACAAATAAGTTTCAATTTTAAAATAATTGAAGGAACAGGATACTTAATTGCTTTTTGTTACGATACGCTTTCTGATTACCTTTCCTTCTTCATTTCTTCTTTTACTTCTTTATTCATTATTTGTCTCAAAACAGGAGCTGGATCTCGAGAAGGGCACATTAGTCATGACTACTATATCGTGTACAAACAAAGGAAGCGAATATTTTGAGACTCAATAAAGATCCTTCTCAGAGATGGGAAGCGTTAATCAAGCTTCAAAAGATATTTTTTGATCATAAATGTTTTAGCTTGCTATTAGGTTTCATAGTGTTGTTAAAGTATACACCTGCGGGTAATCGCAAGTGACGTTATGTAAAACACACTTGATATGCTAGTGAAGTTACATAAAACATCAATCAAACTATCATTTGAATAAATGCATTCATCCACTTGATTTTTCAGTACATAATATTTAATCTTTTTTTAAATGTTTGCACAAACTGATTCTGAGTGTAAGTAAACTTCCATTACCCTGACATACAAACCTCGTTCTTTTAAAAACACCATTATTTGCGAACATGAAATGTAATTGTGGTTTCTTTTGTAATAAAAATGCTTCTGTTTGTAGAATTAGTTGTGTTTAAGTAGCTACAAACTACTACAAGCCATTGTTTAAAACAGCATGTATTCTATCGGTCTTTCTGAACACATTACAAATAAAAATTATTTCAGATATTCAACATTAGAAACAAATAATTTATTAATTTATCAAATAACAATTAAATATTGACACCTCCATACATCTCAGTCAGTCAATAATACAATAATGTTGGAGGGAATATATTGTCATGACAGTACTGCCATGCCGTGCGTCTGTTTTTGTTCATTCTATCTTCTACGACGGAATACCTTAAGAAAATAAGCATCTAGTTTTCAAAATGAAATTCATCATGAATTTTCGGAGCAAATGTGTGCTAAATCCTTTACAAATAGACGTAACAGGAAAGAAAGCTCCAAGAAGATAAGAAGTCTCAAAAATTGTTAAAGATAAAGTGAGAAGATGTCTGGTGAAAAATGAGAGGTCCTATGAAAAAGTTTGATGAAGGGTTGATTCCTGATAGTAACTTTAGTTTTTGACAATGGTGTGATGTAAAGTTTCACTTTCAGTGAGCTAACTTCAAGAAAATCTCTTATACAATCATGCGTATTGATGGAAATGGGAATTGGTGGTGTGAGAAATGCAAAAATGACAGCAATATGAATGGAAACTCATCTGTGTTGGGCGTAAAATAATGTAAATGATGAAGATGTAAAACATTGAATTGAAATTAATTAAGTGTGAATTGAAAATGGATTGGTTGAGGTAGAAACTAAATTACAGTATCAATTTACAGCACTTGATCATTAATATGTATATTAAAATATTTTAGCAAAACCGGAATGTTTAAAAATGGGAGAATAATGTTAAAGGAAATTCTTGACGTGAAAGTGTAAATATAGTGGGTGAACGTTGCGCAGAAAATATCTGAAAAGCGGATCTGGAATAATATATGAATAAATTGATTTAATTGAAGTTTAATGTGCAGGCAAGAGCACATAAACAGTGATATAAATGTAATATAATTGTAATTTTAAAACATTTAAATATATTAAAGTAAAAAAACTGGTCTGAGAGAGAGTCTGAACATTTGTGCGAATAAAGATGTAAGATTATCTCGGAGGAGACAAAAGAATATTAGGCCTTTCAAATCTAAAATAGTATACTGCGTGTTAAGAAAGTAATAAAAATTTATTGTAAAATATTTGAAACAGATTGTAGAACAAATTACTTCATGTAATTTCTTCTGACAATTGTTCTGCTTTAAAACTGAACAATTCCAAAACCATTAATTTCAAATTATTACAATATGTTTCATCACAATTCATTCGACATCCTTCCAAATATCATTCCACATTTTATAATCATCTGCACTGCTTCTTTCTAAATCATCTTTAGAATAACTCTGAAGAATTGTTTTTGTAACATTATATACGTACAAACAGGGCTTACATATCGAAAATGTAACACTGTCCCTAGATTCAAGGTAACGTCTAGTTTATAAAAAATATACTGCTACATTGTAAGTTATGTTAAGAAGAACAGAAAAATACTTAGAAATCATAGTCAACAAACATGTGCTAGTCAGATATTTTCTTCATATTGCGTATGAGTTCAGTTTGACCATTTATAAACAAAAAATAAAAATAAAGACAAGAAAATGATATAAATTAAAATTTCAGTGCCGAAAACCAAAAGCTTGGCCTCAAGGGTCAAACAACGTCGTACCAAGCATTTTGGAAAATTAGTTTCCTTAGCGCGTACCCGACAAAGTAACATGAACAGCAACCACAAGACCGCCCTGACCTGACATAAAATTTAAGAGTTCAAAAATTCACTACGTCACAAATAGTCTTCCCTATGGATACCTATGATTCAAAGCAAGCTCTAATATTGTAAACTCCTTCACGTCTGTAATCACTCGATATTGTATTAATCCTTGTTTAATATTAAAATACCAAACGAAACATTCCAATCGAAAACCGATATCTGTTATTCCTCATTCCATGCTCGCGGGAATAGCGCGGTTCCCATGTCTTGTAAGCAATATTCATATTTTTAAGGGGTCTGGAATGAAGACAAAGGGACAAAAGCGATGAAAAGTCCATTATTAATTCAATTGCAATGTTTTACTGAGATTTTTTCGTGTCAAAGATATACTTTTTTAATATCCACACTTTTTTCTTCTACGTTTAAATTGAAGAAATTAATTTCCGTTTAAATTAAACTTCCCCCGAATTCATGGATGAATTTGGCAGGTAATTCTACATTGTTTTATATTATCTTTCCCTAAATTATCATACGTTTTATTAACATTCTTTAAACAGTTGTCTTGTTTGAATGTTGTGCTGTGACAGAAACGACGGTAATTTTCATAATGATTGAATGTTTTGTGCCGAAAAAAGGTAAGTTTAATAACTATTAGTCAAACATAATTATATATAAATTAACCTTATGTTTCCATTAAGATTGAAAAATGCTTAAGAAATTTGAAGGTTTTTTTCCTAATTTCTTGTGTGTTTATTCTTCACTCAGAAAAGTTATCTTCAATAACAATCTCATTTTCATTTACAACTCTTAAAACTTAAACCAAAGTGATAAATCGTACTCAAACTACAACCTTGTTACTATCATTACAACAAGAGTTCATTGGAGCTACCTGGGAATTACTGGTTGAAGTACTAAGAATATATTCATTTGCTTCAAGAAACATTGGCAACGTCTAAGCCAACTAACACACATTCAAATTCGGTATTTTACTTACCTTTCCTCTGAGTTACGCACGATCAAAGTTTTAGCTTTTTCAGTTGTTTCAGTTAGTTTCCCAAAACAACCACCCTCGTTAAGAGCCGTAAAGGAGGGGGCGTGTACCACTCACTGTAAATACACCGCTGAGTCCCGTGTTTTGCATGGCGATAATGGACTGGGAACTGCCTATTCGTCCGCTTGCCAACCCCCTATTCTACACCTACTCGACAAGCTGCTCCCTCACTCTACCTGCTAGCCGCCCATCCGCCCTCTTAGCTCGCTCGCCCACCTCCACACTCGCTCGCTTGCACGCACGCATGCAAGCACGTCCGCAGGCTCGCTTGCCCCCCGCACTCACGCACGCCTGCTTTGCTCGCTCGCCCGACCACTCGCCCGACCCCTCGCCCGACCCCTCGCCCGACCCCTCGCCCGACCCCTCGCCCGACCCCTCGCCCGACCCCTCGCCCGACCCCTCGCCCGACCCTCGCCCGACCCCTCGCCCGACCCCTCGCCCGACCCCTCGCCCGACCCCTCGCCCGACCCCTCGCCCGACCCCTCGCCCGACCCCTCGCCCGACCCCTCGCCCGACCCTCGCCCGACCCCCTACGCCCGGACCCCTCGCCCGACCCCCTCGCGCCGACCCCAGGTCGCCCGACCCCTCGTCCCGACCCCTCGCCCGACCCCCCTCGGCCCGACCCCCCTCGCCCCCGCCCGAACCCTCGCCCGGGAACCCCTCGCCCCCGACCCCACTCGCCCGACCCCGTCGCCCGACCCTCTCGCCCGACCGCTCGCCCGACCTCCTCGCCCGACCTCTCGCCCGACCTCGGTCGCGCCGACCTCTCGCCCGACCTTCTCAGCCCGAACTCTGCCCGACCTCTCGCCCGACCTCTCGCCCGACCTCTCGCCCGACCTCTCGCCCGACCTCTCGCCCGACCTCTCGCCCGACCTCTCGCCCGACCTCTCGCCCGACCTCTCGCCCGACCTACTCGCCCGACCTCTCGCCCGACCTCTCGCCCGACCTCTCGCCCGACCTCTCGCCCGACCTCTCGCCCGACCTCTCGCCCGACCTCTCGCCCGACCTCTCGCCCGACCTCTCGCCCGACTCTCGCCCGACCTCTCGCCCGACTCTCGCCCGACCTCTCGCCCGACCTCATCGCCCGACCTCTCGCCCGACCTCTCGCCCGACTCTCGCCGACTCCTCGCCGCGACCTCTCGCCCGACCTCTCGCCCGACCTCTCGCCCGACCTCATCGCCCGAACCTCTCGCCCGACCTCTCGTCCGACCTCTCGTCCGACCTCTCGCCCGACCTCTCACCGACCTCTCGTCCGACCCTCTCGCCCGACTCTCGTCCGACCTCTCGTCCGACCTCCCGTCCGCCTGCCCGCTGGTCCGCCTGCCGCTCATCCGCCTGCCCGCTCACCCGCCCACTCGCCCGTCGTTTGCTCGCCTGCTCGCGCGATTTCTCGCCCACGCACCCGCTGGCTCCTCCTCCCCTTCGCTTGTGCGCTCCCCACGCTCACTCTCTCTTCGCTTCTCCCAACGCCTTCCCGCCCACTCTCCCAGCAACCCTGTGTTGCAAGCAGCGTACGCTGAGGGCGTGCTAGCACGCGTGACCGCGTTCGCGGCGACATTGCAATTAGCGTACTAAATTAAAAGCGAGTGTTCATGAATAAATTCATCTTTTACGAAACACGCATCCCACGTCAACCCTTTGATTAAAAATACATGTCGGCCCGTAGCGCATTCACGGCTGTGATGTATTCCGGGACGTCATTTGCGTTTCGGTTAGCGACGTCACACTCCCGATCTACGTTCAATCGATTTTCAATTTTCAAGACATATTCGAAGTGTCACAATTCTGAAATTAAGAAAACAGTTTTCCTGAATCTAATAGATCTTGAATATCGTAATCGGGAGAGGTGGCTCAATGCATTAACTGATGTTACTGCAGTGCCTCTGACCGAGAGGTTCTAGGTTTGAGTTCCGGCAGAGGCAGGATTTCTAATAATTTGGCGTTGACTTAGAAACATGAATATTAAATGTAAAGACTGTAGGAGTAAAAATTTACATTTGAATGAAAAAAATATTTAAAAAATGTATCAATTAAAGTAAAATCCTAAGGCGAACTCAGCGATCACCGTCGACCGATCGCCCCCCCCCCGGAAGCACGTCACCAACCGACTCTATCTGTTGGAAGAAAATTTTGCTTTTTTTTATGAAAAAAAAAACATTATGAAATCAACTACTGTTTTATTTTAGTCGCAGAAGTAACATTTCTGCTATACATGTTTTCAGTTTCGGACCTTACGTTACGCATAAATAAGGTAGATCATCCCTCTATAGAACGAGACAGAAAGAAACATGTGCACAGTGCACTGCTCTTTCGGTCTGCTCGCCATGAATCGTTTGCTTGGGCGTTGTAAGCGGCACAAAAGGCGCAAGTTCACGAACTTTCCGCTCGCCGCACTCCCTTCGCCCTCCCTTCTTCCCTTAAGCTTTGTACGTCCGCCTCATCTCCCACACCCACCCAGCGTCCGCCTTCCCTCCGAACATTCCTCTCCTTTCTCTTTCTCATTAGCCTTTCCCCCTCTCTATCCCCATCTTGACCTCAACCCCTGCCTCTTTCCTCTCCTCAACTCTACTTCCCCCCATCCATCAAAAGCCTTTCCACTCAACCTATTCCACCCACCTCGGCATTTACATTGTTCCTTTCACTCGTGTACTGTTCGCCTTTCTTCCGTATATCTGCTTTGTTCGCCCGTTCAGTCCTGCTCCTCTTTCAATCTTCCCATTCCACTCGCCAGGCTGTCCATCCTTCGACCACTCTTCCCATCACCCTCTTCACCTCCTTTTTGCCCGTTCTCCCGTACCTACTCAATATCCTCTTTACCAGCATTCCCCTTCTTTCTTCCTTCCGGATATTCTCCTTCCTCTTCCTCATTAACTCTTCCCCCTTCCCTCTCGCTCTTGACCCCCTCTCTCTCTCTCTCTTCTCCATTTCCCTTCCCTCCAGCCATCCAGAGCCTCTCTTCCACATTCTCTACCTCCCCCGTCATTTTAGTTATTCCTTTCACTCTCCCATTGTTTTCCTTTTCTCCCAAATGCCTTCTTTCCCCCTTTCTGCCCGGTTCCTCTCCCAATCCTCTCATTCCATCCGCCCGGTCGCCCATCCCTCGTCCACTCTTCCCACCCGGCTCCTACCACCTCCTCTTCCCCCCACCTGAGCAGGCCCACCTAACGAAAGACTCAGCCAAAAGTCTCAGCCCCCTCAACGCCCTCCTAGCAGCATAGAGAATGTACGCGAAAGACGACAAAAATCTTGAGAGACCGAATCCACACAGTCGGAGCGGAAATGTCAGAGTTGGAAGATCGAGAAGCAGTACAAAAATTGCTCCATTTTATGACTGCTAAAAATTCCATGACGTTTCACATGTATTTTTGTTTAGGCTCATTGGACGCAACAATATTTAGAGTCAGAGTTCTAAAGTAAAACCCTTTCTGAGTGCAAAATCATTGAAAAGAGTATTCTTAGTATTCTTCTCGAGCAGCAGAGGGTTCTCAGAAAAGGCTGAGTACTGTATCTCACACAGTAACAACATTTTGCATTCAAATCACTACAGAGCTATTTTCACTGCGAAGCAGAGAGAAGTATTCATGTATTTTTGTTATCTTTCGGTAATCTATCGAAATCGATTAACAGAAAAACAACGGGTATACCGTGCGAATTGACGCGTGATTATTTGAAAAACTCAGCGACGTCTGTCGAGGGTATTTTTCAACATCTCCGCTACCAAACATCAGACAAATATGTCCCTTTTAAGAATTTGAAGATGTTTTAATCTGCTACTATATTACTACACTATTTTACCTATATACGATATGTAAATATTTCATCATCGATAGAAAGGAAACAAAAAACTCAGTTACAAGATCTTTCTCAACGCTCACAAATAAAGGGATTCTATGAAATTATGAAACATTTTATATATTAGTCTCTCTTTTAATGAAATATGCAAAATATGCTCTTACAATCACACAAATATATACCATCAGGAAAAAGCGACAATGATTGTTAGCCATAGGGGAATGGAAGACTAACTGATAGTTTTGAGGGGTGAGAGCACGACACACACGTACAGACAAACACAAGTACACGCCATGTTCGAGGCGGGACTTGAACCCCCGATCCTGCGGCTCGAGATTGCAACGGCAATACTGCTTAGCGATCTCCGCCACGGGGTCGACTTTGTACTGTTTTATAATTTTTTTAGGGCTGTTTATCCAGCAAACTGCTGGCTACCCTTAACGTCCCGATGGGACGCATATTCGACCATAAGCTAGACTCCACCACACTTGCGAGCTCCTCTGATCTGGGATCAGCAAAACGCGAGGCCCTCCGCGATAACACGTACATGAGAGACAAGGGCCAATCAATCATGACCAGGGCGGGACATCGAACCCGCGACCATTCGGACCGAAGCGCTCAGTCGGTCCACGCCGTAAGGCACCTCGCCAGTTCAGATCGGCTTGTTCTGTTTTACGAGTAACTGAAAGTTTCGATTATGAAGTTGTGTTTTTGCTGAGGTTCAATTCAACGGGAGTTCAGGTAAACAGCATAGCCAACCGCATCTATAAACTAACGTAGTTTATTTTACGAGTAATAACTGCGCAGCAAAAAAATCTGCAGCTGCAGGCTCCCTCGCTGTTGCGCAAAACTCTCGAGTCGGTTACCGCCCACGGAGCCTCTGGCGAGGACCCGACGGCGCATGCGCGGCGCCGGCAGCGCTGTGGGGCAGGAGGAAGGGAGGGGGGACATTGGAAGCACGTGCGCGAGTTGCGGTTTGCCAGCGCTGCTGCTGCAGCCGACGTGGCCTTCGCGCGCAGGCCAGCAGCTGTTGTTCAGTGCACGAGCGCGGGGGCGGAGAAAAACACAACTTGACGACGTAGAGAGGATACTAGGTAGGGCTAGCCCAACAGGATTCTTTGAGGTATGGAAGGAAATATAGAGTGCGCTAGGAAAATCTCTCCGCAGTATCAGCGATTGATTAATTGATTTCTGATTCTGGGCGCGTCAGCGGATACTGTCCCGTAAGTGTATTACATGTTTGTATCGCGGGAGATGGCGATAAACTTCTCCCGTAAGATCCGTCTCCAATCTACCCCTCAGGCTTGCGGGGTTTTCCCCAACCTTTGAGAGGAGTGGCACCGCCCCAGCCGGGACAAGCTCTTTAGACTCTCGGCTGGTCTCTCGGCATGTATGATAATGTAGTGTATTTAATTCTAAGACTGTATAAGTAAGAGGTGGTGATAGGACAAGGAGGAGGAAGGAAAGATCGCGCGCGGTCCGTGGTCCGTTTTCTAGGGTACTGCTTTGGAATTTGCATGGTGTTGATCGGAGAAATCACGGAAAACTACCGATAAGAGCAGCCGGCCGCTAGAATTCCCCTCCAGACAAAAATTGTACACGACCTACCTATTTAGCTAGTACCGAAAATCCCTGCCACCATAGGGAGTCGAAGCCTAGGATCTCCTGGTCAGAAGCACAAGATCAAGACATCAATTGATGCCCTGAGTCAGCTACGCTGGTTCGGTAGTACGAGCTGCAGCTTGTAACAAAAGAAATTAGTGGGTGCTACAGAATGGCACAGACTTCCCCGTATTAGTTTTCTATTTCCTTGGAAAGAAAAAAATTGGAGCCATTTTTGAGAAAATTTCGAAAAAGTCCGGGGGGCTTTGTGTAAAGTACCCCCAAATTTTGAAGAATGTTTTTCAAAATCGCGGCGCCTCGAGTGGAACCAGATCGACCGGGGAATATCCATTTTGGAAGAAATCGTATTTATGGTGTAGGCGATAGTGTTGCTCTCAGACACCGGACAGACAAGCGAACGGATGGACGGATGGACGGACATTTTGAAAAGAGCCACTTTTTCGGTATCAGAAGAATCCAAAACGTGTATTTCCATTGAAATCGCGAAATCGATTTTCCGCAGCATTACATAAATTTCCCTATACTTCGTATATTACTCCGTATATACGTACGTATACGGGAAAGTAGAAGTTGCGGGCTCACAAAAATCATAACAGATCGTGGAAGTGTTGTTCTATTCAATTATTTCCGCGTGAATAGATTTCTGTCAACGTAAATGCCGCTTTTAATGGAGGGCCCTGGTGCGTCTTGGTATGGACAGACTTTCTTGGCATATATTTATGATACGAGCGATGAAAATGGCGTTTTAGTTTGTGAGTAGGAAATGTTGTGGAACGGGACCGACCGGTCGGGTGGCACAATTCCACAATGAAAATAAAATCACTTTTACCACGTGACATACACTATTTTTTCACAGTCTTACTGGTTTTTATTTTATATATTTTAACTCTAGTATACAAGTTACTGTTACATCGTAGGTCGATTGTTATTACTTTGTTTTTTTTTGTTGCATTCACAGTTTTATGTGGACACTTGGGCATCATATCAATTTTAGCACTAGTGCTAAAAATTGATCTTTTAGCACACTTGTATGCCCCAAAAGTAAGCGCCTTTACTAGTGGGTGTCTAAAAAGAATGTAAGAAATCAAGTCAGTTACGTCAAGACACAATATATTGTCATAATTGTAAATATGTGTTGAAAATTGTATGTTTCATCCCACTTGACTTAGATACACATTAACACGGAAAAAATATTTTTGTGAGAGATTTCATTTTGGCTACAATGAAACAGCAAGACTTTTAAAGTACGCTTGTAATTTTTCATCTTTATGAGAGAAAAAATTAATACTTGAGGTTTGAAAATATATTTTGAGTCGCTGAATGATGCAATTGTAAGCCGAATTATAATTTGGAACTTAAAATTTTAGCAGTAAAAGTAAAATTGGGAAATCGTACATCAAATCGAGAGTATTTACTTATCTTGCTTATAATTTGTTTACATTGTTTGACTTCAAGACCTTAATAATTTACAAAGATGGTTTGTAAATAAATATTCGAGCTACCATTGCTTTGATATACTCGTAAGAGAATAAATTTATTTGGTTCGATAATCTTTCCTTCTTAACGTCATTTATAGAACTCTGATACTCTGAAAATTTACAGGATCATTACACTGGCAAATAAAATTGCATTTGATGGCAAGCAAATTTTATTAAATGTGCCCAAAAAAGATAAAAACATTACTTACATGTTCTTTCTCTCCCTAAATTAACCTCGTATATATTGTAGTGGGGTAAGCTGCATGGGCCCGTATGTTAGAGCAATATGATTGTTCTTCTCATCTGCTATCAGTCGTAAGGTGTCTTCATATCAGTCTACCGGTGGAGATTTAATATTTTTTAAAATCTTTTTCAAATATTCTAAGTGAATTATCAAAAATATGTTTATTGGGGAAGGGTGATTATCTTTAAAATGTTTGCTGGAAAAAGCGATGAATAGATCATTCCATTCTTCTCGACATAACGAAGCGAATTGAATGACACTATTTTTATCTGCATTCTTTTAAAATATTCAGTAAGAATTCTAAAAAAATATTTTTTGTGGGTTTCAAGACACCTTCATTAGTGTAATTCTGGTTATTTATATACTACCTTTCCGGTATAAACTGAACTGTAACGGATTTATTCATAAAATTGACAATAGTTATATGTAATTTGGTAATGAAACATTAATATTAAAATATACATCATGGATACATTTTGAATTAACTTTCTGAGCCCCAGAATGTACGCGTTCTGCTTGTATTATGTTTAAAATTTATTTTTATAATGAATTTTTCTAGCACAATTAAACATTTTTAACATTAAATTATTCATTGGAAGCTCCATACTAAGCCAGGGGCATAGCATTCTAAGCAAGTTACGCGGCTGCAAAATACACTTTGACTAGTAAAATGATTTAAAACATTACTAGCTGAACCCTTAAAATTATATCTCTTCAATGAGAAGAATTGTAGGAACCTCCCTATAATAGAAAATACTGCTCCCCACCTTAACATTTGAACGTAATTCATTTAATATAATTGAAAGGAACTTTCTTAAAGGAGCTCTTGTTTCGGATGCAACTCGTACAACGAAACAAAGAAATGAACAAATGGTAACAAGATTAACGTCCATTTTATTAATTTTAAGATATTATTAATGTTTGGTGTTTATACTACAAAACCTATTATAAGAACAATGACAATATGTAGGGTTCCACTACCTTTCTTTTAAAGAAACACAAATTATTGTTCAGAAGAAAGCTGAAATTTTATTATAAATTAAAACATATAGTGTTTCAAAATATAGGAAATTAACAACACTTATTAACTATGCAGGCAATGTTGAAATAATGAAAATATATGCTTTTAAAACGAAAATAATTTAAATTTAAAACACTGAAAACAAGCTACAGAATTCCATAATTAAAAAATGTGAGGTAAATAGTGCTTGATGTTCACTGTATGCCTTCCACCGGCCTTGTAAATAGGAATATTCCAATATTTATGTTTATACCATATTTAATATCAATTTAGTTTGATAAGAGTATGAGTTCTTTGTTATTATTTAATACCTGGTATCAATTTACTCTCTTACAAAATATTATGTATAAAGTATTTCAAATATGAAAATTATATCCATTTTATTTAAAATTTAAAGATATACTAGAAGATTTTTCCATTCGTAACAATTAAGTACTTTTTCAACTCTTAATAAAGAAAAATAAAATAATGTGCTTTCTCGGAGCTTAATCATCCAAAAGCAATATCATTTTGAGATCACGTTCCGTTTTCCAAGGAAAAGAAATGAACACTTTTCTCATCTTATTAACAGGCTTGATATTTTTACGAATCATTCTCAACTGTCGTGAGATCGTATTTGCCTTGAAAATTATAATTATAAGACGATACACGATGGCAAACAAAATCCTTCGGCAATCTAAAACGAGAACGAAACAATCGTATCAGAGGTTTCTTGGTTGGTTTGCTTCATAACGCAGCATCCACCTCTTTGAAAACGTTCCACAAATAATCACAGGTAAAATTGACTCATTCACTTCTCCAAAGTGTCCCAATTTAAAACAACCAATTATTTCTCTTCCTTTGAAAAATGTAAATTTATATTTCACAAGAAGCATCACGACTGCTTGTAATGGGAAAGATGCTTTTGAAAAAAGTCTGTAAAGCAGATGAAATAAAAGCTTCGATGGTGAAAATGTTTTTACGCTAAAAAAACTTCGTTAATTGAATGCTCTCAGACAAATGTATCTGACTTCTTTATTCAATATGATCTAAATTCCACATCTTATATTCCATAAGGTTATGTTTCTTCTGGAAATAGATATTCGAACGTTTCAAAATGTTACTCGCTATTCGACCCACACCACATAGTCTCTATTCCCTTCTTCAAGTTAACTAAAAGTTATAATGACGGACGATACGTCTCTCTCATTTGTGCCGGTAACAACGATCGGCTTCAGCAATCCTTTCCTCGATAATTCGGTTCACTGGATTTTTCACGAGATATCAAACCACTGGACTGAACATCCTGTCGACCCAAGAAAGGAAGTGTTTCCTGATAATGATTACCTCGTTAGAGAGAAGTCTGATTTTTCAGAGAAGGAGCAGAACGCCGAATTGAACATTAACGATATCCTGTCAATTGTTCTCCACTGATGATCTCAACTTATATTGTTCTTCGAATTATATTTCGGTATCTTTTACTTTGTACGTAGCACTGTTATTTCTATACAACAAAATTTCGTGGCATTTCTATCATTTACCGGCTGAGATAGTTCAGGGCAACATTTGTTGTCACTGCAGTGTCTCTGACCGGTAAGGTCCTAAAGCTCGAGTCCCGGCCGTGAAGGACTTTCTATAGTAGCTAAATGTAGACCGCTATCTGGGGAAGAATTTCAGAGTCCGGCAGCTCAGATCGGTAGTTTTCCGTGATTTCTCAATAAATTCAAGGTGATTAGCTGGAGTAGTACATTTACAAAAGAACCGTAGACAGTTTGTATTACTCGTGTTCTATCCTTTTGATCCTCGTCCACTCTTATCCCCTTACAAACACACACACTTACATGTACTGCACCGCCATACGAGCACATGCCGAGAGATCAGTCGAAAGATAATTGCCTGCCACGCCTAAAACGGTGTCCTCCTGAAGGAGATACCTGGAGAGGAAAACCCGCTAATCAACGTGTTGTACGCCCCAAATCTCTCCTTCCATCGGAGGGGAAACATCGTCCTCTCTGGGAGTGTAATATACAGAGCACTTACCGGACTTGTGAGTATGGTACTTGACCCGCAATGAAACACACACACACACACACACACTATATATATATATATATATATATATATATATATATATATAAACAGGATGTTGGTTTGTATATAAGAGCAAAACTCCAAAACCGTTGGACCGATCTCTATGAAAGTTGGCACTTCTACGTGGTTTTTCACCGAGAAGGTTTATGTGTTGTTAATTCTGTTGGAACTCACACCGCCTCAAAGAAACGTTTCTCACACCGTAATCTACAGAATGAACTCTTCCTAAATATTCTGTTACATTTTTTTCTGGTACGGCGCTTCCCGATATTACCTCACATGCTCAGAGATGTGCAGAATCTGCAAGTAAATGTGAATGAGAGGGACAGAGAGCGGCAGAGACAGATGCACAGGGACAGACTGGGACAGGGTGTGGGAGTGAGTGAGAAACGGTGATGGGAGGGGAAAGGGGGAGATGAAAGACAGAACAACGGTTTTCCTAGTAATCAATAAATCAAGAACTAAATTCAACTGTAAAGATGAAAAAACGCAAAGCGTATAAATTGGGAACAAACAATATGTCCTTAATACTTCTGTGGCTGTGAGGTCTGGTACAAAGTCGCGCCGTTAGTCACGTGAAGTCCTATTGTGATCCATCCATGGCGGTTGACAGGTGTTGGCAAGTTATGAACATGAACGTTCATCTGCAGGGGTCACATCTATACTTGATATCTTACAGACAACAGTCAGGCACTTGATCCTTTATTCCAAGAACATTCTAAGCTGCATGGTTGGAGCACTATTATGCCCCGTGTGACCACTCGGTTTTGCGCGTTTTTATTAATGTATGAGGATCTTCTTGGAATTTTACAATATTAAAAGGCTAACTTGTTTAATAAAATAACAATCTGCAACTATTTACATAGGTGTGAAAATGGTCCCGAAAACCAAGTCGTGTTAAAATAGATTATGTAGAATGGGAAAATGCAATGAGCAATGTATTGACCTATTGAAATAGAAAGACATTGGGAAGAAATTAAAAAATAGCACTTTTAAACTGAGCTGTTACAAAACAATTTACTTACTTTCATACGTCGGCGGTCATTTTAAAGATGCAGCCGGTTTCACGTGTAGAAGTTTTCCTTTTTCAGTTTTAACCAAACCTGAAAATGAGAAATGAAAATAATAAAATATGAAGCTTCATTAAAGTTTTCATGAATAAGGTCCAACAACAATTATTTATCTTAAATCTAATTTTTACCAATTACTTACAACAATTCAAAATAAAAATAGTATCATACAATAGTTTCTACATAAAAATAAATTGATGGATGAATTCATAAATGCAAGAAGAAATTTGGTTTTGAAGCCAGAAAAAAGCGTTATAATTTCGTCTTTAAATATATCAGTTACAAAGATCTATCTATTAATACAATGTGTGTTCGGAAGAGTAATGCAATTTTTTAAAACCAATTTATTGAAAATAGTTTTCAAGCGTTTAATACATTTCAAAGTGGTTCCCTTAGGCATCCATACACTTTTTCCAGCTACCCTGCCACGCATGATACTCGTCCTGGAAGACTTGAATGGCATCAATCGATCCACACCTTAGGTACCAAAATGAAACAACATTGTTTTCACTTTCGACTCGTTCTTGCTGTTTTCGGTTTTAGGAACGCTGAGGTGTGCCACTCAGAGCTTTGACGTTATGTTACTGGGTCATAACTAAAAAATCTTCTTTCATCCCCGGTAATGACATTGTCAAAAAAAACGGGTTGAATTTGCACACGTTCGAAAAGTTCACTCGCGATGGTGATTCTTTTGATTGTCCGTCAACAGCTTGGGAACAAGCTTGGAAAACACCTTCCTCATTTCCAGTTTATCAATCACCAGCTTGTGCACTGTTTAGGAATGTTGAGAGTTTATGTAATCATCCGGACACTCAACCGACAGTCAGAATTTAATAGATCACGCACACGGGTCAAATTGTCGTCGCTTGCGTTGGTTAAAGGTTGTAATAGCTCTTGTCGTCGCTTGCGTTGGTTAAAGGCTGTAATAGCTCTTGGCAGTTTATTGAATTTTATGTTCTGACAAGAGGAAATGATCCATTTTTAAAAGTCATTAATTACATTTTTCGTCTATTTCGTCTAATATGTAATTTTTTTACTTTTCCCTTAATTTTTAATGCATTTTAGCTGATTTAATCAATTTTAATTATTATTTTTTCCTCTTCTATTCTACACTTTCTTCCTTCTTTCTTTTTATCTCTATATGTCCCTTCTTTTTTCCGGTTTCAACCTGTTGCCTTGCAGGAGGGGGCGGGAGCCCTAAAGGCTAAGGGAAGGAACCCTGAAATAAAACCATGGGCAGAGAGGGCTCAAAGGCGTGGAGCCAACCTCTCTAGGGGAGAAAACCCAAAAAAACTCCTGGCCTACCAGGTTGTAGGTTGGGCTATGGGCCAACACCCCATTCCCGTAAAAAACTTAAACCAGTTAAAAACTCTAAGCAGCCTTTAAACGGACCCAATCGAAGACGACTTAAGCAACGAAACAGGACAATGCAAATGGCAACGTGGAATGTACAGGGTATTAACAAAAAGTATGAAGAAGTATTCAGTCAGTTGGAAAAATTAAATATAGACATTTGTTCGCTAACAGAAAGTAAGAAGAAAGGAAGAGGAATTGAAGACTACAGTAATTATATCCATATTTATAGTGGTGTAAACAAGGACAATAGGGCTAAATGTGGAGTATCAGTAGCAATCCACAAAAAATAGTAGAATCATAATTATATATAAAAATATAGAATCATAATTTTATCAGCATATGCTCCCACTGAAGATGCAACAGAATCTCTAAAAGATTCGTTTGAAGACGAACTAGTGGCAATATTAGAAGACATTCCTTCAAGCAAGGAAATCTTAATAATGGGCGATTTAAATGCCCGAACGGAAAGTAAACAGAATAATAATATAGTGGGTAGATATGGAGAACAAATATATAATAAAAATGGAGAGAGATTAATAAATTTATGTAGTCAAATGGATCTTAAAATCATGAATGGTTTCTACAGACACAAAGATATCCACAAGTATACATGGACACAATCTATCAGGAACATTAAATCAATAATTGATTATTTTATTTTAAGACAGAGAACTTATCTAAAATGCCAAGAAGTTAGAGTTTTAAGAGGAGCAGAATGTGGTAGCGACCACTATTTAGTTAAAGCAATTCTTTATTTTTTCCATAAACCAAACTTCCAAAATATCTAAATACCGGAAACTCATACTCCTTGTAACCCAAAAATATATCAGTTGGATAGCCTACAAAATGACTCGACCAGTTTCCTAGATAAATGTAGATTGGCAAACAAACTGCAAATAAATGTAGATAGATCAGCAAGTGAATTATATGAGCAAATAAAAACAGTAATTCATGAAGCAGCTTTTGAAGCATTAGGTGAAAAGCCCAAGATAAAGGAAAAACAAACATACTGGTGGAATGAAGATTTGAAGCAAATGCTTGAAGAGAAGAAAGTGAAATATAAAAAATGGCTAAGCTCAGGAGACCCCAGAGATAGAACAGCATATAGTAATATCAATAGAAAGGTTAAAAGATCAGTAACGAAAGCTAAGGCACAGGCTTGGGAAACCAAATGCTCTGAAGGAAATAAGTTAATGGGAAGCAATAGGTCTAGAGAAGCATGGAAAACAATAAAAGAACTAAAAACTGATGTGTCATGTAAATCTAGAATGTCACCAATTAATATTAAACAGTGGGAGGTATATTTTCAAGACCTTCTGAGGGAAGATAGATCAGAATACAAATACATCAGCTATAATGCAGATAATGTATTAATACATGAAGCTATACCAAGAATAACTTTAAAAGAATTAAAAAACGCTCTGAGGGGGATGAAAAATAATAGATCTCTAGGCCCAGGAGGGATACCGGTTGAACTGTTAAAACACTCTCCTGACCAAATGAAGGAAATTATTGTAAAGTTATTTAATAAATGTCTCATAGATGAAAAGGAAATTCCTCAAGAATGGAAAAAAGCTGAAATTATACCAATTTATAAAAAAGGCAATAAAGGAAAATGTGAAAATTATAGAGGCATTAGTGTCGCCAGTTCAATTAGTACTGGACTGTACGGGCGAATAATTAAAGGACGAATTGAGTCAGAGATAGAAAACCTGGAAGAACAAAGTGGTTTTACGGCTGGTCGTTCATGTGTAGATAACATTTTCTGCATCCAACAAATTTTAGAAAAAAAGAAAGCCTGTGGAAGAGATTCTCATCTATTGTTTGTTGACCTTCAAAAAGCATATGACAGCATTCCCACTACCAAACTTTTTAAAATTTTAGAACAAAAATGTAATTTTAAATTAGTTAACACCATTAAGAAAATGTACAAAGAGAGTAAAGGTGTTGGGAAAGTAAACGGGCAAGTATCAGATGATATAATAATTTCTAAAGGATTGAGACAGGGGTGCTGTATGTCCCCAACTCTTTTTAACATGTTCATTGCCGAAGCTTTGAGAGAATGGAGGAGGAAATGCAGTGTAATGGGAATGCAAATTGGCGAATCAACACTGGATGTTCTACTCTTCGCAGATGATCTAGTCATAATGGCTGAGGATGAGCAAGATATAAACTATATGTTTAGAAAATTAAAACAAGAATTTGATCTCTGCGGATTTCAAATAAATGTGTCCAAAACAAAGTATATGGTTACAGGAGAACATGGAAAAGATATGTATTGGAAATGATAAAATACAATTATGTGATGATTTTAAATATTTAGGCTTTACAGTTTCAAAAGAGGGCACAAGCAACAAAGATATTACTAATAAGATAAATCAAGGGAAACGAGTCATAAATATGCTAAATTCAATTATGTGGAACTCCCAGTTATCAAAGAAAACGAAGAAAAATATGTACAGAGCATTGTCACATATGGCTCAGAAGTATGGGAACTAACCAAAAAAACAGGAGATTATTGACGATTCAAATGGACTTTCTGAGACGAAGTTGCAGAATATCTCGTTTACACCACATACGAAATGATGAAATAAAGGATAAAATGGAAATTAAAAAGGATATAATAGATACTGTAGAACGAAAATTGTACGGACTTCAATTGTACGGACATCTGCTGAGAATGCCAGAAGAGAGGTGGCCCAAACAAGTATATAAATGGATATCCACCGTATAGAAGACGGAGGGGCAGACCATCAACCCCATGGAAACAAGAAATACTGACTGCGATGGCGACAAGAAATTTGACAGACGAAGATGTAACGGATAGAGAAGGCTGGAAAAGAGGAACCGAGAAACATCGCCAGATGTAAACCACTCGGATATATATATATATATATATATATATATATATATATATATATATATAAATTTAATATTTTAATTATGTTTACCTCAAATAATATTTCTGAGATGCAACAAATGTTCTCTAGAATTCCTAAGTAGTCTATTCGATTTATTAGCTCAGAAAGTATGTCAACCGTTGTGTGTAATCTAAGGTTCCTGTGACGCCTAACAGCGCCACTGTCGGTTTGGCCGATTTCGGGATAACTAACGACAGACGTTTCCTGAAAAGAAAACAGTTCACACGAAAGTCGCGAAGCTGAGTTCACTTGAACGATTAGATGACGCCACTACTACATCAGTAACGTATCCAGCTTAAGTTGTTCATCCGAACTGGTTTTGATTATTTTTCAAGTCATTTTTCTTTGCTTTTGGGGTATTTTAAAAATATGTTTAAGATCATTGTGTTAATCATTTTTGGCAATATTTTAGGTCATTAAAGTCTGTCCCTTATATATTACAAACTATACTCTTGTTTGAAAATGTAATGATATTTGAAGAACTTTTATTTCGAGATACCCAGGTACAGTGTTCTCCTGAATATTTCCGTTTTTTATAATGATCTTGCATTGTCGCGCAGAAATGGTTGAATCTGCAGGAACGTCCTTAAGCGAGTGCAGGTTTCCGTGCTGCATCGGTAATCAATACGGGTGAGCAGCGAGACTTATTAAATTCCCCCAACTGTCAACAGGACGCCTCCCTGCGTAGTAATTATGCAAGAGCATGGCTACGCATGGGCACGCCATCTGTTCTGTTTGTGGGATTTGCGTGTCGACACTACGCAGGGCCTCATCCCAAATCCCAGCTGCGACTCCGCGTGCTCACATCGACCGTCACAACGTTGGGACACACAGTCTGGCAAATGTTTAGATGATTTACAATATCAATAAACATTTGCATTTTCTCTTGATTTTTTTAATTCTGTTACGATTCGTAACAACTTTCTTTGTCTAACAGCCACCTACTGGCGTGGGACGTTTTTAGAGAAATCGTTGTTTTAATTTTAGTCAGTCATCGTCAGTCGTCGCCAGTTGTTGCCTTTTATCACTCTGATCAGGGCTCGGCTCCGTTACATCGCGGAGGTCCCAGACGTCACCCAACCAGGAACCCGCGAAGCCTCGAATTCGCTTAACCTCCGTGATTTCACGGAGCGTAGTTAACGAATTCGGACTAGTGACATCAGTTTTGGTTTGAAATTTTATTTTCTTGTTATAGTGTTTTTATGCATAAATTATTCTAGTTGATTTTCGTATGAATGCCTTGATTTCATGTGTAAATGTACAGATAGTTTAGTAGATAGGATTATCTTAGACCCTACGTTCGGAAAATCAACTAAAGGACATTTTAAGATATCAGTTTGAGAATAGTACACATACGAGTTTGTATAATGAAATTCAACTTGAACACACCTAATTTGTAGTGTAATATTAAATAATGTACGGTATCATAACAAAATGTTGATTTTATCAAAGGTTTGAATCAAGAACGATTACTGTGACATTCACTAAATTGCCAAAACAATGACATATTGGTAATGATATTCTCTATTTGTTAATGTACTCACGCTGATCTGTTATTTAACTTACGTTCTTCCTTGCTGAGACGCTACAATGACAAATCAATATGCACATCCTGAATATCACCGGTGAAGGAAATACATTGCCCATCTGATAAGCCATCATCAACAAGTTTTGCAGTACAATTTTTAGGATGCCTCTGAACCGTAAAGCAGTAAACCCTTCCTCAACGTGCATATGAACTCCCATCTTTTTTCGCCGATGTACATTACTTTTTGCTCGTGTTAATGTAGAGTGGGAAAACACCGCGTGTCTATCAAGGCATGCTTTTATGAGCACCAAGCCATCTACTCCAACCAAATGAGACGTATCGCGCACGCAATTCAGGGCTGCAGCAGTAAAGGAGAACGTTCCATTGCTCGCCTTCAGAGTGACTGCCATGTCTCCCTCAGTTCGTGATTACTAGCGAGGTATAAAAGCAATCAGAGTGCATATGGAGGCGTTATTTTAATACTGGTACAACTACATTGAGACTCCTTTCGCGACATTGAGTTCTAAAGTTAAATGATTATAAAAAATCTGGTATGGAGTTAGATAAAAAAATATGTTTTTTTCTCTTATAAGATATTTACTTATTCATCTGAAGATGATATGAATAAGCTTACTGTATGCTTCGCGGAATATTGTGGGCGTAAAGGAGTTATACCACCATAAAAATGAGATTGGTGGTGTTTTACGAAAAGTTGGAAATGAAGACAATGTCGATTTATTAAAACATATTAAATATTAATTTAATGTTACTGTTTAGGCACATGCAATCGTCTTCATCTTCTTAAAATTGTTTGGTTCCTACCTGCAGACCAGTGAAATGAGCGTGATTAACGCGTAAAATGAATGGAAAGAAATCAAGCATATCCTGTTTCTTCTCATTAACCTTCCTTTGCTATGGCTGTAGAAGCAGTATATTTAAGGTTTTGAAAACCTTAGTTCTTTCTCATCCACTGATGGCTTGAAAGTTTACTGTGAAGAAACCAGTCTTAATTTTAGGTTTACTTGTAAAAAATTTTAGAGTACTTTTGTTTGACAAATTTAATCTATCTAATTTTTATTCAGATACGGACACCAGTTTGTTCGTTTTTCTTCCTTCTTGTTACAGACTTTTGAAGGTCTTATAACACATAGACCATGAAGTTTAATTTCTGTGTTAAATAAAAAATGTGCGATATAATTATGTTATTTTAGTTATCAACATATCGCTGCAGACGCTAAAAATATCCCGAAAATCACTCATCCCAAGACCTGTACCACTATCAAAATACGTAGATTGCAATCTCCAGTGATTTACTTTTATTGTGATGCACTATGTCGTCTACAGAAAAACTTGGGGTTTTATCACTTCCAGAATAAATGTATAATACTTGCGCGGACCTGGAAATGTAGCTAATTCAATTTCACAAAAAGGGGAGTTGTGCCACTATTAAAATAACACCTCCATAAGATCGTCTGGTTCGCTAGAGACTTTAGCTGCAGCGTTGCATACAGGAATAGGATAGGAGCAGAATGGACTCGTCTTCAGTTAAAGAAAGGTTCGGGCGCGGAAGGCCACCAGGTTCTGTCGAATGATAGCTGTCACACTGATTTTGACTGTTCTAGGTATTCGTCTTCTATCATCATTTCGTGGTGGAAATGGAATCGTTAAGTTTTCAACTTCTCACTGAGATCTGTATTTAATAGGCGATGTGTTTGTTATATGAGATAAGCTTTTAAATGAATCTTTACATTCTTATTTTGGCAGGTAGGTTAGGTTTATGTTTAGCAGAAACCGTCAGCAACTAACCGAGCGAAATGGCTCAGGGCGTGACTTCGCATTCGGGAGGACCGGGTTCAATTCACATGCAGGCCATCCTGACTGGGGTTTTCGTGGTTTCCTTCGGTTATCCAGGCGAATACTGAGATGGTGGGCAAAAGTCCTGAAAGGCCACGTCCGCGAACCGGCGTCGCTAGCCGAATTCGTTAACTACCTGATGTCATGAAGATTAAGCGAATTCGAGACATCGCGTGTTCCTGGTTGGGTGAACGACTAGGAACATCGGAATCTAACGGTGCCGAGGTCAATTGCCCTTTACGGGACATACAATGGCTAAATATAAAGACAAACGGCTGAACGGTTCAGCAACTAGCGTTGTTCACAGAAGGACAGAAATGATAAGGAAGCAGAGTGAATAAACAACTACAATAACTTTAATTATATCATTGAGCAAAATAGCTTTATCAGTCACCGTAGAAAATGTATTTCCATATTCGTTACCTAAAGTATTTAGGTGTACAAAACTGATCACGCACAAATCTTCAACATTCGTTAACTACGTGTACGGATAATATAGTTTTGTGTTTATTTTATTTATTCGAATTTTTAAACTAAAATAGTTGAATGGATAAAAATTGTGGATGGATAAAAATTGTAAACGCACTGTAAGAATGTATCTGCAAGAACCCTTTTCGAGAAAATTTTGTTTAATATTCAAGAATTCAGTGTTTAAATGACCTTTAGAAATTTTAGCATAACTTTTGCGTTAACGTATCCAATTCTAAAAACTCATTCTCACTTTTGCCTTTAAATGTGATACCTTGATATCCTGAAACGTAATACAACCAAACTTGAACCAACAAAACAGAGAAATGGGTAAAGCGACGGAAGAGATAAATACCTTCTTTTTGAAAAAGACCTTCAGTATTTTTACCTCTTCGATTCTTTAAAACATTCTCATACACTTAGAAGTCCAAAAAAGAGGAAATAATGGTAAGTGCCGAGACGGAGGTAGAGATGGTTGCGGTGGTGGATAAGGCAGGGGTAAGCGGCGGCCGAGGCGGTGATGGAGGCGATGGCGGAGGGGGGGGGGCTGAGGAAAAGGCGGTGGTGAAAGAGGCGGAGTCGTTGTCTGAGGCGGTGTCAGAGGCAGTGACGGAGGCAGAGGAGGAGGCGGTGGAGAGATATGGGAGGAGACAGTGAGGAGATTGTGGCAGAATCTTTGGCATTACACAGCACCATGACCTAGAGCAGATTGGGCTGCTGGGATGATGGGAAATCGGTAAAGATGTGAGAAGCGGGTCTCTCGTGATCTGGTTGGTAAGCTGAGGTGGACGTGTGTGGAGGGCTAGGGGGTAGAAACCTGGATCGGCGTAGAGGAGACGCGAATAGACTGGTCAGAAATCCAAGCAGGGCGCGGCAGTGACAAAGCGGCGAGGAGCCGAGGCTGCCGTTTGCGGGTGGGAGGTGGGGGGGGGGGCGCAGAAGTGGAGGCGGAGGCGACGATGCGGGGGCGGAAGGTGGTTAATTGCCGGCGCGCGGGCGCGACCGCTCGTAAATCAGCGACGCTCGTCGGACGAGGCGAAGGCGGTCGCGGAGGGGTCGCAGCGGCACGGAGGGGCAGTTGGAGGGCGACGCCAAGGTGGAGACGCTCCGAAATACGTAAACAGCGAAGTTTAGACGGTACTTCAATGCACCATTTGGTTGCCATAACATCCGACACAATAACGTGCGTAAATAATGGTTAATGGAAAATATTACGTCAGGTGAAAAAATAGATATAAAGAAAATTGGAGGGTAGCTTACTACAGAAATGTCTCTCAAAGTGACAATTCAGTGGATTGGATAGTAGCAAATCGTTATATAAAGTAATTTATATATTTGATACTTCAATTTTGATTATCTACTATGTATTATTTTCTTCCTTACGTCTCTTGACAATGAGGACAAATAGGGCCTTCTAACCATTGTGTGGCCGTTATTGAACAGGAAATAAATTTATCGCAAAGTTTCTGTTAATATTCTCCTTGAGTATCCTTAATACATGGAACACAAAAAAATAAAATCAAGTAAATATAGTTAAGAAAGTGGTTGAGAAACATTCATTTGGATTAGCGAGAAATTATGGAGTACGGATAATATTGTTCTTGTAGGGCTGGACACTAATAAATGCTAGTAACACGATATTTGTGCATGTAGAAAATACGCTATTAAAGAAATGACTTGTACATTAGGGTGAACGAAACTTACGTTTATGTGCTGCTACATAAGTGAAGGGGGAATTATCACCAATTATCACCGTTTTAATATTTGAAAAGAAAAGTCAGAACAGAGAGAAATGATAATAAACTCAGATGAAAGACATTACAATCCATGTTGGAGCAAACCAGGACACATAAATGCAGCAAAATGTTCCTGAAAAACATATTGCATCGGGGCAATGAATTAGCAAACTATTTTATCGATGTTTCAGATCACTGAATAAAGAGATAAGATGCAAAAAGAACAGAGAGAACTTCTAGAAAAGAGTGTCAAATCTGTGCATAAATTAGCGTTGAAGAAATGCAAAAGTTGCGTGCAGATGGCAATAAACAGGACGTTAAAGCAGAATGCGGCGCGCAGTTCGACAGTCGGCCGAAGGAGAGCGGTTCTGCGGGTGAAAAGGAGAGTGACCGAGCAGCCGGTGGCGCGGCGAAGCGAGAAACAGAGGGCGTGGGCGTGAGCGGTGGGGAGGTTACGTGGCGGCAGGAGAAAGAAGTGGCGGCGGCCGCCGAAGGATTTACGCCCGGGCCCCGCGCGCCCAGCGCTGGCTACGTGCCCGCACTGCGCGTGAGAACACGCGCTCGCAAGCGCCTCCTCTGGCGCTGCCAACGCGCCCCGCCCCCCGCCCCGCGCCCCGCGCCGTCACGACGCCGTCCAACGAACGCCCACTCACACAACTTGCCCTCATCGGCCTCGGCACCTCCGCCGCCACCTCCGCTCTTGCCGCAATGCCACCTCCACCGTCTGTACGACCTTCAACGTCTCCACCGTCCATAAGGCCTACTCTCCACCGCCTCCACTGCCTTCATCACGTCCACTATTTCCACCGCCGACACTGCCCACAACGTCCACACCGCCAACACCACCCACAACGCCCACACCCACGACACCGCCGTCACTGCCGTCACCGCCGACATAGTCGACACCGCCTCCACAGTCCACACGTCTTACTACACAGTCTGCTCAACCTACAATGCCTCCACCGTCTAAAAATGCAACACAATGGACACAATCTACACTGCCTACAGCGTTTCCACTGGCTGCACCGCCTCCTCCGCCTGTTTCGCTTCAACCGCATCTACCGCGTACACCGTCCCCACCGCCGCACATTGTTCCAGCCTCCCTTGCGTCCGTTTTCCACAACAACCCTACTCAATTCAACCCCTTCACTACCTTCATGACATTACTCGTCACTCACCCGCCCCCCTCACAGCGCCGTCATCGCTTCCAACGGCCTCACCGCTTCCGCCATCGACCTCACCGCTCTCATTGTCTGCTGGCGTGCTCAACCCTCGTCACCCTTGTTCCCTACGCTCAAACAGTCCTTGCCACCTTCACTGCTGCTTCCACCGCGTCCATAGCCACCTTTGTGGACCCCGCGGCTCTCGTTGCTTCCGTCGCCCACGTCGCTCCCGACGCCCATGACTTCCCCCTCGCTTCCGACGCCACCGTCGTCCCCGCGCCGCCGCCACGAATTCTTGATTATAAAACAAAGTTTTCTCGAATAAGGTTCATGCATGTGCATTCTTACAGTACATCGCCTTCAAAATAGTCTAAAAAATCGAATAAATATAACACGACACTCACGTCACATACCCCTCCAATGTCTAGGTCGCTTCATTCATTCATTCATTGATGATTCCGGTCGATCTAACTGCTAAGGTCATTAGTACCATAAGTGTAGTGCATGTTTTTCACCTCGGGAGGTGGCGTTGATCTCCCGCTGGATGGTGAGGACTAATGTCCACCTGCCGTCGGCTGGCGGGGTTTTCCCCAACCACGAATCTCCCCTGCCGGGACAAGCACTATACTCCCGACTGGGCTTCCGGCACGTGCGACAGTGTAGTGCATGTAAGTGTGTGTGTAAGTTAGAGGTTAAGATGGGACATGGAAGAGGTAGGAATGATTGCTCTTGGTCCATGGCCCATTTGATAGGGTTCTGCTCCTGCATTTGCCTGCTATTGATCGGAGAAGTCACGGAAAATCACCGATCAGAGCATCCGGTCGCTAGACATCTCCTCCAGTCGGAGACTGAATGCGACTTAGCTATCTAGCTAGTGTCGAAAACCCTATCAATGTCGGGTCTCGAAGCTAGTACCTTCCGGTCAGAGGCACTGCAATCTACATTACGTCATCCTATCGCTCACGTCACACACGTCGCCCACGTTGTCTGCAGACTTTCCCACCGCCCGTGTCGCCAACATTGTCTCCGCCATCACCTGCGCCACAGTCGTCACCGTCACCGTCAGCTCTCACCGCCACCGTCACCTTCCTTCCGTCGCCGCCGCCGCCGCCGCCCACCTGCCAGCGGCCGCAGAATGGACTGCTCCAGTCGCGCCTGGCTGCGCGGCACCGCAGCCCCACAGCAGCCGCCGGCCGCACCGCGCTTCCCCAACGCTCCCTATTCTCCGGCGGCTTTGACTGGCAAGAACCATTGCTGGAAGGAATTGCACGTGCACGCAGACTAATCGGGCCCCTTGCTGCGTTGACGCCGAATGATGCGAATTGCACCAAAAACAACTTGGGAAGAAAATTGTAATGTAGGAGGCATTGCATTCTACATTACAATTTTCTTCCCAAGTTTTCCGACGATCCATCTGCTTTAAGAGAACGTACACGAGAACAGGTTATTTCTCAAAACCTAATGCGACTGGTTTGGCCCTTTTTTTGCTACACATCATCAAAAGACTTTAATTAATTCAGAATAAGATATGCTGTAATTATGTGTTACGAAATCACTTAAAGTTACCGAATAGGGCAAAATTGTCTTTTCTTCGTCAGGTGAAATTCAAAATCTTAACTGGTAAAATTTGGAAAGAATGTGTAGCATTGCAAAGAAATATTACTTTGAATGTTAACAATTTTAAATTTCATGCTTTCGTTCTGGAAGCAAAATTATTGTTTCTTAAGATATGTTGAACAGTTCTCAAAATTTTCACTCACGAAAAAATGAATATGTAAAAATAAAATTTTAATCAATTTTGCATTGAAAATAATTGTTAATAAAGCTATTGGCAAGTTCATTCAACTTGTACTCAAAAGTCAGGTTGAAATGTGATTCGATGTGAGGATAATAGTGAAACAAGGAATTGAGATTCATGAGCGAATAAGTTCTACGTGTCATTGTCCGCTTGTATCGCACCATCATAAAAATACATTATTCTTCTTTCAGAAGCATCGGATGTTTTATCGTTGCGTGCTCCTGAACATTTCGTCTTTCCTTGAGTCTTCCCCTCCTCCAGAGAGGTGATTTATACCTCATAGCAGGAAAAGGAGTGCATGGTTTAGTTCATCATTTTCTGACCATGACATAAACACGGTATTTACGTAGGTACCTCTTCATATTCTTTGAATAAATGGAAATATTTTCATCACGTCTTTACGTATGTAGCCTTTTCTTGCAACTCATGCAACCTCTTTTTTTCCTTTAGCTCTACTAGTGTAATTTTCTTTTCTTGTACCCCTTTTATACCAATTTTAACTAATTCGATTTTCTTCCCAGAACGATATATACTTGGCATATTGAGTAGTAAATCAATATTTTTCTTTTCTAATACTTGATGTCTCATTGATGTGACTCCTTCAAGCACCAATGATTTACAACCTAAAAATGAAAAAAAAAGGAGACATTACTTTAACGGATTCAAAGATGTGTTTTGAACTACTGTGAAGAGCGTCGTTATTTCACTTGCTAGTTTTTTTTCTGAATAACTCCAAATGTTTCTTATTTGCCCTTTTGCTCTTCTCACCTCTACCTCTGTCACTCATCCGCTGAATGGAGTCTACTTGTGTACTTAATACACATCGTTCATAAGCAAACAAACTTCTTGGTATATCAGTAACTGAACGTAATTTTAGCGAACGTAATTTTCTCCTTCCCATATTATTTCTTCGGACAGCTCAATGCACGGACAATTCGTTCGTTGGATTTATTTTCACAAACAATGTTTGCAAAGGATAATACACAATTTTCACCTCCATTATTTATTAACTTTACTGTCTAACAGATTTGCGTATTACCGGCGAGATGCTGATAAACGTCATTGATTTCAATAATCAAAATTTTGAAGAAAACTGCGCGTTTCAACCAAAAAATATCTGTAAATTGAAAATCACGTATACCAGCATATTTCTATCTCTTCTAGATGTTCGGTGATAACCGAAAATAATGTTAGCAATATTTCATTCTAATGGTCGTTTCTTAACATTTTCCAGAATTTTCGGTAGTGGTTGGTAGATTAGTTTTCCTTATCAATTTATTCCAAATATGGAATATTACTTCCCAACCGTTAATGACTATTCACAAACTTCGATGTCAAAGATATATTTTGGTCTCCCTGCTGCATATCGGTCCAAGATATTGACTTCAAACACCAAAAACAAAATCAATTATCATATTTTAATATAAAAATAACTACGAATAAAAGCCCCTGTTTCCAATGTCAGCGAAAGATATCAGCTTTATTCTTTGTAAGAAGATTTCAGATTATTTGGCAAATACTTATTACAGTCTTTTAAAATAGACACAAAAATTATTTATAAACACATTTAATGACTTTATGATGTCAATGAAGAACCTTTGAAGCATCTAAAATGTTTGCTAAAGTGGAAAATTTAAAGCACAAGAAACCGATGTCTACTTGTATGTGAGGAACGGAAATTATTGTAATAAAAATGCAAAACACGTGCAAGTATATGTATTTATTTTTTTCCAAAATATGTAAGAAAAAATAGAAAATATGTAAAATACAAATTGATCATAGTGTTTAAAATTACTCTATACGCATTTTCCGAGCACAGAAAGTCTCGATCACATTTTAATATGGATTCGGAGCGGCTGAAAGAAAGTTCTAACTTTACAGAAGTAATTGTATACTAATCTTCACCCCCAAACAAAACTGTATTTCAAATAGCATACACGTAGTACAAGTGTATACAATGCTTTTACGAGGAGTCAATTCACAAGTAAATAGTTGTACTGTGTAGCCAATAATGGATCCAGGAGGGGAGTAAAGATCACATACACCTTGCCCAAATCAAACAATGCGATAAGACAATGGTCTTCAAATAATACTTGTTTTCAATCGAGTATCAAATGGGCTCTCTAAAATAAGAGCAAGCACTTGTTTGGAATTATTTCTGTTTCACGAAAATCCGCTCATCGTTGTTTCCAAGCATGCTGTTTCAAATAAGTGGGAGGGGGACAGTTTAGCAATTAATGACGAAGAGTAGCAGTAAACGCATGGCGCAGAAACACTGTATTGCCCTGAATGAAATACGATTCCAGAAACACATATTGCAAGCGCGAATCTGAAATGTTCTGTTTGGACGTATACAAATATTATAATTTAATCGATATGTAAAAATATATAATTATACCAAAATATGTAATACAAAAGTGATTCTAATTAATTCAGAATGTCTTGTAAACTCTAAAAATTATTATTGAATGCACATATTTTCCCTGTAAAAAATACCTATTTACATGAAAATAAATTCCCTACTTATAAGTTTATTCAGTACAGCGCCACCAACGACCGTCCTTTCTTGACCCTGTTTCCCCTCACTTCTCCCCCTCCTGATCCCCGGCGCTGCCTCGTCCGCCCACGCCCCATCCTTCATCTCCCCCTCCGCCTCCTTCTTCTTCTTATGGATGGACTGGAATCTCTCCCGCGGCATAAATATTCCATTGAAGCCAGCTCCCCGAGACCCAGTGTCCGCGCGACCCGCATGATGGAAGACCAATTCAGAAAATCGCGGCCGAGAGGGAAGAAACTGAATCACGAACCGTCGATTGCTTTTGGGCTTTGCTTGGAAGTGTGACGGATGGCATCTGCATACAGTGAATTCGTGGAGGACGCTGTTACTTCAGAGACCGGAAATTGTCTCGTGAGCAACACTTTTCCCTTTTTGTGAATCGTTTCCTCTCGAAAGTTGGCACTTAAAAGTCAAATTAACCAATCAATCGGAAGGTAAGTCGACATCACGACGAATTGCAGGTTACGGTAATTTGTTTGCAGGTTACGTAAAAATGCAGAATTTTGGAGTTCTGATAAATACTGTAGTCCTGAACAGATCAGAAATGCAAAATAATAAATAAAAATAATGCTTTCTAAAACTATGAAGGCAATATGAGAGTTTTTAATCAAGTGATCTATTCCTCTTTAATATCGTTTGAATGATTGACTTTAGCAACATGTAGATCGGCCAAATCTTCTTCGGTTGTGGAAGAAAATTATATATTAAAATATTTTGTGCTCTATGCACAACTGGTTTTAGGTTGGCGCCCGCGCACGAGACGACGCGCGCTCTATATTATAGTCTACAGAGCAAAGATGCTGTTTCTTTTTTAACAGCTTTATTTTCTATCTGTTCAGTTCACTGATTTTACTGATTACACTGATCCACTGATTACAGAGATTTACATTACTTAATCCTAGAACTGGGTTAGGACATAGGCAGGCGGAGAGTTCATTTAATCGAAGCTCCATCTCACTTCGTTACGTTACCGTAATGTATTGTCCGATTTTGTTGTATACTTCATTTTGAAATTGTAACATTCTATTATTGAATGTTAATATTTTTTAAATTCAATTTGAATTCTTATTGGAACGTTTCTGGCGGTAAATTACACGTTTATGGCGGTAAATGGGAACATTTATGGCGGACAGGTTATAGTAAAACCTGTCTCAAATGGAACTGAAGTGCCTAGGGAAGTTGTTCTCCAAAAGGCACCTTTGACTGAGTAGTCCATCAGCCGTCTGAGCCGTCCATCATGCAGAGGCGCTGCAAACCATTGCTTTTTGTGGCGGGTTGCATACTGCCTCTTGGCTCATGTGAGTATTTTTAATGATAATTTTTGTTCCTTGAAAGATATCATCACGAAAATTTAATAGCTTCTAGAACATTTTAAACTCAATATTACTGCGTATTTTCATAATTTTAAAAAGGTTGAATTTGGAGAAATTGCGTTTAAAAAAGTTTTTTTATCGTTGGATGCCAAGAATAGCACGATATAAATTTGATCTTTAATGAATAATTTAACTACGTATATTATATATACTCACAAAGTTTTACAATTTTTAGTAACGTTCATATGAGAGCTAAAAATTTGACGAATATAAGGGTGTTCACAAGAAGTCTTAGATTTTAAGAGTGCATTGTTGTCGAACAGTCAGTTAGAAAATTTTAATATTGTATCTCGACGACGTATGCATCATGGACAACAATATCGGAATGATTTTTATCATTCCGACGTCAGAATTATTGTTCAATATTTACATTCCTTTGACACTCGAGTCCTTGTAAGCAGTTGATAAACAATATTAGTACAATAAATGGGGAATTTATTTTTTGTATAAAACAAGCTCAGGAATCATGATGTACAGATAAGATTGTTATTACAATTGGATGTTAAACAAAAATTAACCAAACAATTTGATCTGCGTTAAGTCTGTTACGATGTGAATTGTGCTTGTTTAATTGAAAATGAGTAATAGAGGGAATGTTGTAGAATAATTTTGCGGTAGAATTTTACAGAACAAAGTTTTGAAAATGGGAAATAACTATTTCATGATATATTTGTTATCTGAAATATACCATGGGATTTTAATGTCTATGAGCATCGAATTTTTAAACTTTTGTATTGTTAGAAGTGCTGGATATTGACTTCATTGGTGGATATGTATACGATATAATTGACTGAATCGTAAGGATTGAATAGTTTTGTAACCTAGTAATTGTGTGAATGCAAGAAGAGTATTTCACGGGAGTTGTAATTGACGCCATTGTTTTTTCTAAAGAAATTCTTTGACAATATACCGCGATGAGAAATGTGACTGTACACAATATTAATTTCATTCTCAGTCTTGGTTCTGCAATACGAAAAACATTGTGACCGTAAAGAATAAGGAAATGGTTGTTAAATATATTTATTTTAATCATAGATGTTTCAGTGGCGTTTTTTAAATACAAATTTACGTTTCACTCGTCCGGAATATTTTAAATTCCGTTAAATATATGTATATAAAAACAATTATACGAACCTCCTTTAAACCTTCTGTAGAAAGAAAATTTTCAGAAATATTTATTTTTAAAACAACGAGATAAAATAACAAAAACAATCTTTCAGAACAAATTGAAAAGAATAGATATAGTTACAGCAGCAACCAACAAAACAAGAGAAGACTTATTTGGAGATGAGAGATCTAATTCTTAAAAACAGCAGCACATCATAGTGCCCTAGGAATACGCTCAAGTCACTCCGTTTTCAAGGGTTACTTTATTCAGAGTTTCATTTAATTCCGCCTACCCCAATACAGGATGTTTACTTGGAAGCTAAAAAATATCTTTTATTTTTCTGATACGTTATTGATTGTTATTTCATTCAATACGTATCTCACTGCACAACTTACCTTAATGGGTACAGAGGATCGTTGTTAGGGAGAAATGATAATAGTTAAATGATGCATGTTCTCTTATGGAGTGAATTATGGGAGATAATTATGAAAGGGAAATATGAGAAGACAAACCCTAGTCAAGTTAAAATCTAGTTCATTGGTAAATAAGCAAATCTGAATCATTGAAATTAGGTAAAAAATAAAATCTTGTATGTACCACAGGCGTTACGTAATTCTACTGACTTCGGGAAACAATAAGTCCTCGGGTCAAAGGTCCTCGAGCTTTCTGTCGCCGCTCAAACATTAGAATCTGATAACGTACTCGGTGCTTAAATAACTACTAACAGCTCTTAATTATATAGAAGAATAAAAGGAAGAAGGAAATATCAGAAGAATAAAAAGAAATAGTATAAATATTTGCCCGGCGTACAATTAAGATTGTTATAGCTAATTATTCCCGTCGTAGGCATTTCGTGTCATTCGCTGTGAAAGGCCTAATACCCGTCATTAAACTTTACTCCTAGTTGAGCGTGGCGAGGTTGAGAGTGTGATTGGTCCGCGTGGCGCTGGAAGACCGTCGATTGGAGCGCCATTGGGCGATCGGGTTTATCGCACGCGCTCGTCGGAGCGTTTACGCCGGTTCCAATGAAATATGGCCAATTGACCGGGCGCTGCCGTACGTTGCACGTTACGAGATACGCTAGTGTCGACGACTCCGCCTTACCCCCGGTCTCATCCCAGGTCCACCTCACGCACCCGTTCCCAGGCTTAATCCCCGTGTAGATCCAATCCCGTGACCTTCTTGATGTCCCACTCCGTGTCCCACCCCGTGCCTCTACCCAGGTTCCAACCCAGTGCACCACCCCGTGCCCCACTTCGTGTTGTGTGCACCCTATGCCCCATGACGCACATTGTGTCCCACCCCATGTTCCCCATGTCCCACCGCACGAGGTACTCCACTCCGTGTCACACCCCGTCCCTACCCCGTATCCACCCCGTGTCCTGCTCCGTATCCACCCCATGTCCCGCCTGTGTCGCACCGCGTATCGCACCATGTGTTAGAACCCGTGTTCCAATCTTGTGTCCTACCTCTGACCCCGCCTTCACCCCCTTCACTAGCTCACCCATTCACGGCCGCACCTCCGGCCTGCAGCAACCACGAATACCCGCCTTACATTACCATCTCTTTATCAGTACCATGTTCAGAAACTATCGGATGTACGGCGATTACAACCCCTAAAGATGAAGTATAAGATGTCTTAGGCGTGTGATCATTCTGTAATCTCCCATAGTTATCGAGAACATCAAGAAGGATTTGCTCTAGTTTATGCAAATCTGCTACAAGCGGATTACCTAGTCTAATGTGTTCCCTCAACACGAACTTTCGATTTATTGTTAATACTGTTAAAATACGAAGGGTTTCGAAGAATATATTCGATGGGTATGTGCTGTCCGTATTTGTATCATTCGTAGTCATCACAATGCCTTTAAACTCCATTCTGCCGGTCCAATTAGAGCCTGGAAGGGAATAGACGGAATTATAGGGATTACCGGCTATTAGGCTGAAAATATGTCTTATGCGTGGGGTTATAGCGTAATCTCTATTGCTCACCCAGCACATATTCTGAATGATCTGTTTTACCTAAGTCTTAGGCTGCTGTAGCCACACTACTACATACATTCTGTTTGAAAATTCGACTCAATAAGTTTTCAATTTCCGCTAATACATGAAAATCTCAGAGTAATATATCTGATAGCAGCATCTCCTCATCTCGTCGTAAAACAGCCTTACACAAAATGGAATGACGTAATTAACTGTTGCATAAATGTTTATATATGATATTCAGTGATCTTGCGCTAAAGAATTTTCTTACGCTCACCCCATACTTACTCCGCACAGTTTCAAGTTCTCTGTCATATCACTGGTGCAAGATAATTTAGATCATTGTAGTATGGTTGGTGAAATATGAAATATGAATATAGCTGAAATTTATTATACCACTTATAGCAATCGAGAGGCCTGGATGTGTGGGTATACGTATGGTATTAATGGTTATGTTCCTCCCGATTCTTCATTGCCGACCACATCCTGTGTTATGCTGTGGTCTGTTGGTCTGCTAATTAGAAATTACCCTTTTTTAGACCAAACCATTTACTATCGAAGGAGTTGATCCGTTTACCCATAAGGCCAAATATCCGAGGATGTATTTAATTCCAGGTTTGCTTGAAAATGTTGCCTTTAAAATGATTATAAAATGTGTTATTATTTAGATTCAAACTGTGTTAGATCAAGATGTGGAAAAAACAGGCAACACTAGATTCGTCCAAATGGAAGAGTGCGAAATAATTGCAAAATTTATGTTGTAAAATATGAGCACTCCAATGGACAACATGCGATTTCAATGACCGATTACTTTGGTTTCTACACGAGTTAACTAAAAATAACATTATGCCTGTAAGTGTAGTGAATTTTATATTTAGAAGTGGCGATGTTTCTCCCCACAAGAACGTGAGATCAAACATAGACCTACGGCTTTCGGGATTTCCTTCCTCCAGGTATTTCTGCGAGCGGTCTAAGTATCTAACTGGTCTCCCGACATGTGTGGTAGCGTAGTACGTGAAAGTGTAAATCTGTGTATGTAAGAGGAAAGGAGGATACAAGGATGGAGAAAGAAAGAGCGCGCAATCCTTGGGAAATTTGGTAAGATACTGCGCAGGTATTCATTTGCTGTTGGTAGCAGAAACCACGGAAAAATACTTATCAGTGTAGCCGGCCACTAGAATTCTCCTCCAGGCAGCAGTTAAATCCACTTAGCTATGTAGCTAGCGGTAAAAAAACACTTTCGATTGAGGAGATTCCTAGCGGCCGGCTGCTCTGATCGCTAGTTTTCTGTGGTTTCTCCAATCAACACCATGCGAATGCCGGAGCAGTGTCCTAACAAACGGGCCACGGACCGCGCGCAACTTTCCTACCCCTTGTCCTATCCTCAGCCCTTACATACACTTTCACTTACATGAAATACACTATCACACTTGTCTGGAGGCCAGTCGGGAGCATAGAGCTTGTCCCGGCTGGATCGGTGTCACGCTGGGGGCAGATACCTGATCGAGGAATATTCCCGCAAGCCGATTTTACAATAAAGAGCGATACACAACACTTACGGAATTAATTGACTCAGCAGTTGACCCAACAGGAATCACCAATCAATCGTACCACCTTCGAGGCTCGATCCCTAGGATCTGGCACTGAACGAAGGTGCAGAAGCAACAGAGTTGCCACTGAGATATCGCAGCCTATTCTGACCACTCTCCAAGCGCAATTCCCGAAGCGTTCGAGAGCCACTACGCCCCGCGACCCTCTGTTGTCAGGGCATTCGAACACGTAGATTGCACAGGAGATGAGCATTAAGTCATTGCTAACGCACGTGCCAGTCGATCGATGACGCTCTCCATCAAGTAAACAACAGGAATCGATGTTGTTTGTGGACTTTGGCGTCATTCGTGTTGGTTTTACGAATAGAACCTTGAGGTCGCCGCAAACTACGAATATGATCTTCAACCCTTTAAACTCATTTGGGCTCATGGTTCCAGTAAACAAATAATCGCTTCTGTCTAAAATTAGTAATATTTAAAGGACATTTATTAAATATTCTTAGTAACAAAAATAAGCGTATGAGCATTTTCCCAACAGTATTCCATTTTAACAGATAGGATAAGCGTTGTTCGAATTTCATGACATTCTCCTATATTTGCTCAAGATATTACAAAACCACTTGCTCATATATTCATAATGGTCAATAGTTATTACGTCTTTGCCTAATAAATAGTATATTACACTTTATGTAGTTAATTTTTATGGTTACAGCAGACATCTTGCGGAAATCCATACGGGATGGGTAAATAGAAAAATATTCCACAATAAAATAAGTATTTTAAACTAGATGCAAATCTTACATTACAGAATGGAATGCAGCTGCAGGAGTGTCAGGTCAGAATTTAGTATAAAATACCTATTTTATTCTGGAAAATTATTTCTATTAACTCATCTTGCAGTTTTTATCATCTTTATGACTTTAAGATAATAAAGTACATAATAAAATAGTTACTTTTCCCTCTAAGCATTTAGAAAATATATTTAAAATACTTTTAAGAAAAATATTTACTTCCACTCGTGTAACCTCTAAAAGTACAACATAATCTAAGTAAATGTAGCTTTGGCCGATTCTCCAAGCACCTAGGAACTTCACTTTTTCTGTGATATTAAAAATGTTATAGGGCATAAGTTCAAAGATAAAGAATGTGCAAGGAAAAAGGGAATACGGTTATGCAACACCGTATTGGCTTCATACGCCCTTGAAGCTAACAATTTCACTTCCCTTTTTATGGACGTTTTTATTTTCTCGCCACGAAGTAGAAAAATATTTATGTATTGCTGCGCGAAAACCGCGAATTTGCGGCAGAAAACTCTTATTACAAAACCCTGGTAATGAGGAAGTGGATAAATTCACTTCCTAAATTTAGGAAAATATGTCTTCTAACACATGATGTATTCAGAATTCATGTTTTGTGGGTCCTTGATACCAAAAAATCGAATGATGGCAATGGTCTGTCTATCCATCCGTCTGTGGACAACACTAGTGGCTAAACCGTTCAGCCGATTTTCTCCAAAATTGATATTCCCCAATCAAGCTGGCTGATGTCGCGGCCCCTTGAATTTTGAAACTGATATTTTAATTAAGAGGGTACTTTACATGAAACCACTGGGGCATTTTCCAAATTTTCAAAAAATAGCTCCATCGTTTTTTTATTGTTTTTTTTTAGTTTTATAGTGTGAAGAACGTCTAAGAGAAGGGCGCAGGTCTCATTTTCATTAAAAATCCTGTTATTTAGAAAATTGCAAAACTTCAAAATTGTTTCAGCTCCTTCGTACAACTACAATTCTGAAAATCGATATTTTTCTCTCAATGAAATTTGTTTCTTAAAACTATATTTTGAAATGAGATAATGTACATTTTTTTGAAAATTTGAGTACTTTTCGCGTAACTGTGCGTGAAAAAGTACGGGCGAGAAAGTACGAGCCGCTTTAGCACCACTAGTTTAAAATTCGAATCAGCCTCACAATCTGGGAAGCATAAATTCACTGCACCGCGATAACCGGTGTGGAGACCTTCATAAATAACATTTGCCATATAAATGCAATACGAGCTCGCCGGTACCTGGAGCCGGGCATTTCATGTGAAACGGTCAATCAACTTGATGATGACCGACGTTGATACATCAGAACAGTGGCACAATAGGGGATTGTATGGAACGAAGTAACGTATAATAATGGGAGATGAGGATGCGTATGGCCATGGAAACGGCGGTGAAGAAGAGATACGAGTTTCGGAAATAAAGGAAGCAGTAAGGAAGTGCTTCGACGGAGAAGGCAAACGTTACGACCGCGCGGAGGCAGAAGACCCAACTACCGACGGATTTGACAGGTGAGGTTCAACAGTTTACGATCACAGAAACGGTAACTTGATATGAATTCCACGGGAACGTTGGGGAATGAGAAACGAATAAAAGGATGAGGAAAAAGAAAGAGGTAGTACGCAAATGACGTGAATTTAGGAAACAAAGCAATCAAGAAAGGAATTACATATTGAGGGAAACGACTCTCAGAAAGGTAGGGGTGCCTTTACCTGGGAAATAAAGCGGCATGTGTGCACTGTGTTGACAGAGAACATACTCTTGTCCAAAGCATCCCTTTGGTGGTGACGAAGTGACATTGCAAACACTATGACCAAGACACACAGAGGAAGAGACTACCTCGTGTAAGAATGGTACTCAACGGCAGATAGCCGTGAAGCATGTTGTACGTAGCAACGCCAACTCACGCGTGTGTAGAACGTCAGTCTCACGGTTCAAATCCGCGTCTGAAGAGTCGAACACAAGGCGAAACTGACCCGGAAAGTCGGCTTCCTGGCCTCTACTCACTCGGTCAACGACCAGTGGATGTAATAAAGGGGTGTTTCCTTCAAACTGCTTTCATCTTTTCTCATTCGAGAAAAAGGGTATAGCGGCGAGGTGTCATATCCACCTACCGCACAAGTGTGCGTGCAGGGTGAACCTAGCTCAGAGGCGGTAAGAATAACAGGGTAGTAAAAGCGTTTCGTCTTAGTTCAGGACTCATCAGACAGGCTTTCAGGCTGTGACGTTGTATGAACGAAAATGAAGTTGCGGGGGTCGCAGGCGAGGGTCGCAGGCGGGGGTCGCAGGCGGGGGTCGCAGGCGGGGGTCGCAGGCGGGGGTCGCAGGCGGGGGTCGCAGGCGGGGGTCGCAGGCGGGGGTCAGGAGGGTGCGGACCCGCGCGCAGCAAAGTCGCGTGGGCGCAGCTCTGACGTGATCGGCGACACTGACCGCCGCTCGCTCGTAGAGGGTGGCGCAGGGCGGAGGCGCGGCCGGGGAGGGGCTGCGGCGAGCCTCGTTTGCCGGCTCATTGCCTATGCATAGCCTCGCCGCTGACGCCGTCGACACCAGATCGCGACCCGGTGACGCCGCCGCCGCGTGCGCCGCCTCGCCTGTGGGGCGTCCACGCCGTCGCCGCCGTCGCCGCCGGCTCCCAGACGCCGCTGCGCGCCGCGCCCAAGATCATCCACTTTGCCCCACGGCCTGACACGCTATTAACGGTTCTTCGGAGGGCGATGCTTAATGGATGAGTAGTTCATGCGCCACGATGGCGTCGGACGGCATGCTAAGGCACTGCGAAGCCCAGGACTGGGACATTTAAATTTGGAACCAGAACTAAACGGAATGAAAACTCCCACACGTAGTAGGAGAACAATTACGTTATTAATACGAAACATGTACGAAAAATATTAATTTTCTGTTCTCTGAAAAGTCATCTTTAAAATTAAAAGGAATACAATATTGCAACATTTTTTCAGTAACTTAATAGTAATAATGATAATGATGATGATAATGATGATAATAATAATAATAATAATATAATAATAATAATAATAATAATAATAATAAGGTGCAGATCAATAAAGATCAATCATTTATGTGGCTTAAAAGGGGAAGGATGAAGCCAGAATCGGAAGCACTTGTAATAGCTGCCCAAGATCAGGCCTTGAGAACACGACATTATGATAAAGCGGTTCTCAAAATTTCCCAAGATGACAAATGCCGCATTTGCCTGGAGCAAGTAGAAACCATTGATCATATTGTCTCAGCTTGTCCAATCCTAGCAAAGACCGAATACCTTAAAAGACATGACAGGGTGTGTAGCTACCTCCACTGGCAGATCTGTACCGCCCTCGAAGTTCCAAACACATGCCCCAAGTGGTACGAACACTCACCGAAACCGGTGACGTCTGTTGGATTGTGTACGATATTGTACGACCAACAAATTCAAACTGATCGCACGATAGCGGCAAACAAACCGGATATAGTTATCCGGGATTTGGCGAAAAAATCGTGTTTACTTATCGATGTTGCTGTACCTTGCGATCAAAACGTCGTTACCAAGGAGGCAGAGAAACGTCTTAAATACAAGAGTTTGGAAATCGAGATCAGCCGAATGTGGGGCGTAAAAGCACAGGTCGTCCCGATAGTTATCGGAGCTCTGGGATTTGTTCCGCAAAATTTGAGTAAGAACTTGTCTAAACTCCCAGGTAATTCAAAAGACTGGGAAGTGCAAGAAATTGCTTTATTTGGAACAGCCCACATTTTGCGTAAAGTATTGTAGAGGCACTGATAGTCACCGAATCTGCTTCTTAGGTAGCTGGTTGCAACCTGGAGTAGATTTTATATTCAGCCGACTCATAAGATCTTTAGTCGTGATGTAATGGAATAATAATAATAATAATTTGATTTTAATTTCATCTTTCATTCTTTTCCGCTGTTGTAATGCATTACTTTTAAGAAAAGTAAAATATATGATGGTTGATCACGGTCGGGATAATGATATCCCGCTGATAATTATCCGCAAATGCATATTAATGTGATAATTTTAAAATAAACTCTTACAAACAAATCGAGAGGTACGTTAAACAGTTAAAATACTGATTTAATATTGGCTGCACAAAACTAGAGATTGACATTACATAATTTAACTACTTTTAATGGGAAAAATTTATTAGTAGATATTGCCTCACATATTCTTCAAAAACAAATAAACTTCATCATATAACGTAATAAGATCTTGGAATTTTAAAGTAAACCGCTTCTGTTGCACTAATTTACCGAACCGTATCCAAATTCTCTAATGCTGCAACAAACGGCGACGTGGAAACTTTTTCAAAGCACTTGAGGTATATTCCATTCACAAACGAAATGCCGTACTTAAAAACTTCAGTCTGAGCACACTCTGCCGAATTATTTTCTCTGCCCCTCATCATTGATTATCCATCGCAAGCGCGTAAATATTCCCATCTGTCACGTACTATGAATATTTTAACACAAGGGTGAGCACACTGCATCTGGCTGTTCATCACAACGCAATTCGCGCGCCTCCAATGGAGCGAGATGCTGTGCACGCGGCATCAGCACACGCCGAAAGAGAGCCGGATTAGCACACGAGAGTGCTACCATTTAACTGCTTACGGGGTGCTTACGGCACATGATAGCATATTTTGTGCGAAATTTCTATGTGGTTATTGACTAAAATAAAAAAAATGAATGTAGCTGAAAAGGACTATGGAATTATTAATTAAAATTGATGAATTTTGAATTAATAAACTAATAAATTATGAAAATACATTTTAAAATTTCGTTACATTCCGCAGAAAAATTATTTATTTATAATTACATATCGCTGGTTCAAGCATGCCGCTTGCCAGACCGTCTTCACCCCCACTTCTAGGCATACGATCAACAAAGAGAAACCCGTTATATTCTTTGTTCAGAGGGCCATGAAAGTGGGAGGAAATCGGAAAAATGTCTGAAAGAGGATTCCTAACATCCTGTAAACCTACGCAGGTTAAACCTGCTGTACTGAAAGTATGAGGGTAAAATAAATAAAATAATCACATATCGTAAGTTATAATACAAGATACTATTTCTAGAAAACGTTGATCTGGGCTCAGTATTATGCGCTTTGTAGAGTGTCAATGAAGTTTTAAATTGGAAAAAAAGTGACATAGAAAATGATTACGAAGTTTCTAATAAATGAATAAATGAGTTATGGAAATACATATGAAATCTCGTTCTATTTGGAAAGTAAAATTTGTTAAATTTCAATGAATTGTTGTGACATTTCGCTTCCGGAGAAATGCGAATTCACTATTTTACATAAAAATAAATTGATATAAACATCTAAGATAAATACCGCCAATCTATTAATAGGGTTTACATTAGAAATTCAATACATATCAATTGAATTTTAGCATATTTACTTACAGATTCAGGTTAATATTACATGGGAGGTGCTTGATATTTACAATCTCGGACGTTTTATGTTTTTAATTAATAACTTATCGTAAGTAACCAGTCCCATTATTATAGAATATACTGGTGTATTTTAAATGGGCAAACTAGCTGTCACTATGATTAGTCCTGAATTAATCCTTCGTTAGGAGCACCAGTTTTTGGAACACGGTTAGGCTTGCTGGGTCCAGTAGACCCATTCTATTTTTTTCTAGAATATTCTGAATGTCTCTGGAGAAAATTTATTATTTCCTTTGTCTGAGAAATTGTTACGATTATATCTGTGGAGAAATGAATTTCAGTTTTGATTCTGTATATTATCAATGATTCATTTTACATAATGATGCGGAAGAAGAAAACATAATATCTTATAAATCAATACTAAACAATAAGCCATAATGATTTCTCATATTTCATCGCTAATATTCGCATATAAGCAATGCTATTCGCATGAAGACAGTTTCCGCAAAAAAATTGCATGTTTGTGTAAACATAAGAAATTATCACATTTTACACAAGCATATTTAGTGCAACATTTTTTTCCTTGTAGCAGATTTACAAATTTGTCTTATTGTACTTTGTGGTTCCATAGGAATCGTATTTTGATTTTCTTCTTCTCCGTATTTATTTAGTATTTGTTGAATTCCTCATGGAAGACTACTAATTGTGAATAGCCTTTGCAATTGTTGGAGTAATAAACCATCAGAATTTGGAGATGAAAATGTTCACTCATGTTGAGACGTATATAGTGCAGAGATAATATTACGTTACTCTAACAGAGAGGAACACAAGAAACATGCACGAAAGATTCGGCGTGAGAGGAACACAACGCAACGGCGCCGAGAAATTCCCCGAACTGCAGGAGGCACTTTTCGGCACGTGGGGTCAGGCAATCCCACGCGTCGCGCGCGGTCGGAAAGACGAGCTACGTGACCTCTCCCCCTCCGGTTTATCTTGCGGTAACTTCTCCACCGGATGCAGAATCGTTCAACATACAATGTCACCAGATCTCATAATCTTACATCTACGGCTCACACGCAACACTCACCGTGCTGGATGCTCGGATTGACATGAAATTTCACCAGCTGATAGAACACCTTGCAGAACCTATATACGCAAATTTTGAAGTGCTATGGAATATCATAAATTGTGTTTTATAGGCATTTTGTGTCAGGACCTTTCGTGACCTTCGCGCTTCCCGCAACGGGCGAGCCGTTGCTTCGGCAGCGCTAGGAACGTTACACGGCGTCTATCAGCTGGTATCGGATTTCCAAGCGCGTTCGTTTAAGAATTCGTATTTATCTTTTCTTTCTTCTTCTTCTTCTTTCGTTTGGGTCATCTAGGGACCACGCACCAATTTCATTGCTACTTCCTTTTTCCTTCTTTCTTCTTCCTCCAGTACTCTTTCATCTGCTCGCTGTGTATTACTTTTCTCTCCATTTTGATCCTGTCTTCTTTTTCTTCCTGCCCTGGAATCCTTCCATTTCTAACACTTCCTTCTTAAAAATTTATCTTTTCTTTAATGTCTCTATTATTTTTTTAAATATTTACTGATTTGTTGTGCATTTATTTATTTACGTATTTATTATTTAATAAGTATTGTCTGATTAATGAAACCACATTGTAATCTTTAAATCCTGTAAATAATGCCACTATGCATTTAATTATTGCATTCCAATTACTCATGTATGTTTTCTCGTCCTACTCGTCCATTTGAACCTGCAAAGTAAACACCCGTTTTTGTCACCCCGCCTGCCCTCGAAGTAACTGAGACCTTGCCACTCTTGACCTGAGACCTTGACACTCTGATAGTTCAGGCGCGGTGTGTGAGTAACGGCCACAAAACCAGTGGCGAGCAGCGATTTCAACCCTTCTACGGTCGGTAAGGTCAAGAAAGGACCCAATACTAATTATCGCAAAAACACAACTTGCAATGCTTCATAGCACGTAAAAAATTGTACGTTGGGGTTTTGAAGGGTGCTGAACAAGCTGGTAAATTTTCAAGTCAATCCGAGTATCCAGCATGGTGAGTGTTGCGTGGCAGCGAGATATTGAGTTCTTAAAATGTAATAGGTCTGCTAGATCCATGCGCACCTAACGAAAGGTTAATAACTATTAAAGTAAAAGAGAATTATAGTGAACAAAAAAATTGAAATGCAGGTGTGCGTTTCTGGGTATTTTCTCGCCGTATACATCTTTATAGAGTATCGTTATCATCATTTTAGTATAGCTTCAATATCCTGCTCCCGACGATGGAGATTTATGAATAATTCCGTGATTTGGGGCCACGAGTACTTCACACGTGCCATCTCGCCGTGAAACATAAAGAGCCATAAAATTATTGGAGAGGCTATTACCGGGCTTTAGCCTCTTGTTACTCCGATACGTCGGAGTCGCATGGGGCGGAACGATCACTGTGACCCACAGTGGGTCAAAATAGCACATTGCATACTGTCTGTGGTTTCTCATCACATAATTTAATATATAAAAATGAATAAATGAATAATTAATGTAGAACTGAAAATATCAGATAAATAAATGTATTTCTATAAACTGTATTTTAGTATGCTCGTTCAGCTAATGATTTCACGATAAGATTCTCGAAACTCACTTGCAACAATAGTTTTTTTGTAAGAATAAAAAATACATTGCTTGTAGTAGTTCCTTTAATTAACCGAAAAAAGCGATCTCCAGTTTAACTTCGACCCTTCCGTATTTCATTCGTTTGTATTATAAAAATAATGCAGCAATCAGAGGTATACATTACTGGCTCCTTTTATATAGACCTTCTCCGACATTTTCGGTTCTTTAACTTGTTCCTAAACATCAGTTTGTCACTTTTCCAGATCGTCAGCTTGTTGATATTATTTAGTTATTTAGTCCAGATCGTCTGCTTGAGTTATTTTCAACATTCTACACCACGTATATGAAATCCACAATGAATTGTTGCCACCAGTAGCTTCTCTATTCCCCTCTGTTTCTTCGTTTTATTTTTTTGATTGTCTTATTAGTGTTTCCGGTCATGTCAACTACTACAGTCATTCGTCCCGTGAGTATAGCCAATGATCTATCCCGGCAGAGAGCGGTGTTCCTTCCTTGTTGGATGGTGAGACAGACGCCAATCTACACGACGGCATGCCGTGTTCCCTGATCCAAATATCTTCCCTCAGCGGGGTACCTCTCCTTCCGGGTTAAGCTCGAATACCCCAACAAATCTCCCTACATGCTTGGTTGTGTAGTGCATATACGTAAGTGTACTTTGTACGGAAAAGGAGGGCAAAGGAAGAGGAAGGACAGATCGCATGCGATTCATGACCATTTTGTCAGGACATTGCCCCGGCATTAGCCTGGTACTGATTAGAAAAAACTCGGAAAACTTCTTAACCGTGTAGCTATTGTCGAAAATTTCTCCACCTCTCGGCACTCGAACCCTATGATCTGCCGACCAGCGGCACTGCAGAGATAACATTCACCTGAGTGTGAATATCCTCAGTCTTTTTATTTGAAGGTACATTTGTACATGTTTATGAGGTTAGTTTTCTTTTACTACTTCAATTTTTAATATTCACGAATTTCTAATACCCTTACCTCTCTTCACTGCCACTTTCAAGTACTTAATACGTGAAGTGTATCCCAAATCCGTTGGGATTAAAACGTTGAGAAAATGTATTTCAACAATTTGTAATGTGCTTCATTTCTGGACAATTTTTAACGTACGTTTTAATCGTAATAATTTTAATAGTTTTAAGTATTCACATCTATTATACTTTTTAGAAATTTATTAGAATATGTATGGTTTACAAATTACGTCTTTTTTATTATATTGTGTTTTAATTAACTTTATTTTTTAAACTGATATCTGATACTGATTTCACCTGGAAAAGGGAAAGTAAAATAAATAAACGAATAGACTGCGATGTGTTTTTCGACCTCCGTGCCGCTCATTTTGGCCCAGTGCACTGGCCCACTCCGGTCGATGGCCCGAGAGTTGGAGGGGGTGAGGAGGGGGCGTGGCGGGTAAGCTCGCGCGAGGGCCGCGTGAGGGCGTCGTCGGCGCCGGCGAGGCTCCCGGGAGCCGCTTCACGCCGCTTCACGCCGCTTCACGCCGCTTCACGCCGCTTCTCGCCACCCGAGCGCGATGAGCAACGCCGCGGCCGGAGATAGGCCGTGAGGCGATACCCGAAGACGAGACAATGGAGAGAGATGGCAGAGGCGAAGGGGCTTCGGAGTCCATCAAGTCGTAATGTATGCTCTGGATGCGATAGCTCAGAGGTAGCCTCTGCAGTATTGTAAAATCGAATTATCTTAGGGTTCGAGTCCTGATGGTGGGGATTTTTGTTCTAACTACATAAAATTAAACTAAACCACTATGGATGACAATTCTAGCGGTAGGATGCTCATAGAGATAGTGTTGTGTGATTTCTCCGAACCACAATAGGTGAATGCAGGAGCGTTACTTTAGTAATCAGGCTATAGATTGCGTGCAATATTCCCTTCCTCATCTTTTCCCTTCTCACCATAAACAAACACACTTACGTGCACACCTCACCATCAATTTAAAGGTACTAGTTAGAATCTCGGAGCTAGAGGTGACTGGAACTGTGCTGTGAGCCTGGAAAATACCTGGAGAGGAAAAAGCCCGCAAGCCGTCTTGTAGGATGGCACATTCTAGCAGAGTTCAAGTGGGGAGAGGAACCTGGTGTCTCCCCGGGCACTTCTCTTCACTGACTAACGGTGCAAGACTAATGACCAAAGTTGTCGCACCCAGAATTAATACTCAATTGCAATGTAGTCGATATAAACCGACAGTAGACAGTTGTAAATCAGAGCAATGGACAATTGCCGAACAAAAGGTTTTTTGTATTGCAAAAATCCCGAGCATCAGGACCGAATGCCGAAAATAATTCTAGATTTGAAGAAATGGTGAAAGGCGTAAACTGAGAAAGTGATGGTGCTTGCGAGCCGCTTTAGACGAGGCAGTAGGTATCTATAGTTATCACTATAGGTTGTAACTATAGCTTATAGTGTAGCTGTAGCTATTTTTTATTACAACTTACAGTTAACATGTGTATGGAGCGGGAAATGACATCTTTCCGATACATAATTAAAAATTAAATAGTGTCATATAAACATGAGGATCTGTCAATTCCGCAATATATTATATGTCCTATTGGTCTCCAAAGTCCCCTCATAAGTTTCACTGTTCTAAATTCAGTAAACAGATGAACAGAAGTAAACAGACCCATACTACTCTCCTTACAGATAAAGAAGAACCAAAAAGATGACTCCTTACTACATATATTATTCTCTTCACCTCTTAACAGAATCGTGGCACAATGACCATTACTCCCTTTACATTCTTCTGCCTGTTAACACACTCCCTTCGATCTCCGAACTCTTGTGATTTGAGGCGATGTAAAGATGATGCGGTGACGGCCTTAACGCAGTGCGGAGCGGGGAAGGCTAAGGCCATCGCAGTGTCGGGCGGCGGCGGTGATATGACACAGCCTCATTACGAATAACATTGCACCAATAACCACAAACTATGTATGACGATCAAACTATTTTTAAACAAAATATAAAGTAAGAAACGTAATAATTATTTAGGCTCATGCCGTCCTAAAATCTAAGAATTACTTGAAATTAAATTCCACTGTTCTACGTAGAGTAGAAATTAGAGCAATGAAAATAAACAGAAACATAATACTCGCCTTAGAGATAAAAAGGAACCAAAACATGGCTCCTGAATATATTATTCTCTGTTTACAATCTCCAGCTTGTTAACACATTTCCTTCTATCTCCGAACTCTTGTCCTTTGAGGCGATAGAAGGATGATGTGATGACGACCTTAGAGTGGGAGGGCCCGGTAGAGTGGGGAGAGCGAAGGTTCGCCCCGTGTCGGCTGGCGCCAGCGATAAGGCACAGGCTCATTACGTGTTACACTAATGACCACGAACCACGTCTGGCCATTCCAAAGATTTTAAACAAAATATAATGTATAATAAACAATTAGTATCTCGTCTCATGCAGTCCTAAATGTAAGGATTACTTGAGATTAAATTCCACGTTCCAAGATCAGTTCACAATTAGATGAACGAAAATAAACAGACACATGATACACGCATTACAGATAAAAAGGAACCATAACTGTACATATTAATCTCTGTTTCCAATCTGCGGATACGAAGTAAATAGACCCATATTACTCTCCTTACAGATAAATAAAAACCAAAAACGTGAGCCCTCCTTACAACACATATTATTCTCTTCGCGTCTCAATCGATTCGTAAGTACAATAACCATTATTCCCTTTGCACTCTGCTGCCTGTTAACACATTCCCTTCGATCTCTCAACTCTCGTGTTTTGAGGCGATGGACGGGTGATGCGGCGATGGCCTTAGCGCCAGAGCGGAGAGGGCAAGGGCGCGCGCCGTGTCGGGCGGCGCCGGTGATAAGGCACAGCCTCATTACGGCGAGCGCGTCGCGCCGCTTAGGCACGCGTGCGCACGCGCTCACGCCGCGCAAGACGAGGACTTGAAGAGCTCTTCGGGCGACTCGGGGCGCCGCGTTCACGCCGACACGTTAGACTTGGCGGATAGTTTGAAGATGGCACTTCAGGAACGCCGCCCGCAGCCCCGGTTTCGACTCAATGCCCGGCAGCCATTTCGTGAAAGCGACGCCGCGAGATCGAGATTATGATGAGCGGTGAAACGGGGCTTAGATGAAAGGGAATTTAAATAAAAAGATTGAAAATCGATTAAATGAGTGAGAAAATTGTAGATATTTTGGCGAACTGGTTCCTCAGAATTGGCTCTATCGAGAATTTAAGAGGCAGATAAAAAGATGGAGAAAAAAGAAATTCGAAGAAATCTGGAGAATAAAAAAAAATAAAATATAGATTTTTTACAAAAAAAAATATCGAACACTACATTACTAATAATAAGTTTTATAGTTTAGATTGTTGAACAATAATAGATAAAAGAACTAGATAAGAAATAAAAATGAATCTGTAGACATGCTTTTTACCCGATAATGAGATAATTAACACAGGGAGAAAATTGAATACACACTTATACGGAAAAAATACAGACACATAACGAAAAATCAAGGTTAAGCTTTACAAACTTTTCAAAAATGCTAGTATGAATTATAATAATATATCTTTAATTATATATTCCAGAGAATATATTTAATGGAAATATTAATTTAATTGATATATTTCAATTTAATTTATTGCAACTAAAGACTTGTGGTTATTATAAAGGAAATAATTTTTATGCTCTAAAAAACCTTCAAATACGCTTATTATGTATAGTTTTTATGACCTAAAAGGTTCTGAAATATGCACTTATATATGTAATAAAAATTAACATTTAAAATTTAATTTTCTATAAAAAATCTTTCTTCATAAAGTTCACAAGTGCTTGGAATGAAAAGATATATTTTTGTTCAAACATAATACCATCTACTTTACTTCGCGGGAGAAAAATTGAAGCAAATATTCATCGTAGTGAAGTACATTGTATGTTTTGTTGCATTTCTTCTACCTGGTTTAAAAATATATCAAGAAATGTTCTACATTTGCACAAATATTTTACCATCTATACAAAAGAAAAAACTCAAAATGTGACAAGCTCTTTCTAATCAATGAAAGCTCACAAAAAATAGTTGATTCTATGAAAAGATGAAACATTTTAAAATTCTCTATTTGAACGACATATGCTAAATATGTGCCTGTAATTACACGAATACGCACCAACAGAGAAAATCAGCAAAATATGCACAAATATGCACTATCATGTTAGTCTTCATAGCATCCAGTACCGAATCAAATATCAAGAAATTTCTTTACTTTGTTCAAGAAAGGCGGATGAAAATTGGGGTAAAAAATGATAATGATAAGAAGAAGAAGACGAAAAATGAACCTGTAGGCAATACAATATTTTTAAAATTATATATTGTTAAATGTTGTAAAACATGCTTCTAAATAAATACAGATTATATTTTCAGGAAAATAAATTGTGGCATGTAAACATGTGCACAAGCTCAGATATTTTTTCTACGTCTTAAAAGTCCATCACTAACTATGAACTATCCCAATTAACTCTAAACGACTCTGACTCTCAAATTTCATCTGCAGTGAGTGTATCATCCATACTCATTGTACTAGATCAGTTCCTAGATAAGGGATTGCTGATAAGAGGTTAGTAATAACTGTGGCTCCTCAAAATGATATTTGTCCTCATGGTATTTAGTATTATAGTATTATATAAGAAATGCAAGTATTTATTAAGAAATACTGATTAACAAAATAGTGGGTTTAACATGGAGTATACAGAAAGCAATTTAGTCCGTGTTTTCAGAATCCACGTGGGACCTTGATACCGAAAAATTGGTTTACGGCAACCGTCCGTCCGTCCGTCCAACCGTCCGTCAGTCCATTCGTCAAACCGTCCGTCCGTAATTTACTTTTCTTAAAGCTTACGTTATGTTGGGATAAAACTGCATTCATAAATAGCGTGCTGTTTACAAGTGTTGAGAATGGGTTTAGTTGGTGCGACGTTCTAAATATTTTCACAAATATTGTATATCCTTTCTTGAACGCGTTCAAACTCAAATGACTTGTACTTTCATAGTATTTCGTGATCATGATGATCGTTATTATTATTTTCATATAGTTTTATGATTGCCTTGTTTACAATAGGTTATGAATTACATTCTAAATCATTGCATTGTATAATTTTAATTAAATATGACCCTATTATGTAAAAACAAATGTACTTCTTGTAAGATTTAAGATACTCATTAACAGATTGAATAATGCATGTGGTGTTTACAATGAGAAAGCTATTTTGCTTTCTTACATAATGAATATTTTCAATGTTATTATTTCATGTCATACATTCATATTAACTATTTTGTTACTGTCAAAATTTGATTTTCGAATGCGTGGTTAATACAATGAGATTAAAAGCAGATCGTCAAAAACTATTATTTTCCCTTTCAGCTCTCCTTCTCCAAATACGAATTTACAATTCAAATAAGCGAGGAATTTCACTTTGAGATGATTTTTTCAACCAACCCTTCCGCCCCCTAGCACGATGCTGTCGTTCAACGATGAACTCTCATCATATCTCGAGATCGTCTTAAGAAACAGCGACAAACGAAGCCAGTAGAAACTTGTTTCATTTCATTAAAACTTACAGTACGCTCGTTCTCTTGTCGTAGCCCTCACCATTCCGTCGCAATAAAGTAGGAAGTTTCAAAGCTATACCTTCCGAAGGCATCCCGGCCAAAGCGCGTAAGCCCAGTCTGCCTTCTTTCGCCTTTGTGAGAGAAGTCTCACATCTCTTCCCTGAGTTTCTGCTCTCTCCAAGAAAAAAATCTTGTTTGCGCATCACTACGACAATCCGCCGCCGGTGCCTATTAATCGGCAAAATGAGACTTCGACTTCCCGGAAGGCGACGAAAACAATGGCCGTTCGTGATGGCCAACAACAATGCGAGCACCTTCTTTTTTTGGCGAGTGAGAGGGGATTTCAGAAAGCTGTTTGATGGGATTTAAAGCGTATATTGTAACTAGTTTTCCATGGGTCAGGCAAAAAATATTTAAAATATATAATTAATAATATGTCAATGTACGTGTTAGCTTTAAGAGTATTAATTATGAATCGTAGCATAAATACGCACATTTTTGCACACTTCTCTCTGTAGTTAACACCAGACACAATGTTATCCTTTGAAAAATACAAGATTTTTAATATAAAAAATCTGAAGGATACATTTTTTTGTTTGATTGTATTAAATGCATTTTATTTAAGGTATGTTTTTAATGTATGTTCGGTATGTATTTCCATACAATTTTAAAAATCATACTTCTATTTAATACTATTTTGAAAATGACTTCTCAATTTATCCAGTTGTGACATTTTCTGATATTAATAATAATTATCATTATACTTATTATTTTATAAATAACCTAAAGGGTGTCACCTGGAGTCCAATTAAATGCAAATAACAATTGCATATCGTCATGCACGCTTACATGATTCAATTATACTTTTCGCACTGGTTCAAACAGAGTTGTCAAATAATGAATAATGAATTAATTAGAAAATTATAGAAAAGAATCACAACTAAAATATCGCGGTTTCTTCCGAATGAGTATCCTATTTCATTGTCATCAGCCATACAGATATGCAATCCGCCGTGCAGCAGTGTATAGCGAATTGCTTTCTCACTGTACACTTACACCACCTTTTTCCCTCATTCACATTTCAGACATATATATGAATGGTAAACCTGTTGGGTTTACCATTCATATATATTGTATATGTGTTCTTATATTGTATATTTTAATTTATTATATATTTACATTTCTATACACGTATATTGTATTAAATATTGTATATATTATGTATTGCATATTTGTGTAATATGTAAGTTTATTTATCTAAATGTTAGTATACATGTATTTTCATTTGTTGTATATGTATGTAAATCTACGTGCATGTTCTAGGTAAGATACATTTGCTGTTTTTTAGTTTAATTTGTTTTTTTATCGATTTTTCATATACTGTTTTTATTGAAATTGTGTTGGTAATTGTGAATGTACTTTCATGTTTCTACATTCTTCCACCGGGCAACATCTGCCCAATTGTAGAATAAAGCTTATATATCTATATGTTTGACGAATAACCGGATTAAATACATGCAGAAGAGTCATTTCAGCTAAAAAAACACCGGCGTGTACCTCATAATATTAACAATAAATAATCACTTTACTATTTCTGTCGCAGAAGCATAATCCCCAAGAAAGTGTTCTTTGAAATGATACGATTTTGTCACAGATTGTAAGCACCTCCACTTGATATGCGTATCCAATACTCACAGCACTGATGTATAATGAAGAAATCATTAGCACCATTTGTGAACAGGGAGCATACAGCAATTCAGACGGCCAGGACGAGACGGCGGGTAGGGTTCTGAAGGTCTGAAATCGAACAGAGTGCAGGTAAGCGCGCGATATACATCTGTCAGACGTTACACCTCAATGCCTTCAATTTACACATTTGCTTCTTTTTCGTTTGCATTCGAAAAATTAAATTTTTATTCACCGATACTACGTGTAACGGTCCTCCGAGCTTCTATTTACCCTAAGCATAATCGTCTGGGAGGGAGTTATACAAGAAGAAAATCTAGCAAGATTCTGCTGTGCAGAAACGCAAAACGACCTTAGAAACATTCGTTCATCAAATGGAGATTGTTTTTTTCCTCCCCTCCTCGAAAGGTATTGGACAGCCCATAACCCAGTTTCTGCTAGAATACCCACACTTTTCTTTACAGAAATACTGATCGTTAGAAATAGTTTTTCATCAAAGAAGAAGAATGATTTCTTATTTTTTCAGGCAACTAATAGGTTACTCTAAATGTGACTATCAGATAATCATAGATACGTAAACACTTCCTTGGATGAAATCCTCGGCGAAAACCTCAAAGCTGAGATCAATCAGTACTATTTAGACCAGTTTCTACTCGAAATGTGCATTTCTTACGTCATTTCTTTTCAGAATCACTTAATTCCATAGCATGCTCGCCCTCACAAACAAACGAACTTAAGAATGTTTGAACCTTAAAAGCTACTCAGTGCACGTAGTCACCTCCGATTATCTCTTCAGTAAAGGTTTACTCAGAAAAGGCAGCGCCATGAAAAGCCAAGAGTGAATAGGCACCTTTTACACGAGAAGGCCTTACAAAGAATCCTTTGAATCGGTCGCTGCGCACCGAATGCTCAGCACAAAGAAAAACTGCGGCCGCATGTAACGCTTTTATGCACTATTCATGGTCGAGCTGCCTTACGTGAATGCAGTACTATCTACGAGACATACGCCGTCGAGAAAATATCGAAATGGCTCTCTCAAGATATTGTGTGTTTTTGGAGTAAACAGGAAGTAACTTGGAAATTCATCGTATGATCAGTTTATTTACCATATATATTAACTTACGTTTTAGAATATTCTTAAGATTAAGAGATGCAATTATCTCTGTTGCTTTGAAAAACTAAGAAATTATTAGTAAAAAACTCAAGAAAGTAACAACAACAATAATAATAATAATAATAATAATAATAATAGTGAATATTATTGTTAATCATTTATCATACAACTTGGTACAAATTAGTTCAAATCCTTTGAGTGAATTCTCATAAAACTCCATAGAAGTAAAGTTCTTGAATCTGCATGAACGATTTGTAAAATCCTCGCATAGAAAACTAAAAGGATAGTATTGCATAAACTAACTTTCCCATTGAACATGCATAATATTGCGTTATCAAACGATGCTGTAAAGATGGGTACATGAGTATAATGTGATGTAACTAAGTATGTATGTGAGGCACGAGCAAACATCGTATATTTCATACGATTGTATTAATACCCATTACATCGAGTTTCATATAGAACTTTTCCTACACTAATTATATCTCCTATAAGTTAAGATTTTAACGGTTACGTGGCATACAGTGTTCATCTAACGCTAACTACTGGACTGGAACCTATGCGTCGGATGTCCTACGTGACATTGGTTTAGCATAAGCAAAGTCAGAGATCAAACGAGCAGTACACCAGTCTAGTTAGGATTCAATTTAATAACGAAGTGTCGTGAAGTTCAGTTTCTGTTCTTATTTGTTGATGCATTCTCCAAAGACTATTCCAGTATTTTGATTTTATTCTGTATTTTGGACAATGGGGACGGGCTTAGGCGTCACCTAATCATGTTTTGTCTCGGTACAGTAATAAAGCGATACATTTATTAGAACAATGACCAATGATTAATTTTTTCTCAACTGAAATTTTCCCTACGATTGGTCAAACACCTTTTACCATCAAGCTGTTTTGGAGGGACTATAATTACGCAACGACTCGCAGCCATCTACTCTACATCATCTTAAGAACAACATTATACAATGGAATTAGAATTATTAACTAAGCACTCCGAAAGAATGGTTATCTCCCATAACTATTGAAAATACACAATACAAACAAATTAAACCTTCATACTGACGTACAATTTTCCATCTCCTTAGTCAACATGCATTTCGACCGCGTAGCAGTCATCTCTAGAACTAGCTTCCTGTCATTTCTGTTTGAAATGTTTCCAAAGAAATGTTTCATTGCATTGACTGTCAACTATAGAAAAACAACCGAAAAACTCGGTTCCATTTGTAAATTGAAGCACCCTCGCAAGCAAAGCGCCACTGCCCTTTCCCAGCGCTTCTTGGGGAGGGGGGCGGAGAGACGCTCGCAGAAATGCGTCGTGGCGCGGAGCGGCGCGGCGCTCGCCTCTACGTGCGTACGCAGCGCAAACACGGAGGGCGTGGGGGTGCGCCTACCGGGGCGTTAGGAGGCGGAGGACAAGCAGACACAGATGAGGAAACGGAGGCGGAGGCAGTGGCGGTGAGAGGAAACGGCGTTGGCGGTGGCGGATGACGGGCTGTGGAGATGGTTGTGGTGGTAGAGGTGCCAGGGCCAGTGGCAGTGGCGGTAGTGGTGGCGCTGGCGGTGGTGGTGGCTGTGTAAATGGCAGTGGAGATGGCGCTGGTGGTTGGGGGAGGTAGAGGGGATGGAGATGGAGACAGGTGCGGGGCAACAATGCTGAACCTACTGGCAATGGTGTTGGTGACGGTGGTAATGGCGGTGGCGGTGGAGGTTGTGGGAGCGGTGACCAGGACGGGGGCAGTAGTGGGAACAGAGATGGGAACAGGTGCGAGAGCAGCAGTGCCGGTGATCGCAGTGACAGTCGTGGTGATGGTGGTGGCAGTGACTGTGGAAATGGGTGTTGCTGAGGCGGGGTCGGAGACGGGGCAGGGGCAAGGGCGGCAGTGCCATTGGTCGTTGTGGCAGGGTGGTGGCGGCGTCTGCGGGGAGGACAGAGACGGAGGCAGTAGCGGCGGCGGGAGTGGCGAAGGCAGCGGCGGCGGCAGCGGCGGCGGCGGCGGCGTTGGCGGCGGCGTTGGCGCGAGTGCGGGTGCGAGAGCCCGGCACGCGGCCTGGCTATTTCGCGCGAATTTGCATACGTAACGAACTCCATTCCGGCGGTGCGCAGCCCTTTGAGCCGAACCTGGACGGCGGCGGCAATGGTGACGGCGGCGGCAATGGTGACGGCGGCGGTGACGGCGGCGCGGGCTTGGAGGTAGACTCTGTGATAGTGCTGGTGCAGTCGGAAAAGACAAATGATGGGATAGGTGGTGGCATTTGATAGTAGAATGGTTAATAGTGGCAGTAATAACGTGTGTGGTGGAAGGCATCGAGCATATGGTGGAAGCGATGATCATGGCGATAGCGTGGGAGGAACGGAAATATTGAAATTTATACTATTGATTCAATGATTAATGGTACTGAAGCTTATATTCGAAAAGTGGGAGGTAAACGAGATAGCAGTGGAAATGAAGTCAGAGGTGATGGTGATTTTGATCAGCTTTGTGATGTGGTGTTGGTATTTGAGCAGTAGTTGGTGGTCTTGTTGAAGGGTTACTAATGTTTTGCATGTGTTTTTCGTGGTTTAGAGGTGGCTGGCGTGATGACAGCCAACTGCAAATTAAGGCGGTTAGTGTTGAAGTTGGCGGTTGTATCGGCCGTGTACAATAATCTAGAGCAGAGGATGGTGTTGGTGGGTGGTGGTGGGGGAGGTATAGGAGAGGGTGAGCTCGGTTGTTTTGGAGTTGTTAAGATGTCAGCCTGTAATAAAGACGATAATTGTGATGTGTGAGATGGAGAATGCTACGCTCGTAGTGGGAGAGGGATGAATGATTGTGAGGAAGTTTGGGACGATGAGTACAGAGGTGGTGCAGCTGGCAAAGGTGTTAGTACATGAAAGGGGAAGTGTAATTTGAGTAGATTGGAAGTCGAGATAGAGTAACTCTACATCGGTCGAAGACTTAAGCTGACGTGACCGCAATGTGCTGTAACGATAAACACATCAATGGTAGAAGAGGTCCTGCTTTCAAATGCGCTCTGGAGCTTTGATGTCATATATACTTACAGAGCAACTTGGAGAGGAAGCAGAATTGCAAGTGAGCTGCAACTCCACCAGTTATGATAGTAATCTTGCTGCTTGCTGCTGGTTGTGCTGAGAAATGACTCGCTCGAGTACATTCCAACCAAATATAAAATTATATGTCGGTTTATTTACTTTTAGCTATATTATTTTTTATGTATTTCACTTTTGTCTTTTATATTGTCTTATTTCTTTGGTTTCTAGTTAAATTAAATACATTATTGTATATCATTACGATAATTTATGCAATAATTCATTAAGATAAATCCCATGTATTAAATATGGAGAAATTTGATATTAAAATTATATTATAAATACGATTGATATTATCATTTTAATTATAATTGTACTTTTATTGTGCTAAAATATATTAAGGCTCCACTTTTTCAGTTCTTAAATGTATTTATTTAAAATGTATTTTTGCCTCGCGATGGATACCAAGATAGCATTCGCATACTTATTCTAAATTATAGTTATATATTTTATTTCCCACGCTGTATAATCATTTGAATGCCAAACTGGCATGTCATGGAAATTTGTATGGTGGGTCAATGGATCGAACGATTTAATATGTATTTAAATGGAAAAAACCACTGGGAAATGTTATTTATCCCGAAAAAAGCCAACCATGTTTTCATTACTCTAAAATAATTTCGTACATTTTTAATTGGAAATTGTTTAATGAATATTTGAAATGTTTCGTCAAAACAAATAAATGCATACAAACGAAAACAACACTGAAGTTAGAAACTCAAATACAAGAGTTGAAAATAAACAGTTTTCCCTTTTTAAATTATTTACGATGAAATACATCAGTGGTTTAGTGGAATAAGCGTTCACGTCCGTTTTTTAGTGATTTTCGATTTGTATGGCCTTTGTGTGCTTTAAAGACACTTTTCTCAGTGGAAGAAATGACAAAGTCGATCCTATCTCCTAATTTCACATTCATTTTCATTGGCCTACGATTTTTGTCATTTCAATAGTGTAATATAATCACCCTTTCTATAAAACATTGAATATTTAACTAGACCTTTCTTGCACCAAGCCACAGATATGATTTTTGTTCCTACCTTCACCATGCTTGACCTGTTTAACATTTAGGGATCATCTTTTCACTAAATTCTGGAATCATTTGATACTATAATTAAACATATCACATTAATCAGCGTTCATTAAAAAATTATGTAAAATTTAATTTCCATTGGCAGATCACCGTTGACGTTGAGAAGTCACAATCCATCAATTTACAATACACGCTTAAATTTGGAATAAATGAATTAATACATTTTTCTACAGCTTTATGAACGCTGTTACTATGAATTTCGCAATATACTAAAATCTTTCAATAGACCTAAAATGTTTAACATGATTAGTGAAAGCTACACGGCCCAATTTATCCAGCTTGCATCGTCCTCCTCTTTTCTCTCAAGTAACACTTCATTTTCCCCATTATTTACTTTTGTGTGTTTCTCAATTGGTCCCTTACCATCGCAGCGCTTTCAACTGTTCTTAACCAGATGCGTACTTTAATATTAAATTACATAACTTCTTGCTTTTGCTGCGGCGTAATACCGTATTTTGTCGCAAATTTTTTTCAAGCTTTATTCTTTTTGACTAAGTGTCCGAAGTATGTGAATTATACAGTGTTAGAATATTCCCGCTTGCACTATTCGCACTTCGGAAGGGAGCGGTTTTCTTCCTCCCATCATGGCGAGATCCGGCTCCGAGCCTACAAGTCGGCTTGCAGGGTTTTCCCTAATCAGGTATCTCTCACCAGCGGGACACAGCCTCAGCCGGGACCAGCTCTAAGCCCCCGACCTGGTGCGGACAGGGTAGGATAAGTAAGAGGAACGATCGCGCTCGGTTCGTGGCCCGTTTGTTGAGATGCTGATTCGGCTTTCATCTGATGTTGATCGGAGAAACTACGGAAAAACTATCGATCACAGTAGCTATTCTCCTCCAGTCAACGGCTGATCTCGCTACATGCCTGAACATTTTGTTATCCGTCTGGATATTTATTGCCGTGACATAGTTGACGTCCTATGTCACCTAACCTGAGCTTCGCACTAAATAAAGATGTTTCTTTTCTTTAATGGTGATGTTGAGAAGACTGATGAACTTTTTGCATTAATGTGCGACAAGGATTTGTATTTACATTGTTCGTGTTAATGGGACATTGGGATAGTGGGGCATTGGAATAAATATGGGACTTTGGAGATTCTTACGAAAAAATGTAGTTGTGATTTGAGGCCTAGGACGTTTATGGAATATACATTTTTATTTTGGAAGCGTCACCTGACGAAATATGAAAAAGATGGTGTACCAATGGTGTCTATCCAAGATGGGTAACCAATGATGAGATTTTAAATTCATTAGAAATTGGTTTGTCTAACGTGGGGCACATGTGTTAATAAATACTTGCGATTTTATCTTTACAATATTTAATTTATTATCTCAGTCAACTCGTTTCACGAAGATTAAGAACATTATTAATAAATTGTTGAGTTTAAAATCAACAAGAATTATTAAAATGCATCAACATTCATAGGGCTATTTAATATAAAATGATGGATCATCAAATTCAAATTACATGTGCAGGTTCTGAAGTCTGAATATTCATTAACAGCAGTATTTTCGTAGTTATAGTACGTAAAAGCAATAAAAATTTACATACAATTCCAGCAAAATACAAATTCTAGGGAAGATGAGGTATTGAATTTAACAGGCGGTAAATTTGAAATGATTTATGTCCATAACGCATTTCATAAATTTAATACAAAAGCTTTATTAGCATTAGAGGAACGTTGAATATTTGATGGAATGAACAGACTTGGTGCATTGAATAGAATTTTTGGAATTATCGGTAATTCAGTTACAGTGTACATGCCTCATTTGCGTGCAAAGTGTAAACATTGTATCCTGTGACTCAATTGAAATATGGCATGTTTTCCTAGCCAACCTGCAAACATTTAACAATAAGCTTTAATTAATTAGCCTTGTTCAGTTAGAATTTCATCCTCCAGGATCTAGATAAAGAGATAAGTTTCATTCTAATTAAATTACAAAGTGAACTAGAACTTCAATGCATTTTTTGCAGATGTTCTAGTACTTGTAGCCTAAATAACTACAGACACTCCAAGTAACAGTTGTTCCGATATCTGTTGAAATGGCGCAATTTAATCTAAACAGAGTGATTAGCTGAAAACTGTTAATAAAATTAATTTTATGATATACAAAATTAAACGCAATCAAAATGTTTATTTGAATTACTACGTCGGGAAATGCACTTCAAGAATTGTATCCCATCTCATAAATGAAAGATTTTTGAAACACGAATTGAAAGAATACAACACACATGAATGGGATACTAAAACCACAAACAAATATTTCCCTACAAAAGCGCGTTAAAATAAATAAGGGGCTATGTCAATGAACAAAAACATATTTTAAGATTGATAATGGGCCATCCATAAATTACTTTTTTACGCATATTTGTAGTACTATGAAAACCCCCCTCTCCCCCTGTATCGCACCTCTAACACGTGTTTGAACTTCATCTAAATAATTAAGTTAGGTTTTTGACTACAACCTAACACTTACAGTAAGTTAAAATATCTTATATTTATATTAAAAGCATTTTTATTCATTTTATTTGTTGTTCCGCATTAAAATTTATAATAATTTAAGTTAGAATTAGTTGGCTATGCTGATTGCACCTAACAATAAGATTGAAGACAATTTCTGATTGAAGAAAAAATGCATAGACGAGACAATTTCTGACAAGTAGCCGTACCTAGCAGCGTAATACATGGACAAGAGACTACTGTGGGAATTCAATGGTATATTACCATAAATTGATGAAAAAATATTTACATTCATTATAACAATTGCATTATAAGTTCTTTAATTTCTTTATTTTTAATTTAATTTGTTAATATCTTAATGTTTCAGTACGTAAGTGAATAAAATAAATTATTTCAGCAAATGTTTGAAAATTTAAAAAAAATATGAACGTTACGAAATTGTAAGTAAACACCCGTACCCCTACGTAAGACAGCGTAACGCTGCTTCGACCCCTCCCCCTTCTTTAGCGTTACGTAATTTACCGGCGACCCCTATGTGAACAATAGGAAGTTTTAACGGCAGGCGTAAGGAGAAGTCCTTAAAATATGTTGATCACGTGATTAACAACTTAATACGCTTGTAATGGACAAAGTTCAGAAGAGTGTTAGCAATATCGTCATTGCATTACGCATTTTGACAAAAGAAGCATTTCAAGCGTTGAACAAAGAATTTGCATAATATATCAAAGAGTGCAGGGTATTGGAGAGAGATATCAACCGCGATACGAGTCAAGAGTATAACAAATCTACATTGTACACGGAGTTTTAGATTTTGTGGCCCTCCGCGATGAGTATGCAATATAGGAGTTTGAATCGGCTTTTCTTGAGAATGTAGAATGTGTCTTAAAACGGCGTTCGGTAGGAGCGTAAAACATAACTTTACCCAAAGATGTGATGTCAACTTCTTTTTCGCGAATTTCTTTCCTGTCATCTCTTCAATATTTCCCGTTAATTCTTAATGGCGTTGTGGAGTTGATAAGGATTAACTATAAATGCCCCACTTACAAGAATTGGTTTATCAGAGTTGGAAAAATGCAATGCAAAGTGTCATTCGACGCGCTACTGTTTCCTGTTACGTAACTGAACATTTGTTTTGTATCCATTCTGAAAATTCTAAGGAATGTCTGTAAAATACGCGTTTTTGGTGACTACCCTTAACCTAAAGAAGTGATCAATAGCTCTTCCGATTCCTCTCGACAAGAGAAACGTTCTGACACAATTCTTAGCCGGTTCTCTTTAGAAAAAACGAGTATATTGGCAAAACACTGTGAATTACTATACTATCTTTATGGCAAATACATGAATAGTTTCTACTTGATTCATTAGACTGACGATAATTAAATCTAATTTTGTAATGAAACAAAAACTTAAAGAAGAAGTTTAATCGATACTACTTTTGTAAATTTCTATGCCCAGAAATGGACAACTCCGCCACCTGTAATATGTTTAAAACTTATGTTTAAATGAACTTTAAAAATCACAAATATTTTTTTAAATGGAAATACCCAACGGAGTTGCCACACTAAATTAATATTATGTAATAGACTAAATATTGAATTGATATGACTGTCACATGAAATTAACAAAGAACACAAATATCCTTATTTTTGAAAACCAAAAACGTATTTCATAAAAAAGTATTTATTTCCAATCACGATGTTTTGTGTATTGGTTTCATGCGTCAGGTGTGTACATAAAATAAATTATTGGACATTTTCTCATCTGAAAGTAAAAGATTTATGTATTTATGAATATTTGTGTTTTATTTTAATGGGCTACGTTCTGAAGCAATTGCAAGCCGTTGAATATCCTGCTTCAACCTTAATTATGGCGGAGGCGGTTTTCTAAAATGCAACGTATGTACCATTGCATGCACGAGGCTGTTCTGTGGATGAGAACTGTAGTGAGTTTCTGGGTGTTGGAGCTATAGTATTTCATTGAATGGCATTAGATGAGTCAGTCGGCCACGAAAGCCGAAAACGTGGAGAGGCAGTGCGAAAGCAGAGAAAATATCGACAAAACATTCTGCAAAAAAAAACAAGAAGACATTCTGCAAAGTATTTGGAATAACATATAAGACATTATCCACTATAATGGAAGGAAAAAATGTAGGAAATGATAAACAGTGAAAATGAGGAAATAAAACAAAAAAGAAAACACACTGAAGTATATAAAATGCTGGTAATATAAGTATTTGAGAAGTGTGCTAGAGATCAGGCCCAGAAATGAATAAAAAGAATATCTCGGAGAGATTCTCAGAATATTACATTCATTCAACACCTTTAAAGAGTTATATCCTGCGGCACATATCTCTTGCTACATTTACAATAATGTATATGCAACAAACTTTTCCATCTTTAAATTTCTTCATCTTTATTAAGTCATCCTTGTTCGACATGTGAATTAAAAATCTGAAAATTCAATTAAAAAATCTCTTCAGTAAAAAAGAATGTAAGCTGAAATTGGAGTGTCATCTTTGCAAAGTTGAAACTTCCAAAGAACACACAAATTGTTTCTTGAAAACGTCGCGGTAAATCCAGAAACAAGATTAACGCTTATCTGACGAATATGTTTTGACTCGATTTTGATATCAAACAAAATAGGTCTTTAGCAATGATATTAAAATACAAATCAATATATTGATTAACATCAAAGGTTTCTATTCACTGCGACCCTACCTTGTTGACTAATTACCAAGTAACTAGGCGACGATCCAATTTGTACACTGTATCGAGCATTCTGCCTTGTGTTCTCTACAGTTCTTTTCTGTCCAAATTTCCCAATTCGTGCTGTGAGACTCTGATACCAAAACAGTGGATAAATCTTGTTCCTATAGTTAGTACATTTCTTTCTCGAACACATTGTGAAGTCAAAATACACGTTTGTGGGTCCATGACAGAACAAAATTCGTTAACAATAAAACAATTGTCCATCTGGGGTCAACGCTAGCGCCTAAACCGTCCAGATGATTTTCTCTGAAATTGATCTTCCAAATCAAAATTTCCAAAACAATCAAACATTTTTAACAGATTAGAACTTTAATGTTAAAGATAGGTATTTTTTCTTTAATTAATTCTGTTCTTCAAAGATAGCTCTTAAATATGTTATGCCGAATTTTTCGAAAATATGAGTAGGTTACAGACAATCCTGCGTGAAATACGAGCGATTTTTAAACAATTATTTTCTCAAAAACAGCTTGAATTTTTCATTATTTTTTCTCAGATAAATCAAAGTATATCTATAAATTAGCCGCCCCATTTTCGGTGCGGTCTACGCGATTTTCCGTGAACGCGCAGGTGCTTAGTGTCAGTCAGTGGAGATGTCTCCAAAGGACCTGTAGGTACTGCGAGAGGTCGTGGTAATTATTTTAGGCACCGATATTGTGGTGGCGGTCAGGCTAATTGAAGCGCCTGACACTAGTTTAGAGCAATGGTGTCAAGGTCTTCTACTGGTGTCTGTGGCACGAGTCGTGACACCGTAGTATGCCGCGAGTTTCTCTGCGCATCTAGCGTCGGGAAAGGGAACTATTAAGAGTAATAGTAACCGTTTCACAATAGGGATAGCGTCTCTGGTGGCGGGGTAATGAACTGCGTGGAGGGGCGATTTCGTCGTGGCACTCGTGCCACGGACTCCCGCTCGTGGCATCGACCTTGACAATACTGGTTTAGAGGCTCTCCGGCTTCGGGATGAGTTCCCACGTCCTGCCACATGAAGCCATCGCAACAGCAGCAATGCGGAAACACCGCGAAGACCGGCGCGGTCAGAGATGGTCGCCCTACCTCAACCCTCTCCTTCACCGGACGACGGACAGGGGCGTCGGTGCAGAGGCTGATACGCGGCGCGTTCGGCCGGCGCGACAGCGTTAGAGATTTGGGAGCGATAGTTGAGACGAATGTTTAAGTTGAGGAATTTTGTAATTGTACCCTGCACTTTGTATTTGGTATAGATTACGGATCGTTGTTGACTCGGCTTTTCTTTGGTAGATCTCCGAGAATACGGGTTAAACGGGTTTTGTATTTTGGTTAACGATTCTGTAAATGCGGAATGTAGTTGTAATAAACTGGTTTGTACCAACTGGGAAAGGGGGGGAAGAGGGGGTAGGGGTGAGGGGAAGAGAGTGGGGGAATGGGGAGACGAAAAAATAATCCAGACTCAATAGAATAGAAAACGCTCTGGTACGAGAAAGACTATTCTATTCTGTAACATCACTAAATTATTATTTAAGTCGATTCAATCCAAACCAAAGGTAATCGACACAAGTGGCTCGAGAGCTAGATGGTATCGGACAAGCCGTTTCATCCCTAAGCATCCTAAAAGAGAAAATTACACTTTTACACTGTAAAGCTACAGAGATCGTTGAACGGCAAAAACGAATCTTGAAATTCTCTAAGGGGTTTCTTTTCCGTTGTTGAGTATCCACGTCGACTGAATCCAAATCGATTCCCAGGACGAACGCAAGTTGCTTGAAGAACCAAGTGAAGCAACGAAATTGATGGTCGGAGGTTGGGGTGCGCGCACGGGCGGGTGGAGAGTTTCGTGGGCGGCCTTCGCCCACGCAAAAAGCAACCTGCGTCCTCTGCGGTGCGTCGCACCGGATAATCTCAAGCGAAATGTCGAAGGTCGCTGAGGTCGCCTCTGAACGCCTCCGCACTCCTGCCCCTCCTCGCCCCCATCATTCTTTTCCCACTCCATCAGAGAGAGAGGAAGAGAGCTCTTTAGAAAAACCACTTTTCCTCCAGATATCAACTGAGATTTGTTAACATTCAGCAGACGAGGCGCGACGACGACTCTCGCAAAAAGACACGCATTTGCCGGCCGGTTAGAGGGAAAGGCGAAGACAGAGAGAGATGCAGTTGGGATCCAACAGGAATATTGGAAAAAACTGCAGGCGTTCTGTGGCCAAATGGAGTGGAGATGACTGAATGTAGGTGACTCGTGACGAAACGGCTACTGCATACATCTTTCATCGCTGGGGCCAGCGATTTATTCCTGACCAATCCACATCCAGTGGAAGCATGGATGGATTCATGGTCAATATCTTCGCAGATTTTCTTGTTACTCTCTAATATACCTGCCACCATTTCTTCATAATCACTCATGTAATCACGTTAGAAATTGAAGTACCTCAAACCTAAAAAGAACAACAACAAAGTACTAAATTTTGCAAATAACACTCAAACATATTTTTTTGTATTGTTGAGCATAGAAGCAAAAGAATAATTCATTGCATGCTAGGGAACAAAATGTTAAGAATTCTTTTAAAAATCAACGACAATGATAAAATGCAAGTTTCAATACACATTGTATTTCGATCCATTTAAAACCGAGTTGCTTATTATCTCCTAGAATTCTTCTTTTTTTGTGCAATCATTGATGTTCTACTTGCTTCTCAAATCCATATTATTCAAGAAAGCTTCTGTATGTGAGAAAATTGAAAATCTCGTATTGAAAAAGATTTCCTGGGATGATAGTGTTTTACTTCTCAAAGAAAGACCTTGTGTTTTAATTGTCAATTTGTTACCATTCTTTTTTCAACTATTTCGTTATTACTACTCATGTTAATGGTCCCGCTTCGTATTATTATTATTATTATTATTATTATTATTATTATTATTATTATTATTAAGGGTTGTTGTGTAAGAATCACAAGTACAAATGTTACCTAAGTTTAGTAACGAACTAAACTTGGTTAGTTCACTAGCTAAGTTTATCACGATATGATGTGATACCACTCATGTACTGGTTATCTGATGAACTATTTTAGGCATTTTAATAGTATGAATAAATTTATCCTAGTATTATTAATGGTCTAGATATTTGGAACGGGAAATAAAATTTCTATTTACATTTACTAAAATTGTGAATGTAAAATATCAGAATCTTGTATATAATTTAGCTAAATATTAAATAATAATATTCTAAACATATTTCTTCTCTTAACTGTCCATTTTTGCGCACGAGGCCAACGCGTTGATGTTGACAGCGGCGTATTAGAACGGCGTGCGGGCGCTGGAGGGCGGGGGCGGCGAGGGAGCGGCGGCGCCGGATGCGGGCAGGGACACGCCCTCCGCGGGCGATAAGGGGCGGAAGCGGCGCGGCGCACGTCGCTGCCACAAGTTGTCGCAACAACCGACGACGCCGACGCGGACGCGGTCGACGACGCCGACGACGACGCCGGTCACGGCCAACTTGTGCAAACTCCCCCGGGCCACCGGCCGTCCACGCCTGCGCCACGCCCCTCGCCCCGCGAGTGAAGCCATGCCTTCCACCCCGCCCCTCCCTCGCACTTTCGGCGCGCTGTCGCCGCGCTCCTCCCCTCGCACTCCTTGCGCCTACCGCCCCGCGCCGGGCACTCCGGGCTTCGCCTCTGCCTCCAGGGCGCCTCTATGTCTCTACTCCAGGTCGGTGACCCATAACTAGCCCACTTTTCCCTTGGCACGTGTCCCATCACCGCCAAGATTATCCTCCCATGTCTCGCGTACACTCTTCGCATCTTGTGACTCTTATTCCTTTGTATGTCCCATGTTCCAGGTCCATTCCCCGCGCTGAATTCCCCGCGTCCAATCAACCCACTTCATACCTCGCTACTACTCCCCACATCCCACTCCCCCACCCCACAATCCCACTCCCCCACCCCACATCCCACTCCCCCACCCCACATCCCACTCCCCCACCCCACCATCCCACTCCCCCACCCCACATCCCACTCCCCCACATCCCACTCCCCCACATCCCACTCCCCCACATCCCACTTCCCACATCCCACTTCCCACATCCCACTCCCCACATCCCACTCCCCACATCCCACTCCCCACATTCCCGTTCCCCACATCCCGTTCCCCACATTCTCGTTCCCCACATCTCGTTCCCCACTCCCGTTCCTCACGCCTCATATCCTGCATCCATACCTTGTATTCCATACCCTGCATACCTTGCATTCCATACCCTGCATACCTTGCATTCCATAACCTGTCCTCGCCTCTGCGAATAGCGCACGCCTCTTATCTTCTCTCGACTATATACTTGAGGACTGCGAAGCATTACCTACTCACTTTCCCCTCTTTACATACCCTCTCCCACCATGATCCTTCCCCCGCGCCTCGCACATAAACCCCGTGTCGTATGACTTGTACCACATGTCCCGCGACGCATGTCTTCGCGCGTCTATTCCTTAGCCCAACGGAACTCCGCCGCTCCCTTCACTTCCCGTGTCCGGCGCTTCCCACTCCTCGAGACCGGTGTGTGTCCGTCGCAACACGTTTTCGGTCACTTCCGCCCGTTCTCTCACTTCCGCCGGCCGCTCCTCTTGCTCCGCTGGCCCTCCTGCGCATGCCCAGTTTCCGCAAGCAACCTCCCGCCGCCGCTTCCCCCGAAGGAGACGAATCTTGAGAGAAGATCGTTTTCTTTGCAACCGGAAGGTGACGTGGTTCTCGCGATTGAAATTCAGTATCAAACGAACTTTCAGTCATCACATTTATTTCTCCTAGTATATGTTTCTTTAAAAATAATAAACTAAAAACGTATAAACAAAGACTTCAGTGGATTTTTGACACTTCCAATAAATTTTAAAACATTTTTTCGAAACTATTATTTGAATTCAATATTTATGTATTCAAATAGCGTTTTATTACTACATACAACACACGATAACGATAACGGTATCGGTAAACTTAACACGTGCTATTTTATTCTGTGCTTACGGATTTTTCTTGTCTTCTAATTCTTTTCCGATTTTAATCATATACTTAAAAACTCTGTGCCATTTTCTCGCAAATATCGCATCATCTATCCACATATTCGAGATCTCCTTTTCAGATAAATGAGATTATCTCTGCCATACAGCACCGGAGATATACATTGTTCAAAAGATAATACCAATCACTTCAAAAAATCTTCAAATAAGTAATTCATTATTACAAATCAAAATTATTTAAAGGATGACCTCAATTGTAAAGATTATACTCGAGTAATACTAACCTATTATTCTTTTATTCCTGCAAAGGGGAGGAAATAAGCGGAATTAATAGTCACTTTTTTTATCTCTGGACCAATATTTAACAGTGCTGGTAAATTTTATTTCATTCTAGTTTATTATAAGCTAACAATTTACTTTGTTGTGTTAGTTGATATGGAAATTATTTTTATTGCCTCTTGTATGTGAAAGTAATGTATGTAGAAGTATGTAAAAATTGTATTAATACAATTTTTACAATTAGAAACATGCTTATAATAAAAAATGTTTTATAGAACGAATGTTTTATAGAACGAATGATTTTTTTTCTTTGTGGCATTTTATTACACTGGGTCATTATCTCCCCATTGACTGACAATACCTTCGGATGTAACTGGTGATGTTACACATACTAGATTTCGGTTCTTTTCTACAGAATATAAAGCATACATTTTCTGCACGAATACGTCTTCACTCTTCCGTTTACACTTCAACTTCTTTGCAAAGAATTTACTCCTGAAACAGAATTTCGTTTCTCTGACACAGTCTATCGACTTCTCAAACGTTGTTTGGGCTTATACAATTTTCTGGGAACAAATGCAATATGAACTTCTTCCATTTTGTAAATTAAATTAAGTAATAAAGGAATTTGGAGATGATTCATCTTCTTAGAAAAAAATATTAACATTTATTGACGCCAATATTTTAGTAATTTCCTAGTATTTCCATTTCTCATTATCAACCGATTAAATAGGATACCTCAAAGTATCATTATAAATTAAACAAAATATAAAAACACTTAAGAGACAAAAGGAACTCATACGTGTATTTTGCATTTTTATTTTGTTTTGTGTAAAATAAGTTATTTCAAATTAATTTCTTTCCTCTCGATTGTGAAGATCCGTTTAATCGCCGTAAATGTCGTTCATGAGAACATACTTTTTTCAGAAATACATAAAGTGCGAGATCTGCAAATAATCCACAAAATCTCTCTGATAATCAATTTCCTGATTGCGCCGAATTCATACCCATGAATCTAATATGATCCTCTAGAGGTGGCATTTAATTTACCCTACACTGACCTTTGCTGTATATGATCTCATATTCGCTGTCAAGGGAACTAATCTCGTGAATCGGAAATCATGATTCGCAGCCCATATACACAGCTTGTTTCTGATTTCCCCCTTCTGTTCAAACAAGGTAAAAACAAGTCACACACCTCGCATTCTGATTTCATTTCATAACGCAAATTTCCCAGTACATAACATCCACACAGAGCACATTACACAAGGCATGGATTTCATCTCGTGCACTACCTGATATCCTTCACTCTCTTGAGTGAATGCCTTACAATCCCCCTCCCTCCCTCTCTCTCTCTCTCTCTCTCACACACACACACACACACATCTCGCAGACTTCTCTCTATTTGTGTAGATAGATATACATACTAGCCTACCCGTGCGAGAATTCTCGCATATAAATTTCGCCCTTTTCCCTATCTTTCCGTTTCCATTTTAAGAGGAGAAGTTGTTAATGAAACATATTTATTTGCTTAAAAAATTTAAAAAGATAACTTTCAATGTACTTATAGAATTTAAAATAAAAGGAACACTGGAATTGATTTGAAATAAATTTTGAAAAAATGTTTACTCAGTAATATAGACATGTCCTTGGAACAATTCACAATACTTCCTTAAAAACATTTAAAGTAATTATACAGTCTTCATTGACAGTTTGCATTTAGGTTTTCTTGATAGTCACGAAAATATTACAAAACCCTTTTACTCTGGAGAAAGCTGCGTAAAGTTGTCCATGCAAAAATCTGGTAAGCACAATCCTGCCCTTCGAAATATTATTTAACTTTATTACCGAACTTAGAGGCACACCTGTGAGATTTAATTGCCTAAAATATCAAGTAATAAGTTCTCAAGTAATGTTTCATTCCCCTTACAGTAGCAGATTCTGTACGTCTCTGAACAGGTAGGGTAGTGTCGAGAGGCACCGTACCAGCAAAATGTAATAGAATGTTCAAGAAGCTTTAGTCCTAAAGATTACGGTGCAGGGAACGTTCCTTTGTGGCCTTCTGCCTCATTCTTCCTGAAGGCCTTAGAACGCTTTGTGTAGAAGTTATTCAACTAAATAGATTTTAATAATGCAGCATTTTTTGAACAAATTCTTCATGTTTTTAAAATAAAAGTGCAAATCACCACGTCTCCGTGATGTTCTCTTTCTTTAGACCCCTCACTTATGAATATCAGTTGCGTGTGGGCAAACTACCACACATGTGGGAAGACAAGTTGGGAGCTTAGAGCTTGTCCAGCTGGAGCGGTGTCCCGCTGGTGGTAGATACCTAGTTGAGGAAAAAATTCGTCAGCTCACTATTAGGTCGGCGCCGGATCACGCCATCCAATTAAGAAAGAACACCGTCACTTCCCGATATAAAACACGCACTGTACTTACGGGAATAATAACTTTAGCAGTTGATGCGCCCGAAAAAGCGAATCAATCAATAAACCACTCACACCCTAACTGCTACAACTATATTGTCTTACAGGAACCCATCTTCCAAAACTATTATTTGGAGTCCGATCCTAACTACGCTGCCGGCTAACAGGCACTATTGTACTCGCAGCACAGTTTTATACTCTTCAACACCCAGTTTTTATATGAAGTATCTACGTTTATTTCTTTTTTTACTAATATTCTTTTCGTAGAAAGTAACTCCTGCCACACGGTACCAAATTGTGTTTCAAAAAAACTTCTCCCATCACATATTGGAAAATGTTAATGCATATGAGATAGGTTCTTGGTATCATAATGTAAATTCATTGTTTTGTTTTTAGGTGAAATATCGAGTATATTCATTTTTACTTTCTCGGCTTAAAACGTTATTCGTAAGAAAAGAAAAAGTAATGTAATCGTGCGCTGGAAAAGGGCGAATTTTCCCATAAAAACTCTTATTGCCGGGCAGTGGTAATGAAAAAGTGGATAAATCCTAGTGCTAAATTACACAAAAAATCCTCTAACACATGGTAAAGCCAGAATCCATGTTTTGATGGTTCTTGATACCGAAAATCAATTGACGGCAAAATGTCAGTGGTCGACGCTAGTTCAATAATACTATCATGTTCTGTAATGCATCAAAGATACTTAACAGAGGTCTTGCGATATCTGCCTCTTCGACCTGGCTGCCTCGAGTGGGTCCGGCGCGTGGGGGAGCTACAACTCGGTGGAAAGTCCGGGGCAGTTCGGACGGAGGGATGCGATTTATGGGGCAGAATTGTGTGTGGGCGCCGTGGGAGTCGCGCGGCGAATAGCGGTAGCGGAAGCTGCGCCAAGTTTCAGAAACAGAAGCGCCCGCGCCATGACACAGCTGATGGGCGAGATGGAGATAGAGAAGGCTGGAGCAGAGACTTCATCTACGTCCGGTGGGGAGGAAGAGAGTCGAACTTCTCGAAAACTGGACGTGGTGGGGAACGGATTGTCTGTGCTGGTTGTTGAACCCCTCGGCCGAAGTTCCGCAACGGCCCAGATGTGTGGTTTTGCAGAGAGCGTAACATCTACAGAAGAAGGGTTAACAGTGAGTTGTGTGCTATTGAGATCTTCTAACGTAGAGAAAGTGCCTTGTGCTGGCCCGCACTGTGACCCACCGGCACGACTTTTGCCCGTCTTCATTCGCTGGTCTCCGAGGTTTGGGAAGTAATATTGGCTCTCCATAGAGAATCAGCTCTGCTCAATATAGTGGATCAAAACACACCACGAAAGGCATCCTCCAGCATACTAGTTGAGAGCGGATTGCCACATGCTCGCCACATGCTCACCCCATGCTCGCCACATGCTCGCCACTAGGTTGCCACCGAAATGCCACTGGATGGCACCGGGTTGCCAAATGGTTGCCACCGAGTTGCCACGGGATTGTGACCGCTTTGGCACCCGATTTCCACACACCACACTTCAAATTCAGTTTTGGGAAGTTTAGGAAAGAAACGGGGAATACCACTACCGTTCGCCTAAAGTGACGCGCTTCTCCCAACTTTTTATCTCAATTGATTGATTGATTAATTAAGGTTTAGAGGGCGCTTCAACTGCTAAGGTCATTGGCGCCCATGTCGAAGTATTTCAAAAGGAAATCGGTTCAGTAAGTGTTGCAGATGGAACTTACCCCCTGTATTATGTCAATCTACCAAGAAAGAATACATCTGCATGGTTTTGTTATTACTAATTATAGAACAATATATATGCGACAGGATTCATATTTCTAGTCAAATATCTTTCTCATTTTCCTGCTGGTCTCGTTCGCAGGACTTCCTTTAGATCTCTTTCTGCTTGTTCTAGGTACACGTAGCAAAAGTTCCTCGAATCGCAACAGAAGTAAGTAATCCCGAAAACAATTCGGTTTAGTGGATCTCCTGCAGAAGAGGAAGATAATGGGAAGAAGAGGAAGGGGTGATTTGCGGGTTGCTTTACCCGCCATGCATTGTAGAGAACGTTTCACCCAAGGACTTCGGAACTTTCTGTTTTTTATAAAACTTAGGGATAAAAGGGTAGGATAAGGCTAAAAGAAGAAAGCTATTCTTATTATGGAAATACATAATGTTAATAATTACTTATCAATTACAATTGAAGCTAATGATTTTAATAACATCATTAGTAAAAATGAAAACTTTTAACAAATATTTTCATGAACATTCAATATAAACAATGTTTTGAATGCATTAGACAAAAGTTATTCAGAGTAGTCAGCTTCAGTGCATTAGACACACATTATAATTATTTGGAATGCCTATTACAAAAACATGTTTAGTACGTACGGAGCTTCGGTTTCCCCAGATGGTTGTATTTTTATTTTATTTTTTTCGGAGATACAAATATATAGATCATTTAAGCAAATACTTTGGCAAAAGATTTTCTTGATATTCCTGCCTAGAATACTACCCATAGAATGAACAATTTAGATATGCCCCATACGTACCTGACATAACATTCATAATAAATATTTGCTATCGTTGACTCCAAAGTGGGGAGTTTGGTGAACCCAAAGCAATATTTTTATTTGTATGTTGCTATGCAATAAAGTGGACAGTGAAAATAGAAAAAAGTCGTATGAAGCCCAGTTGACAATAGCCCAAACGGAATAAACTCTACGAAAATAATTTGTGAAGTCAATGAACAACATTAAAACAGGCGAGTTCAACGCTTTCCCCTCCCCAGAGTTTTAGGGATAAAATGTTCTCTAAGCTGTATTATATAGCAAGAAATATTACTAGTGATATCTTTAAATAATAATAATTTACAAACATTTCATAACTACGATTGCCAAAACGACATTTATAATAATTATTTATACAGGAACTAATATATCTGAACTAAATAAATGGATACATTTGTAGCTAATGTTTAGGATACAGGCATTCGAGTTACGCTGCCAATATCACGGATGACCTATTCAGGTCAAAATGTCTGCACACACAATAACAACATCATAAACATTTCAGCTGTAAATTTCAAATATTTATCAAGATAAAATGCCCGGGATCATGATGCACCATGCGAAATTTAACTTCATGAAATTAGCAGTACTTGCGGTAGTTGCATGAAAAAGTTTTTTTTTAGTTTCACCCACAAGAAGTAAAATGCATTAACTCTTTCATTCAATTTTTGCACGGAAACATGTAACTTTTGGGTCCGTTTTTGACACAATTAAATAGAAATAGCACTGTGTAAAGAATAGTTATTCAATTCATAAGATTTTTTTTCAGTTCATTTAATTTATATCAGATCATAAATAATAGTCCATAGAACTGAAGAAAAAGTCGTTAAAATTTTCTAAATTTGTAGGCACGTTTCTCTTTAATAATCGCATACCAATTGAGAGTGATTGGTAACGACGGTCCTCAGCGTCGTTCCCTACCTTCCTAAATCTTTTTTTTTACGTTAAGTGTTGCCGGTTCAGTTTGGTACTTTTAATATTAGAGCCCATCCTAACTCTAAAAGACAGTTTCGTCTTTAAACGTATATAACTCCATATTCATAAAGCCAGCCAAAATATCAACGCCCAACCCATCAGTTCCTAGTCCCGTTAAAACGCTCTTACAAGCGAATCCTACTTCAAATTTATCACCTCTCTCCCTTCCACTCCTGCATACAGCCCACTTCCCTCTCTTACGAGTGGCTTACCCCCTCTGGCAAACCACCCCTCCATCCGCAATCCCTGGCTTGAATAATTTCATTGAAGTCACAGTCACCCACGTAATGACCGCCACAAATTCAAAATTTTATAATGAGTGTGATGCCAAGAATCAACAATGGCTCTACTAAACTGAAATTGTTTAATCTGTTAAACTTCCATGCAGAAGGTACCAAGAGACAGAAAAATTCATTCCATCATTTTTATCAGATCGTATTCATGTTACTTGCCTAACGCTAACGAAACCAGTATCCGGAGAACGATTCACCATTCCACAAATCAAAATTTATTCTTAAATTGATTTTCAATCTGAGGGATGCGCCTTACGTATCACATTCACTTGATGGTGCCCCAGTAACGTATGTTTCTGTTCTTTAAGTCCCCGAAAAGCTTTCAGAGGAACGGGTAGCCAAAAAATTTTAAAAAACGTTTATCAGATGTATCCAAAACAATTCAAATTTGCCGCCATGCGTAATCACTTCGTGAAAAGTCGGGCGTTCTCTTATCGGGCGTTTCTAGCGAGGACTGGCTATAAACACGTTACAATTCTATTTTAGTCGCTGTTGATGTCGATAAGACCTACGCTCTCGGAGCAACATTGTAAATGTTGAACTGCTTCTTCAAACTTATGGTACTACAGAATAGCACAGACTTTCTCGTAGTAAAATTTGCTAATTTCTTTGGTGTGAGCCAGCTTTACGGTCTTGTTCCCATCCTCTTGGAAGATGCCATCTATTGCTGCCCTATATACACTTTTTTATTTTCTCAGTTTTAGTGTTTTCTAATGGTAAATTTCGAAATATTACTTTTAGTTTAAGCTCGATTGTAAATGTGAAATTTTAAGCTCTTTTTCGGTATCAGAAGACCCCAAATCGTGTATTTCCGTTGAAAGTATCGAAATCGATTTTCCGTAGCATTGCATCACTTTCTCTACACTACGTATATACGTACGTATACGGGAAAGTAAAAATAGACTTGTCCATCTATGTCCTCGCGGAAAGAACCGCAAGTACAAAATGTTCAAAATCTATGACGTTTCCATAAGTGTTTCCCATGCAAATATCCTGCTCTAGAAATATTATAAAAACTTGCGTATAATGATTGAAATCTAGTATTGGTTCTAAAATATACTCGTATAAACTGGCAAATGTTGTTCAGGGCACCAAATGATGATACTGCAGTGCCTTTGACCCGGAGGTACCTAGGGTTCGATGTTCGCACGGTGAAAGGATTTTCGACACTAGCTTTATAGCTAGCTTGCATTCAGCCGCTGTCTGGAGAAGAATTCTATCGGCTAGCTGCTGATCAGCAGTTTTCTGTAGTATCTCCCTTGAACATCAGGCAAATGCTGGAGCAGTAACCTAACAAAAGTTCTACGAACCGCGCGCCATTTTTCTTCCTCTTCCTTGTTCTATCGTCGCCCCTTACATACACGTACACTCATCTGTACTACACTGCCACACTTGTTGGGAGCTTAGAGCTTGTTCCGGCTGGGGCGGTGCTGGGAGATATCCTTGGAGATAGACTTGGTCATCAGTGCCCCCGCTGGTGAGAGATATCTGGTTATGGATAATTTCAGCAAGTCGACGTAGGTCGGCACCGGATCTCGCGATCCAGCGAGGGAAGATCACCGTTGCAGTTGTTCTGTGCAGTTGTCACGCATAGAATGACCAATCAATCAAAAAAATGTATAAATAATTAGTTATATTTACGTGGAGAAACTCGGGCCATCACGTGGAGAAACTCGGGCCATTTAAGCTTATTTTACGTGGAGAAACTCGGGCCATCAGGTCCGCTCTTCCGTCTGACCATGCAAATTTCGCTACGCTCCTTTCACCATCTAGCGGAGAGATGAGTTTTTATACGGGCGATGCAACAGGCAATTTGCATTTACCGCAGAGGCTTCTTTTAAGTTTGAGGATCTTTTACATGCAGTAAATCTACTTCACGAAAGAGCCCGCTTTGCTTCCTCTCCGAAGGCGTGCGGGCGAAGGATTTTTTTGCTCTTAAAAATTCCGCGGCTTTGATCGGGTTTGAACCCGCAAATTTCGGTACAACAGCCTGATCTGCTAACCGCAATACTGCCGAACCGCAAATATATAAAACTAGGAAAACCCGGCAGACGTTATTCTGCCCTCCATCTCTCTTTCCCCTTCCATCTCCCTTTCTCATTGTCTCTCCCTCCTTCCCTCACCCTGTCTCTGTCTGTCTGTCTGTCTGTCTATCTGTCTCTACATGCTGTCTCTACATGTTTATTCACATTACTTGCAGATTCTGCACGTCTCTGAGCAGACGAAGTAATATCTGGAAGAGCCAAACCAGCAAAAATGTAATAGAATGTTTCGAGAAGATCACAGTGTGAGAAAAGATCATTCCGTAGATTACAGTGTGAGAAACGTGCCTCGCCTCAAAATTCTAGTTTTTAAGGCACTAGAACGCCTCGTTTAGGAGTTACTTAACGATATACATTCAAATTGCTGCCGAGTGTGTTACGGGTTGCATTTGGCGTGACTATTTAGTTTTGTTCTACAACGCCATGTAGTGAAAGTTACAACAGAATTAACAGCACATAAACCTTCTAGGTGAAAAACACGTATATATTTATTCTCCTTCAATTAAAATGCAATCTATCATCTCCAGCAGAAATCCATTTCACAGCGTTCACCGCAAGCGGCCGCGCACCGAGCGAGCATTGAAGAAGCAGAGCGAGTGAGATACTGCGGGGCTGGCGAGCGGCAGGGCAGCGCCGTCCCTGGGGGGCGGTGTGTATGACGGGCAGGCGGCAGCGCCCGCCGCGAACGCACGGAAGGTGGGTATGATGGGCGACGCCGCTGGGCTGGGCGATAAAGGCCTCGTTGGCGTCCAAATTTACGGCGTTCGCCCCGGCTTCGCCCCGGACCCTCCAGAGCAGGAATGTCCAAAGCGTCCGCAGAAAAAAGGCGTTGAACTTGTGTGCAAGTGTTCGAAAATCGACACAATTATTCACAACTGTGTGGCACGGATGAAACGAGTAAAGATAAAATGATTTAAAGGCTTGATTGAAAAGAGGGTGAAATAAAACTTTACATGGAATAGTAGTTAATAGATCTTTTTAGTATTTCTTTTTGTATTTTTTCAGAAAATATAAATTCTTAATAGAAAACTAAATAAAAACCGTAAAGGTACTACAACAGCACATACTTCGTTTCCGACTTTTGACGTGCACCATTACGCACATGAAACTGAACTGTAGAATTACGTGTATTTCGTATCAGTAGTAAAATATTTCTCTTGGTGTAAACAATATCATCATAAAAATGCATCTAACAGAAATTGAGAGTTTTTAATGCAAATTATAGTGTTTTTAATATGTTTATTGCTCATTATTAATAGTACTATAAATATCACTTTTTTTAGCATTTTCACTGTGATAATCATCTTCAATTGATACTATCCTTACTTAGTTCACTAATGACGATCAATTTGAAATCTTGACTTTCTAAGTATAATTATCCACAAAAACATAAAGCTATAACGGCTACGATATGAATTAAATCAAGAAATAATCGATATGGTAGTCCAATTCTATTTTCATCGTTAATAATTAATTCCCGATGGTCAGCTGTATAAGATTTAACGACACTCCGGTCATCGTGATTTGTGTTGCAACAATACACAAGTATTGATGTCCTCAGAACTGCTTTTAAAACACTCAGAAGTGTTTATTACATATTTAACTTAGGTATGCTATCAACGTAAGTGGTTAAGAAAATCAAATAGGAAATAACATGTTTAACAAGACATTATACCTTCAAAAGATGTCATTTCCGGAAATCCAGTTGTGGTCACCCCTGTTTGACCTGACTGTTAAGTGGCACGTGTTTCGACTAACGTGTGTAAACATACGTTTCACATCACTGTACTCACAGTCACGTAAATATACGAAGGCAGCAAAAAATAAAACTCAAATTGTGAAGAACGCAAGGACCGTATCTTTTTCAAAAGAAGGGCATTCGTTGAATAACAACAAAAATAAAGAAATATGATAGAATAATTAAACATTAGATAATAATTTTAACTCACAGACCGCGAGTCGACTTTACCAATTCTTTCGTAATACTGCTGCCGACGGCATGTGTGCAAGTAAATCAGAAGGACATGGGTTAATTCTGCGATGATATTTTGCAATCATATTTTACGAAAAATGTACCAAAATATTAAACTTGGTCGTTTCTAAATGTGTATTGTTTTCCTAAATTTAGTACGTTATAATTTATTTTAGAAATTGCAGGGTCTAATTTCTCTCTGCTCAAGTTACCCACTGGTATTGGTTTCGCAATTACACGTTAGACCAAACGTGTACAATGGTTCCACTTCTCAAGACATCTCAGCAAACGCATTCAAAACATGAAAAATGTAAGTATGAAGATATTTAAAAATAGGAATGCGACTATAAAGTGTGATCGTAACCTTAGCATGTGAGTGAGAAAAAACGCGTGTAATTACATATATAGTGGAGCTCGTTCATTTTCTGTGAGATTTCCTTTTCAATTAACTAAAACAGGATGATTCATGAATAATGAATCTCTATCAATTTTACATACTGTGTTCTCTTTTTTACTGCATTTAAAATAATTTTTACAGACTTTTACTATTATTTTTATTGTATTATAACTGAAAATTTATCTGAAGGTAGAAAATCCCCTTTTAAAACTGTTTTGCTAGCGAAAAATAAGAAATAAAAATTTACATTTTCTTGTTAAATTATAATTTGCTACCCACGATTCATCCCTAACGGAGAGGAAACATCACAAACATAAAACTTACATGAACTAATCACTTCGTAAGAATTGAAACTCGATTAACGTCGCTTAACTAGGAAATACCACATCAAACAAGGCAAAAAAATAAGTCAAATGAAATCTCATAAGTCTTTACACTCTACTAAATTGAACATTTGCTCTCTAATTAACTTTTTCAAATCTATTATTCTTCTAAATCTCATTTATTCTTTTCTATTTTCTCTACTGCTTTTTCAACAATACTGAAATCGTTTCAAAATATAGTAGTTGAAAAAGGAGTTACTAATGATCATTGATTTAGGTACTTCTACTGGTGCAATTACCAATACACACAGACCTAGGTATTTAAACAATGTATTATACTCTACAATAATTAACTGTTAATTGTCCTTCTGTAATCTTAAACAAACTTATCCTGTATGTGACAATCTAGGCATAAACTCCCTAAATTCACGATTATTATTTGATAAAGAAATGTCCACTCGATGCAGTACCCTAACATCAATTATTCCCAAAAAATATTATCTACATTTCTATTATAATTAAATAAATATTTAAATCTTGCCTCAAAAGTATAAAAAGAATCCGACGACTTGTAACCAGCAACATTTTTAATATCTATTTTCTGAAAAACGTTTTTGATAAAATATTTGCTGTAAAACCATTCGGATAAATAATATGAAACAAAAATTAAAATTTATCAATAGTAAAAATATTGTTAAGTAACCGTTGTTAATAAATTCTCGAGTCCTAGTAGGAATTTTGAACTGGGCGCGATTTGTTGTAGGCTACAGAGCGCAGCACTTTCCAAGCAGTAGCTAGCTATAACAGCTCATTAGGCAAATAGAACGAGATGCTAGCGCAGTGTTATCAAGGTTGATGCCACGAGCGGCAGTCCGTGGCACGAGTACCACAACGAAATCGCCTCTCCACACAATCAGTTACTGATTTTCTTTTTTGTTTATGGAATTGTGTGACGTCTCATCACATTTTTACACCAAAAATGTGTGAATTCGCCTTGAGTTTACTCTTCTCAAGTTTAAACTTCGACCTTGCGCGTCATCGTCCTCTACGAATGCACTCTCCTTGTCACTTCCTCCGAGCTCAGTCTTCGTCTACGCATTCTCAACTTAGAGCCTACCTCTGGTTGTTAGTGTTTTTTTTTTGTTATAGGTATCTTTATAACATTTCGGTTCTTTCTTCTCCCCACCCATCTCGGCGTCCATAAACCTCGGTTCTTCGAGGGTTCCAAGAACATTCCGACACGACGTCCCTCCCAAACTTCGTTTTACAATGTCGGGATGGTACTTCCCCACCTCGGCTGCCAGAGGAGGCCGGTAGGCTCCCCTACGGCAGGTCTGAGGGTATTTTTATTGCGAAGGCATCTCGTACGGTAAACTCTGCTGCGTATGGGAAATTTGTGTGGGAAGTACCTGTGCCTGATGTGGAAATGAAAGGAATTGTAGGTAAGAGAAATCCGCCATGCCGCAACGTACTACGTCCATTCCTTGCGCAGAACTCGAACCCATGGCCCGGGAGTATCGCGTATTTTGCGACCTTGGTCGGACAGTTTTTGATTGATTAATTACTAATTCCGAGCGTGTCAACTGATAAGTTCATTATTCCCGTAAGAGTAGTGTTTTTTATCGCGGGAGGTAGCGAAGCCCCGTTGGATTGCGAGATCCAGCGCCTGTCTACGTACGTCAGCTAGCGGGAATTTTCCTCTACCAGGTATCTCCCACCAGCGAGGCACCTCCCATCGGGAACAAGCTCTAAGTTTTGACTGGTCGCCCGACAAGTGGGGTAGTGCAGTGGATGTAAGTATAAGTATGTGAAAGTAAAGGGTGAGGATATGACAATGAATAGGAAGGAAAGATCTCGCGCCGTCAATGGCCCATTTGTTAGGGTACGGCTTCGGCTTTCACCTCGCGTTGAACGGAGATAAGTGCAGCCGGCCGCGAGTATTCTCCTCCAGACAGCGACTGAATTTGACTCAGCTGCCTAGTTACTATCGAAAATTCTGCAACCGTCGAGATTCAAACCCTGGGACCTCCCGGTTAGAAGCACTGCAATGTCATCAGTTGATGCTTAGAGCCAACTTCATAACCGGCCAGGATTAGAATACAAGTCAACAAAAGTACCCAAGGCAACCGCAAACTTCCGAACCTAGTCTCAAAGTGCGTTCATTCACTTAAAGATGACGGCTGCCTGTACTTATTTAGAGATATAACATGAGTTGTTCGCCAGCAATTATTCTCGCTGATCTAAAAAATTTCCCAATCGAAATATTTCGTTCGATTTCATACCCATATTAAATTGTCAAGGATATCTCCTCTCCATAAAAAAGTTCAAGTCTTGCGCGGTCAACGAAGAAAGGCGAAAGATTCATAGCAGTCTTTACGTCAGAATAATGACTCCTGTTGTATTTCTAAAATTTACGATCTTTTTCCGAGCATCATTAAAATTTTACTTTAATTAAGACTCTCGGGCACCATAGAATATTAATTAGAGAATTCCGACCCACGCAAAGGCCCTTGTGCAGAAGTGGAAAATTCGTAATAGGTCAAGGATCTCAACCATTACAGAAATACTGAGTTAAAGTAAACTCAAGAAATTACAGTACAATTACTACGTGTTTATCAGATCCATAATTTTAATCAAAATACATACATTTTTCTACTACTTTATAACTGTTACACTAAATATTTTTTCATGGTACAATAACTGAGGTAGCCCAGATTTTATAAGGAGTTTTTTACTTTTTATTTGTTATGGATTTTAGAAGAATATTCAATCAAATGAATAATATTTTTACATGCAATTTTATTGTAAACATTTGAGTATCACTTTTGAATAAATTTGTTTTATTTGATTATTTTCAAAAGTGAAAGCATATGGTATGAGTTTATATTTTTGTCAAGTTCTGTAAAATAGCCGTTCACGTGACAATTAGGTTATTTAAAAAGTAACATCTGGTAATCTTCGGAAACGTGACTTCATGGGCGGTTGTATGAATTTGAGTATTGAGTATTTAGCTGAATTAAATATCACAATTGACTCAAAATTAAGTGACTACTATATAAAACACTGCCATTTCACTAATTACACTTCAAATACATGTGAAGAAAGTCCTGAAATTAACTGATTCATTAAATATATAACTTGAACATTAATGGGCAAAATGTCGCAAAATGCAGGACGCGTACTTCCGGAAACTGCTACCAAGGCACTACGATTAAAGCGCCCTAGACCAACATTTATCCACATTATTCGAAGTAAACGTGGAAATAGTGTAGAGCACGAGGAAGTTAACATGTGTCACATCCGCCTGCTGCCATTAGCAGCCGAAATCACGTTCAGAGGCCTCGTAACGGAATCAACGAGAACGATAAACCCCTAGCCCGAGCATTCGGTGGCGCTCGGCAAAGCGCGTATTAAGGTCTGCGAACTGCGCGGAGCCGCTAGCGTGGAAACTAATCCGGTAAGCTCGTCTGGAAATTCGTAGGGAGCCGATCCGGTGGTCGAGATTGCTAAGGCAGTAGTGCCGTAGCGATCTCGGAACGAAGGATCGCGAGTTCGAGTCCCGCCTAGAGTATTGTATTTGTATTCGTCCTTTCACCCCCACTTCACCATATTATTTCATCTTCACAGTTACCATAATGTTAAACCCAATGGAGGTCGCGAATGACCTACATATTAATACGACCTTAAACAGAAAAAAATATCGTTGGATATCGTTAGTCCGAGTCACCATGAACAGTTCAGAGGGATTGCGCATAGCGAAAGATTGTGTGTTACTGAGTGGAATTGATGGATTTGGTATGATAATGAGCAGGATTGTTTCGTTCTAAGGATGAAAATAGAAATTAATATTCGATTAATTGGTGATTTCGGGCGTGCCTGCTTTTCCCTGCGTAGTGTGTGTAGTGCCTGTTTTCCCTTCGGAGGCGGCGGTGATCTTCCCCCGCTGGATGGTGAGATCCGATGCTGACCTACCGACGGCTAGTAGAGTTTTCCCCGAATCAGGAAACTCTCACCAACTGGGCACCGCCTCGTCCGGAATAATCTCTTAAGATCCCGACCATTCTCCTGGCATCTCTGTTAGTGTAGTGCATATAAGTGTGTGTGTAAGTAAGGGGGTGAGAATTGGACAAGGAAGTGGAAGGAAAGATTGCACCCAGTCGGTGGTCCGTTTGTTAGAGTTTTGGCATTCACTTTGTGTTGATCGGGGAAACCACGGAGAACTTCCGATCAGAGCAGTCGGCCGCTAGAATTCTCCTCCAGATAGCGATTGAATTCGACCTAGCTATCTAGCTAGTGTTTAAAAGCTTGCGACCACGGGGAGCTCGAACCGAGGACCTCGCTGTTAGAGGCACTGAAGAAATCACTAGTGGAGTAAGAAAGAAATATAAAACTTATGATGCTTCTTTCGATCACTGCTCTCTCTGTGAATTCGTTTACCATATTATTTGCAATTAAGTAATAAATGTATTTGTTAAAAATCAAGTTGCTAAAAATCATTTTTTTCCCTCGAACTCAGCAATACTTGCTTTAAAAACCAGTATTTTTGTTTTATAATTGTATGTAATCATTGTGCTTATGAAATGTACCGTTTGATACAGGAGGCATTGTATAAGTGTTTTATATATTCGAATTAGTTTCATCATAGTATTAACAAATTTGTTATAATTCATTAGGATTCACACCTGGTACTTTCTTTTTCAATGTAATTGTTGAAATGTCATAAGGCAATATCTAAAAAATTCCCACTTTTGACTACAAACTTTTTACGGTACTAAACAGTTTGAAAGGGAAAAGAATGGGTTAGTCATAACTAACAAATATAAAAAGGATACCTTATTTTACAAGAAAGAATGATTTTTAATCTGCACACAATATTTTAAAAATTAATTAACCATTTTAAAACTAGGCCGTCTATTAATGTTTGAATAATAAAATATTCTAGAAAAATGTTTCCCTGCCTGTGACTTTACGAGAAAATTTAATATAGAATAATTTTTGAGAGATTCCACTTTCGAGATTATTTCTTCTAATTAATTCTCTGGATTCAATTTCTTCAGATGTTTTTATTCGCCAATTTTTCATATTATCTACCATTTTGTGTTTCATTCGCTATATACCAATAATTATACTCAATTTTCAATATTCAATTGTGATTTTCTGTATCAGCTTAAAATTAGTATGCATTTTAAAAATGCGGACTTATTTAAATTTTTTATTTTAATAATCATTTAATACAGAAAAATGTAGATGCCTTAAACATCGCCAAATTCGAAAGAAAGAAAGAAAAACAATAACACGTACTGCGTTAGAAATTTAGAGTCATACCACAGTGGTGCTCAAAGTTGTGTTCTATGCATTCAAATGTTCGTTTTCAACCTTACACGAATCACCTAGCCATCTACCTTGCAATGGAAAACATTATTCGTGAATAAATTCCTCGTCCAAGGTCCAGGGTAATTGACTCTTTGCATTTCAGAGCACATAAAGGAAATTTTTCTCCGACGTTTTACGTTTTCTGTTCTTCACCCTGCACAGTTCCCAATGGAGATTTGGAGCAAATTGTCTTTTTGAGGTTACGAATAATAAATAATTTTTTATTCTGCATTTATTATCGTCGAAGTAGTCTGCAAAGAATTATAAGTGTGCAAGTATAAGACACGGTTCATAAGAAACGAGCAAATATTTTTTTCACGTAGATGCATTCTGGAAACAGTACAAATAGGCGAAAAGGTACGTCTGTAACAACAACATTCTGCATTCTCTCTCTTTATATATATATATATATATATATATATATATATATATATATATATATATATATATTGAAAAGAATTGTTATCACTCACGTGATAACAATGCGTTCTGACGTATATGAATAATTTGAACTGCGCGGCAGCAGCCAGCGCATCACGGAGTCGGGTGCGAGGAACCAGAGTCGGTTCGCGAGAAGCACCACAGCGGCCACGAGGCGCGACAGTGGCGAATAAAAGTTCATAGGGTACGGACGTGCAAAGGGTGGCGGCAAGTTAATCATCGGATGAAGACGGGTGAAGCGATACAGACTGTTAATCGGAGAGAGGAATGCACGTAAGTGTCGGGCCACTGAACTGGGAAGGTGTTGGTTAAGGAAATTGAGTGACGAATGTGGAAGTGCAGTTTAAGGAGTGAAACAAGACGAAGCGGCCATCAGATCGTAGTGGAGTATGGCTTGCCTTGAATGATATCCACGTGGTGTGAATGGAATTAGGAGAAGAAACGGAACAGTACATATCCGCAATCGACCTGACTAATGATAAATTAGGGGAACAGTCGACGATAATTAACGCCGAAGTTAATATCCGCAGGCGAATGTAGTAGCAACGTTTTACAAACGTTAGAAGCACAACAACGGCCGAGAGTGGGGTGAGGGCAGGCAACGGTGGCGGAGGGGCCGCCGGTCTCCCGAACGCGGCCGAAGCCAACGAAGATTCCCGAAGGGCCCGGTGGCGGACGACGCGTCGACAAGCAGCGGATGAAACAAGCGACCAGGGCGACCTCGCAGGACTCCTTTCCCCTCCACCGGCTCCCCGGCGGTACGAAGAGGCCACAACGCAGCAGTGCGGCGCCCGGCGCCGGCTCGCCAGCGGAGGAGTGAGCGGATGGAAACGCTATTCAGATTGGAGTGTCACGGGTAGAACGGCGGGAAGGGCAGGGAGAGAAAATAGTTAGCCCTTGGAGAGCATTGATTTTGTATCGAGGTTTTCTTTTTTCCAAATATAGTTAAGCATAGGATAGGGAACAGAATGAATGCTAACGTAAACGTTAAAGGCCATCCAATTGTAAAATAATTATTTGTGTAATAAAAGGAAAATTTTGTTAATCACAGTTTCTAGTGTATGCATGATTAAAGCCGGAGTCCATTCCCGGACAAGAATCCCTGTCCCTTATATCTCTATTTCTCTCTTCTTAATTTTGTGCAGAGTCTATCCACAACTCGTCTCAATATATATACATACATATACATATATATACATACATATACATATATATACATACATATACATATATATATACATACATATACATATATATATACATACATATACATATATATATACATACATATACATATATATACATACATATACATATATATACATACATATACATATATATACATACATATACATATATATACATATATATACATACATATATACATATATATATATTGTAACCGATCTTATACGTCGGATGTGGGAGGATTCTCGTAGGATCGTGGCTCTTCTGAAGATTTTTGAAAAAAAAACACGTTGTGACCACAGAACAATATATAATTGGATACGCGTTGAAAGTAAAACAAAAATTACAGAATGACAATATCATTCACATTAAAATAGGAAACAACGCATAACAACATTATTATGAATTATTTCTGAAATTGGTACAAATTAGAATATCTTCGGTTAAAAATAAATTGAAATTCAACAAATTGAATAAAAGATATCTCTGGGGAGATGAGTGCAAATAAAGTTACTTCAGTGGGAAGAGCACATGCATTTTGCATGACAGAATGTCGTCGTACGTGTCTTAGATCTGTCAGTTCATCTTCAACGGGAGGTAGTGGGAGTAATGGATTGGATATGAGATTAGCGGTGCTCTCTACCCGACAACAGAGGAAGATCTCGATGTCAAAGACGAAAATATATGTTGGAGGAGTAAAAAAGAAGAAGAAGGAGGAGAATGATGAAAATGGAGAAAAAGAATTGGAGGAGGAATGAAAGAAGGAGAAATAGAAGAAAACGTAACTGCACTGCATGTTTTAATAACTGAAAGAGGTGGTGTTTTCCCCGACTGAACGGCGAGATCCGGCACCTACCTACACTTAGCCTGTTTGGGTATTGCACGTCCAGGTATCTCCCAGCAGTGGGGCACCGCTCCGGCTGGAGGAATACCTTAATTTCCCGACTGGTCTCCCGTCACGTGTAGTAGTGTAGTGAATGTAAGGTGTAGATACAAGTGTGAAAATAAGGGGTATATGATCAGACAAGGAAAGGGAAGGAAAGATCGCGCGCAGCCGGTAGCCAGCTTGTTAGGTAATTACCAATCAGAGAAGCCTACCGTTAGAATTCCCCTCCAGACAGTCTGAATTGGTCCTAGTCATCTAGCTAGTGTCGAAAATATTGTCACCTTCGGGTATTGAGCCGCAGGACGCAGGTCATAAGCACTACAGTAACTTCATTTGATGCCCTGAGCCACCTCAGCGGGTGAAAGGAGTGGGAAGATGAAAGAAGACAGTAGTATGATGCAGGTGAAGAGTGACCTAAAAGTTCTTAACAAGTGTGCACTGACGAACGGCAGCGAAATTTGACCGAAAAGGTTGAGAGAGACGGGAGAAGACCGAAGCGGACGAAAGCAGCAAAAGGAGGATGAGCAAGAGGCGGAAAAGGGGCGGTGGTCTGAGCGCCCGACGAAGCCACAGGGACGGGCCGGCGAGCGCATCGCGAAGCCGCTGGCGGTGGCAGAGTCGTAAAACGATGCGCCTCTCGTATGGAATTATACTGCAGGCGTGGAGCCGAACGGCGCCCTGCTGCCGTCCCCTGCAACGACGCACCTGCAGCCACCCCGACCCCATCCTCTCCCATGCTGCCGCAACGTCGCTGATCCGTAATAAGCTCTTCGCAGCACTTAGGCAGCCGAGCACCAACGTTTCCAAACTTTATATCCTCCCTAACTCGGGCTTTAACGCGAATTATGTACTGCTCGTTCTATTTACTAAAAGAATGCGTTGAAAGAGATTCTCGTTCAGACTTAAAAGTAAAATTAATTATGTGGAAAATGAAAATATTTATATTGTTTTTCAATTTGAATGTGGTTCAAAATAAAATTAAATTTAGTGTTCATATTGTTTACTATTTTTGTCTAAATAACAGATATCATATCGGTTTGCCATGATATTGAAAATACAGCCAATGCATATAAAATACGTTCTTTACGTTTAAATTCATTCATAAACACCCAATTGTCAAATTCATATGAAAACAATCAAATAAGTTTTCATTTCTATTTTAGTATAGTTGAAATAACCAGTTGACGTAAGGGAACATAAGTGTCTCAAATAGTGTAATTGGACTGAGAATGAAAACCAAATAAGGAACATATTGTATTGTTTTGGAGAGATGGGTATCACTTTATAACGTTTGGAAACATAAAAAAACAAAAAATTAGTAATACATAGTCAAAAGAGTATGATATATGGCACGAGTCAAAGAATAATTCAGATAATTGACAATTTTGCAGGATTCTACCAACAAAGGGCATGTCACACGAAGTAAAGAAGACCATTTACTATTTTTTCTTAGCAACTACTTTACGACCAGTGACTCACAGTCTTCAATTTCCCATCCCTACTTTCCTGAATCATATTCTTCAGTCTCAAAAGATGACTTAGCGTCCAATCCTATTGATTATATGGCGCTTATGAAAGAATTCTATACTAATACAAAACTACTGCTCACTTCAATTCATTATAAGTAATGTATATGGCAAATGTGAGGAGACTTCAAACTAATTGCTACATTAACTGAACTCCAGCAAGGCAATAAATAATGTTGTTTCCTCTGAATGGGCCAAAAGATTCAAGTCTACTCATTTCTCACACAGATACACAAATAATGGTATTTAAGACAATTAATAGAACTTGCGAGATTGAAATCGGGTAATTGTTGCGTAAAGATGATTAAGTAACTTTAAAAAAAGTAGACAATGCATAGGGCTTACCTCAAGTACTAACGGTCTCCTCCCATATTAGGGCAATAGGACATGACAACGGAGTTGTTTGCAAGACAAGGGAGGGCTCAGAAGTTCGACGAAGCAATCACACCACCCCGTATATAATTTGTATTTGTATATAAAATAATTTGTACTCAACGATACAATATCATTTTGAGCAACAATTTTATTACATAATTAACGAAAACAATACAAACTTAATATGTCTCCATTGGATATCTGTAAAAATATATCATTTTCGTTATTGTCACAATTTAAAACAATTGCTGTACTTTTATTCACGTTTAAAAAGAAAAGTCAAGCATGTTGTAAAGTAATTTTGTTGTAATGATGTGTGAGTTCTAATTAATCTTCAATAGTAATATAAATAATATTACAATAAATTTTAAATAATTACTAATACCTAACACATCTATGTAAATCGATTTAAGCTGTATAGCTACCTTCAGCTAGGTTAGACTAACAGATCTCCAGTCGCTTGCAACAAATGTGTATACCCGTTATTAATGCTGCCAACGCGAGTGAGTTGTTTACCAGCCTAGTTAAGACAAACAACTACCCCTGGAACATGCTTGTGCGTACATTTATGCAACATCATTTTGCACACAGGTACATCCAAACTCCTCCGTACTCCTACGTTAGAGAAACAAATTGTGGGGCCCGGTAATAATATCCGTGACATAACTTCTATCAAAAACTTGAAATTTAATTAACCCCATTAAGAATCTTAAGGAAAGTGTACTACCATCTTTTACAATTATGCGTAAATGAGAGAGATTTTATAATATTTTTAAATACTGAAATGTACTGTCGTCAGAACCTTTGAAGCAATCGACGGATTTTGATTATCAAAGAGTCAAACGATTTAATTTCAGCAAGGGAGTGCCATAGGCTACATAAAGTTAATTATAATATCGTGTATGACTGACACACAAAATATTAAGTATTGAAGAGTACAAGGCAGATTGAATTATTTAAATTGGCTGTACGCAATCTGACGCTTTACTTTATTGAAGATCCCTACAAGAAAAAATTTCAAAAGTTTGCTAAATCAATTAATTTCGAACTGTAAAACAAACTGTAATATTGTTTTTAAGCATACGTACTGTGTAATTATCACATGTAGTAAAATATTTCCAACCCCTGGTATAATATAAACTGTAATGTCTCATTATTCACTGAACAAAAATGTATAATTGTAAAAAAAAATGTAACCATGCTATGTAAACTTAGAAAACTTTGTAAACTTAATGTATGTACGTTATTGTAAAATTACAGAATATTCGCTAATAACCTTCGCAGTTGATGCGACTATAAATAAATAAATAAATATAAAAATATATGATCTGTTAGTTCGTTGGTTTGGTCTTTTAGTTTTGTGAGCTACAATATATCTATCGAAAGCCGTCAACTATTAAAAGCGGCTTTTAAGGTCAAATATTATGGAGCGTTTTTACTTTCCCGTATACGTAGGCATACACGGAGTGATATACTTAGTATAGGGAAAATTATGTAATGCTGAGCGAAAAAAATGGCCAGCGGAAATTGTCGGCGGAAAAAAATGCCGGCCGCTGATCAAGAAAAAATGGATAAAACCAGTTGCTAAACTAAGAAAAAAATCCCCTAACGCGTGGTGTAGCCAAACCCCCTCTTTTGTGGGTCCTTGATACCGAAAAACCAATTGCAAGGAAAATGTCCGTCTGTCCGTCCGTCTGTGAACACTGCTAACGACTAAACCATACGTACGATTTCTTCCAAAATGTACATTCCCGGTCGATCTGGTTCTAGTCAAAGCTTTGAGATTTTGAAAAAGATTCTTCAAAATTTGGGAGTACTTTACATGAAACCCCCCGGACATTTTCAAAATTTTCTCAAAAACGGCTCCAAATTTTTTCTTTAAATTTCTTGTATGAATAGAGTAAAATACACTTATTAACATGGCATAGGTCCGATTTTCACGTACAGCTCTGAATTTTCGAAAATTGTCAAAGTTTGAATTTTTTTCGGCGTCTTTCTCCAACTACAAAATTGAAGACAGAGATTTTTTCTTCAAATAAAATTTGCTCTGCATATTGAGTTCTTTCAAAAAGGTCAGAAAAGGTCATGTAAAGGTCATGCAATTGTTTTTCAAAATTTTAATAAATTTCGGGCAATATTGCGTGCAATATGTGCAATTTTAAAAAATTACAAAAGCAAGATTTTCTCAAAAACGGCTCCAAATGTTTTCTTTAAACTTTTGGTGGGGATAGTGGTAAATGTACTCTTTCAGATGACATAAAATCCATATTGCTCTATTGGTTGCTTTTTTCAAAAATTACAAAAATGTAAATTTTTTCACGTGTTTATCACGTCGATAATATTTACATTAGCGGCGATTTTTCACATTATTATATTTACGAGTACATGTGCTTTAAATAATGTCAAGTAAAGTTTCTCGAAAACAACCTTTTTCTGTGAAAATAAGCTCAAAATTCCGCATTTTCAGAAACGTTCAAACGCCATTTTCTCATATACGGCAGCAAATTGTTTATTGAATCTTTTTAATGGATATTGCTAATTACACTATTTAATATAACGTAAAGTTTATTTTGAGTTATTTTTTTGTTTTTTCCAAAAATTATACATATGTTATTTTTTTGAAAGATCTCTCACATCTTTAATATGCACATTACCAGCAATTTGTGAACATTATATTTGTGAGTGTAAGTGCTTTAAATAACGTCAAATAAAGTATTTTGAAAACTCAAAAATTTCTGTGAAAATGAGCTTCAAATTTCGCATTTTTAGTACCGCTAAAACGCAATTTTCTTTTAAACGGCACATAAATTTTAAAAGAAAATTGCCATTTAGGACTAAGTTTTTGTGTTCTTTAATATTGTAAAATTAATATTTCCTGTTACCAATAGGAAACCGAAAAATTAAGAAAATGACGAAAAAAGTGCTTTTGGCGGTGACAGCTTGGCAAGAAAGAGCATGTGGCAGTTCTGAATAGCTAGCGAAGACCCAAGGAAATAGAAAACTAATACGGAAAAATCTATGCCATTCTGTAGCACCACTAGTTAAAATTAGTAAGTATGTATAAGTCCAACAATCGTCTTACATGTGTCTTGGTAAAAAATGTTCAGATATTAATTACATGTGATGTGTTTGAATTACAGTGGATATTTAGTAAGATTCCTTGTTGTAGCTCACAAGAGACATTCAGATCTTGGTAAATAGAAAATATTTCAATTAAATTTTCAGAAACATGTTAATGTTCGTACAAGCAAGGAAACGTGAATTAATTATACGTTCATCTCGTATGCCTCAGTTAATTGTACAAGCTTTCATTTTGTATATTCAATTACGAAATCACATTGCCAACGAATTGCGATTCTCAGGAAAGCTGTATCAGCTCCACCGCCGACGTTGCCTCTTACTTAGAATCGCCTGCAACGTGCTCAAATCATGAGCAGTAATTCACTCACAAAAGGGTTAACTGCACAAAGCGTATTATAAATTCTAACATTCAACAACTTACATTTCCATATAGTCTGTTTAATTAACAATTCAAGTTACAATTTTCTCGTCACATGATTATGCACGCCCATTGGCTCCCGCTAGCTTTTGGCGCGAAAGCCGCAGTCGCCTTCAGCCTTCAAGCGGCACAATGTTCTGTGTCTTGCTGGCCGTCCATACGTGTAGGTGCCGCTAACTCATCTCTCTTCACACCGCAATATGCTACTACATACCCGTGTGAAAGATGCATTTTAGTTTTCTTCTTAGTTCAATGTCGTAGGGCGAAATAGTCAGTGCCATCAACTACGTTGAATGGAAGTTTAACATTTCTTAAGTGAACCGTTGTAAGTGTGAACCATGAACTGCATTTTCGAGTATTACGCAATGCGTGTTTTCACATTACCACTCGCAACAGTGGATTGTACATTTATACGATGGCTAAACATTTCTGTACAACACAGAAGTCAATTATTATGTGCTAGGGAATAGTGCCGTGTTTTTGCTTTGAAAATATATTTACATGTGCTTACGTTTGACTAAGTAACTGTGTACAACGCAAACCTTCAATTTTATGGTACGCAATTTGGTGCAAGCCTTCTGCTCTTAATATTCTCGCCCTTTTCTAATTCCCTGCGTGGCAGTATTGCTCCAGTGTAGTGGGCGATCTGTGTGCCACGGCGGTGGGTGCTTATTAATTCCATTACGAATCGGCTGAATGTAAGATACGTCATCTTATCTACCACGCATTTGAGACAACTGCTGCGTGTGTCACCCCCCACCACGCTCGCCTGGCTGGGCGACCTTCAGTTAAGTTCCCATCAGGACAACAGCTGATCATCATGTGTCAATGCACAGGCGTTTGTAACAATCAGGGTAATAATTACCTATGACTACAACCGCCTCACTATTCATCTGAATTTAGGATCTTAATGTTACTTGTGAAAAATTTTAATTTCAACAATTTCAGTAATTCAATATAAATCATAACAATTTCATGCGTATGCTTATTTATTAGCGTCATTCAATTTCCTGCAAGATATTAATCTTATTATTGTTATTTCTTTCTATGACCACCTTTGATTTAATTATATTCATTTATTCAATGCCTCTCAAGACACTTTGTGGCGATTACAGCACCTGAAAGAACATTTTCAGGAACGCGGGACTGGTGACTCGCTCATCATTTATCAATCCATCACCAGTGGCCATCGAACTTAAGTAACAACCAGAGGATGTAAGCTACAGTGTGAATTGGCTTTGCCTTCATTTATTCAGAGTCCGCTATCACAACACGCCCTGCAACCTACAGTATCTCTGTGTTTGCAGAGAATAAGGATAATAGTCCTAGAATGTGTAAGCATCTCAATTCATTAATGCTAGAAAGTAAATATTGAACGACATAAAAATATTTTTAAGGTTTCCGTATCAAACATATTTAGTACTTTCCCGATGTAACTTTTAGTTGTACAGATCTTTCTTTTGCGCGATCTAATCACATAGGTTCAACTACTATACGCACACGTTTTCTTGAATCGCGAAATACCTCTCCCCTCCTCTTGGCAAAACGTTAGTTCAATTATGAATAAAAGACAGGACATCTACAAATCTTGGTGACAAAATCTGGTAACCAGAAATGTCCTCTCGTATGAAGTAGAAAGTATTTTGAATCGAAAAAATTTCGCATTTGATTTAATAATCCTGTGATGAAAATAACCAAATGCCCCACTCCTCTCGCATCTAGTGAAATGAGGTCTCAAAAAATGGGCGCGGATAATATTCACTAAGACACGGAGATTTGTGCGCGTTTGCACACTGTTCATACAGCAAAAGGCTTTCTTATTTTAAGATACCTAATAATCTATTATATTTATCTTCTATATCATTATTTAGAATAGATCTTAATTATATTGGTTAGGTTAGGACATACAAATTATTATTTATTTAATGGTCTTGGCATCTGTTAAAATCACCCCACTAAATTATAAGGTCGTTTTAACCTACTCAGCTAATTTTGACGTTCGGTCTTTTTTTACTGCAGAGTAATTTTCATTGGTTAGTAGCCACAAGCCCCAACTTGCATTGGATACTGCTGAGAAGATCTCGAAATTGTATTATAATGGCATACGAGCTAGAATTATACGTCATGCGCGCCATCAATTTTTGCATCTGAAACTTTTAATGTTTAATGTAGTTGTACCCGGAAACTTAGTAGGCTATCAGTTCCGTCTTTGCGATTGAGAGGACCATGTTTTTTAGCAACGCTTTTCTTTTTTCTAAGCAAGGGAGGGGTTTTAAAGTAATCTAAAATGGCATATTCGCTTCTGAAATATACATCATAATCAAATTTGCGTTAATGAAGCTTAAACGTCCTACCATAGATAATCTTCATCTAGATCAGACCGGTTTCTATTATCTGAACGATAATAAACACGTCTGAACACATTTCACCTTACACAAACTTGAAATCGAAAATTTCCTAAATCGTTTTCCAGAACTATTGGGCACTTGAAAGTTAATTTCCCCCTTTAAGTATTACGAGAAAAGTTCAGAGGCATTATCACAGACTTTTCATTGGATGCATTTTCTGGCCTCTCACGAGTTCATATTTAACTTTACAAAGTTGAACAACGTGGAGGAAAGGGTGGATTAAATACAGTTCTTAAGGAAGTACAAAACTCGAGCTTGAGGTATTCTAATTTGAGACATTAATTAAAGAACAGGGCAGCCGCACAATATCTTTCGGATAACTACTTCCGGAAGTTAGAGAGCGCGAATTAAGGCAATGAATAAAGAGGATCACAACGCGGAGAATATCTCCTTCGATTTATTATCAAGATGGTGGTAGCATGCGAAGCGTGTAGAAAAAGAGAATGAGCTGCAGAAAGGTAAGTAAATGGCATTAGAAATTAATTGCAATTTAAACAATTGCAATAATTATTAAATAGTACAGTTAATACACAATAGTAAGAAAATTAAAACAACTAAAAGTAAAGGTCCATCAAATTAAGTAACTTTAAGATCTATTGGGTGTGGGGATTACGAGAAGGGGAAATAAATTATAATTTTATTACTAGGGATAACCTGTCAAAATCCACGGGTCGAAATTAAAATCCTGTATTTGTTATAGTAAAGAGTGGTTGCCACGTCCCATGAGGGAATCAAATTTAGTTCTGGTATTTGCTACTGTCGCTTAGTCACACTGCATTATCAAAGTCTAACAGCATGTGTATCGAAGATTAGATCCACTGTCTTCCCAGAAATCGCATACACGTGCGCGCTGCCTGTCCTTACGGGCATCTTCCAATGACTCTGCCACGGGAGCAGAAGCGTCGGTCGTCGTATTTTTACTATATTTCATATCCTTTCCTATTTTATATATTTATTAAGTTTCAGAAAATAATTTCACATATGACATATTGTTTGTAATAATTAACTACTTGGGGTTTATTTCTGTTGTGTTGGAAATAAACATGAAATACCAAGAACAATACTTTATTTAGCATTTGTTTTTAATAAACAATATACACATTTTACCATGGAACACCAATTTACCATTTACACTGGAGGAAGTACCAAGTTCGTAACCAGTCTACGTTGGTAATTGTAATACAGCTCACCACACTCGACATTGTTCCCTTTGGCTGAGACATTTTGTTCCATGACAAGTTCTCACACACCATCTCTAAAGGGGATTACCAACCACTCTCTAAAGGGGATTACCAACCAATTAACTGAGTTTCCAAATGGTTTACTAACTCTAGAATTCTCCTCCAGACAGAGACAGAATTAGACCGAGCTATCTATCTAGCGTCGAAAATCCAGTTACTCGGGACTCGAGCCTAGGACCTCCTGGTCAGAGGCACAGTAATGACATCAGTTGATTCCCTAAGCCACTTCTCCCGGTCTTCTATGTTTAATAAATAAATAAATGTAATAAATGTAATAAATTTTAATGAAGTTTAACAAAGTTTAATAAATGTTTATTAAATAGTAAGAATCATTTTTGTCTGTTGAAAAATCTGAGGCCATATCATTTAATAATTTAGACTAGTGAATACCGACAATATTCTTGCTAAAGGATGTTTAGACCTTCGTCCTTCGCAGATCTCGAGTTCCGAAGCGTGTGATAGTCCGAGCGTGCGCGCAGCGTCAAAATCCTGCACCAACGAGTAAGAGCGATTGCCGGCCTTTCTACCCCTCTCAAACAAGTAACTATGTTGCTTGAGACGTTTTACTGGAAATATATTTTTTGCCAACACATCCTTAAATAATTAAGTAATAATGTTTACATTTCTGCTCGTGTTGGAAATTAATTACATCCTGCTTCTCTTCAAAGATGCGGCGTCAGGCATGTTATGGTCCGAACGAACGCCTGCCTGGATCTTGGTATCCCAGATTATTTTTGGTTTCGATTTTTCGGCTACCTTAATCTGCTTACGCTTTTACAAGCCACTGATCAGTTGTCTACAAGCTTTATAAGCCACATTTTCTGCGCAGATGGTAGTGTATCACTGTAGTCACTCTGTCACGTCTTATTTGAAATCCACGTGAGCAGTATCGCGGTATACATTGCTTCCATGATTAATTGTTTTTCCTATTGTTTTTAATATCCTATCCTCAATTACACGATGTTATTGTATATGCTTCGACTTCAGTGCTACTTTACACGGAGAATATCACACTTTTCTTTCCCAGACCGAATTAAATATTTCATTTACTGTTGTGCTAACAGTATAAATATTTTTATGCTGTTATGCTAAATTATTTATGTTTTATGATAAAACTTCATACAAGCTTCACTATTGAGATGTTACAATTGGCGCAGGTTACGAGGAGATGCAAGCAATTTCGTACTCTCAAAAAAATGGATTTCTGTACAGATGGTTGGAAATACTGTGTCTCTCCTACCTCTATCAGATTAGAAACATTTGAGCAAAAACTTGGTAAACATGTCAAAAGTAAGATCTAGTTGTACCGTTCCAGAAATCATTAAGATATTTTAACTTTTGACAGCACTTTAAATGAAACCCCTGTAACATTTTCAAACATTTATAAAAAATGGCTGCATTTCGCTTTAATTTTTTGCTAGAATAGAACAAAATGCATTTATAAATACCGTATAATTTCTATTTTCATTAAACAAATAAAAGTTTGAAAATAGGAAAAGATTAAAGATTTTTCGAAAGTATCCTACACCTCGCCGTGATCGAATCTTTTTATTTAAAGAAGACTGCGATTCAGGTACAATCTGAGCTTAAAATGTTCATGAGGACTCTGCACCAGAATTTAAGTCTATTACTGGATTAATGAATTTAAACGTGACCGTACGTGTACTGAAGATGCAGAACGTTTGGGCGGCCGATTGAAGAGGGTAAAAACCACGTTCGTAATGATAGGACCTCGGGTGACAGTCCGTGAAATTTTTGAGATTGTGAACGTTTCATATGAATGGGTGTGGAATATCCTGCATTACATTCTGCACATGAAGAAGCTAAGTGCCCGATTGGTGCCGTTAGAGTTGACTTCGTACCCAAAACGCACAAGAAGGTACATTTCAGGGCCATATTTGGAGTAGTTGCAGCGCAACCCAAAGGATTTCTGGTGTCTTTTTGGGACTTTAGACGATCAGGGCAACTGTAGACTTACCTGGACCCTTCGATTTCTGTAATTAATATTCACTAATGCAATTATTGTTATTAACCTATAATATTCTTGCAACGCAAAGACCGCTTGTAGAGCCATAAATGTGTCTGTTTTGCACTTTAGCAAATATTTGTACTGACATTAAACATGACAAATCACAGTTCTAAACTTTAAGAATATTACACTGTCTTCTATTGCCCTGTGTTAACTTCGGTCACTACTTTTTGACTATATTTACATTCCATAAATTTGGTTTAGCGCAATAAATATCGTAAAGGAATGCGGTAGAAACGAACTTCTCACCAAAGATTTAAAAAAGTAAACAACGGTTATTTGCTTGAGTGGATGACGCCTTTCACGTTTCCAGGCAGAAGAGGGTCGTTTCGTTGCTCGGCGAGTTTGAAAGTCAAACGCGCAGCATTGCGAGGTATAGCGGCGGCTATGAATCTTGATTAACACGGTAATTTAAAACTTCGCCGCGCTTCGCGGCAAAATCCTCGCACGACATTTCTCATTCATCACGGCCACCAAATATTCCTCCGTCGCCACGCTAAGATCTACGTAGAAGACAAGTCGGATAAAAACGTATTGAAATAAAACAATGAGTTTCAAAGATCAGGGAGGTCCTACCCTTTCTACATATATTATGCTTAGAATAAATGAAAAGTTATAAGAAATTATCCACACAGTGATTTAGAAATACATTTAATTAAAGTAATTTAATAAAAGTAATTTAATAAAAGTAAAATAATGAGTAACCATGCAATAATGTGTATTAATAACCATGTAATAATGCAAATTAAAAACATTAGCTTTTACTGAAAAATATTTAACAGATAATCAAATTTCATCAACACTGACCAAACATATGTGAAATGATAGTATAAAAATTACTTGTGAAACAATATATATTTAGTATCATTTGTGCTTTAATCGTGTACATTAACACAATTAGAAATAATTTTGTCTGTTTTCTACGTCATTGAAGCAACTAGTGCGCAACCGCCCCCGCTGCTTCAGTAATGCTTACTCTTGATAGCAGTTGACGATCTCGCCAATGGAATGGCAGGCTTAAAAACTATGTACTGAAGTTGTGAACGTTTCAAATCCCGGAATCAAAGGAATTTACACGAAGAGATATGTTTGGTATTCACCCTTAACATTTATCCTTTGCTTTGGGTGGTCATTAATGAAAATAAAATATCAAGGAAAAAGAAAGAATGCTTCACGTCCTTTTTGTGAAAAATAACAAGATTTTTTGCTACGATAGATCATCAGAGAAAGAGAGGTTTATATTTTCGGATGTAACCCTATTTTCAGTTCTAAAAAGTGGAACAATTTTATTAAATTGGTAAAAGAAATATTTCCCTCATAAAATAATTATCTTCTAAGGACTCGCGAGTTAGATTTTTTCATAAATCAATGTTACGATGCAGTGATGTGTGAGCTACGCTTATTGCCCATTGACTTCATCACAACGAATTTATTACTGTAGGCCGCAATTTTGAGAAAACTACGAAAATGTTCTTAACTGTGACCACTACAAATGCTTTTAGCTGTATAAATAAAAAAACAGATAAATTGTTTTATTTTTAGACTTTGTTGACAGGCAGAAGATGGGGTTGATTTAAACTGTGCCGACCAGCTTCAGCTCAAAAGTATCAACGAGACTCAAACTGAGATTTTGTATTAAAGATGACGGAATAGATGACAAATGATCTCACAAGAAAAAACATGATACATGAAAATCAAGTACTTAGATGAATGTTTCAGCTGAATAAGAGAGAGAAGCAAAATTTTTTCTTTCAAATATTCCCCCCAAAAAATCACTGAACAACAAAAATATTACTCTCTAAGCTTGAAACACACTTCATGTCAGGGTTTCATCATCGATGCACTTATTATACTGAGACTTCTGTGATAAGTTCGTTAGGTCGTGAAGAACATGTGACACAAAGCTAGGGCTTACAGAAGCTATGTGATTGATGTAGGAACCTGAGTGCCATCCAACCCCGGGCTCCCTTACACCGAAAATAATAGGCTGAAAGTGTCAAGAAACAAAATGAACTTGAATGCTTAGAACGTTGGACATGAAACAGCACTTCTTTACGTAAGTGTATAATTCCCAGTTTCAAGCCTTCAGGAATAGAAACACTGCTTTCGATTACTTAAATTTATTATTTTGAAAGTTTTATTATGCATTTTTGTTCATGAATCTATGACTGCATTTTTAAGATATTACATTCTGTTGAATGTCACACATGTCTAACAATTCTTCAATTCTTCTATTAACTTGTACTGAGAACCTGTTTGAGATATTATCCTTCTTCCTTTCTGAGCCAAGTGTAGGGACTTCGATCTCTAATAATCTGCCCATATATTTCATACACTTCTATTACTTTTTCTGTCAATTCCAGTGTACTTTCTGATTTTCATTATATTTCCTCGATTTGTCAGTATATCATTTCCTTCATTTGCTTTGCTTCCATCACATGGGGTAATCACCTAAATGTTACTCCAAATGCTTCATAGAATGCCTTTTTTGTATTTTGAGTAAAACGTCTGCAGTCATTCTAACCGACCGGTTCATCTTTGTTCTTTCTCGATTCTCGAGCATTCTCAAATGCAAAGTCTTTTGAATAAGCTACAGTTTATTTATTGCTTCATATAATTGTACTGATTACATGGCCCTTCTGTATTCTCCGATATACTTATAATAATCTTCGTTTTCCCTTCTCTCGATTATTTTTCCCTCTTTTGTGGCCATCAAGCACATTAAACGCTACACAATCACATAGACATCCTAAACTACTAAATTATAATAATAACTTTCTTTAAAAAGACATTTCAAGATATGAAAAGTACGGTAATTCCGATAATAAAATAATTATGTGCAACATTTTAACCAAAAAGATTGAAATAGTAATGGCATAATATCACTGAGCGATTCAATTATATTTATGTATATTGTGTGATAAATTCCGTGGAAGTTATATTAAGAAAAAGAAAATTTGCATCGTTGGACCTCATATTTCTTTATCGAGAAACAAACCATTAAATGTAAGTAAATAGGTAATAAACAATAATGATATGATGAGAATGAAAATTACAATATTACGTTCTACTGTTCGTTGTAATAACAAGACGTAATATACCGTAAAGATAATAATGAAAAATGAATAGATATTGTAATTATATCAACAATCTAAACTCACAAATCAACGAGTATTAGTATTTATTTATAAGTACATTTAAAATCTGCCGTGAATCCAACACCGCATTTTACTACCACTCCACAAGAAACGTAACATGCTATGTGACCTCAGCTACTCACTTTAAACAGCGTGAAAACGTTTCGCGCACCACTATTTTTACTCCGACGTGAAGTTTGTCAACCGTGTTGTTCCAACGTTCCTTCGCACGCCGCCTCAGATCCCCCTGCGCGCCAGACTGCAGCAGAAAACATCCATCAGCCGGCGCTCTCCGGGCCGCCGCCGTCGTCGTCGTCGTCGCGTCGTCGTGCCGCGCATTGCGGGCGGTTCCGGCAGCCGCCGACCCGTAGACAGTTCGCGCGAAGCGGCCCAGGGGAAGGCGAGCCGGCCGCAAAAAACAGCGGAGGGGCAAGAAGGAGACTGGAGACAAGGGTGTTGATGAGCTGAGTTGAGAGGGCAGTGGAAATGACGCGAATCACATGGATACGTGTGTGGTGAAGACGGTAAATGTAACGGGGACAAAGAAAGGGAAGCTTGGGAAGTTAGGGAAACGGAATGTTGGTGGAAGGGAAGATTTTTGGGAAACAGAGGAAGAGGGGACGGTGATGACACGAGTGAGGTGAACTGGGCAAGTAGTGGAAGGCAGAAGGGGCTTTTCAATGGGGGTTTTAAAGAAAATGAGGGAGAGAAAATAAACCATAGTAGCACTCGTACCATAGTTCCTCGGACTATTTGACACATCTCTAAAATTAAAACCTTTATACGTTGCGGGCGGTTCTGGCAGTTGCGGACTCGTAGACAGTTCGCGCGAAGCGGCCCAGGGGAAGGCGAGCCGGCCGCAAAAAAACAGCGGAGGGGCAAGAAGGAGACTGGAGACAAGGGTGTTGATGAGCTGAGTTGGGAGTGCAGTGGAAATGACGTGACTCGTTTGGTGTGGAGACTCGTGTGTGGTGGAGACGTAAATGTAACGGGGACAAAGAAACAAAGAAAAGCAAAGGAGCAAGGAAAGGGAAACTAGGGAAGTCTGGGGAAACGGAAATGTTGGTGTAAGGGAAGATTTGTGGGAAACGGAGGAAGAGGGGACGGTGATGACACGAGTGAGGTGAACTGTGCAAATAGCAGAACGCAAAGGGGGTTTTTAATGGTGGGGAGTATTGAGGAAAATTAGGGAGAGAAAATAAATCATAGTAGCATTTGTGAAACAGGTGCTCGGATGATTTGCCACCGCTCTATCATTAAAACCCTTACATGTTGCGGGTGGTTCCGACAGCCGCCGACCCGTACACAGTTCGTGCGAAGCGACCCAGAGGAAGGCGAGAGGCTGGCAAAAAACGGCGGAGGTGCTAGGACGGAAACTGCAGAGAAAAGGACGTTGATGAGCAGAGTTGAGAGGGCAGTGGAAGTGACGCGACTCACGTGGATACGTGTGTGGTAGACACGTAAATGTAACGGGGACAAAGAAAGGAGCAAAGAAAGGGAAACTAGGGAAATCAACGAAACGGAATGTTGGTGGAAGGGAAGATTTGTGAGAAACGGAGGAAGAGAGGACGGTGATGACACGGGTGAGATGAACTGTGGAAATAGCAGAACGCAAAGGGAATTTTCAATGGTGAGGTTTTTGAGGAAGATTAGAGGGGTAAAATAAATCATAGTAGAATTCGTACCACAGGTGCTCTGACTATTTGCGACAGCTCTATCATTAAAACCCTTACACGTTGCGGGCGGTTCCGGAAGTCGCGGACTCGTAGACAGTTCACATGCAGCGGCCCGGGGGAAGGCGAGCGGCCGGCAAAAAACCGGCGGAGGGGCAAGACGGAGGCTGCGGAGAAAAGAACGTCGACGAGCTGACTTGCAGTGAAAATGACGGGACCCGCGTGGATACGTGTGTGGTGGGGATGGTGAAAACGACGTGGAACATAAATGTAACGGGGACAAAGAAAGGAGCGAAGAAAGGGAAACTAGGGAAGTCTGGAGACACGCAATGTTTGAGGAAGAGATGATGTGTGGGAAACGGAGGAAGAGGGTGCGGTGATGAAACAAGTGTGAGGTGAACTGAGCAAATAGCAGAACGCAAAGGGAGTTTTCAACGGTGGAGATGGTAGGGGTTTTGGGGAAAATGAGGGTGAGAAAATAAATCATAGTAGCATTCGTGCCACCGGCGCTCGGACGATTTGTCACCGCTCGATCATTCAAACCCTTACATGCCGTTGGTGCATAAATAAATATTCGTTTGCCGTCCGTACAGCAGAAAAAGTGTAAGGTATAATAACGATCACAGTTGAGGGATACATGTCATATGAACAGGAAAATAAGTAAACATTTCTTACTACTGATAGGAGGCCTCTGACCGGGAGTTCGAGTTTCGACGTAGGCTGGACTTTCACACTAGCTAAATAGCACATTAGCTAGGTCGAATTCAGCCGCTGTCTGAAAAATAATTCTAGCGTCCGGCTGTTCTGATAAGTAGTTTCCCGAGTTTTCTCCCATGAACACCAGGCGAATGCTGGAGCAGGACTCTAACAAACGGGCCACGGACCGCGCGCGATCTTTTCTTTCTCGTCCTTGTCCTACTTACATCAAACTTGCACTTACAAACACTATACTATCACATGTCGGGAGACCAGGCGGGAACTTGGATTTTGCCCCGGCTGGGGGAGTGCTCTCTGGTGGGAGATACCTGGTTGGGGAAACCCCCGCAAACCAACGTGTAGGTCAGCAGCGGATCTCATCATCCAGCGAAGAAATATTACTACCGCATCCCTAGTAAAAACATGCACTACACTTGCAGGACTTTAGCAGTTGACGTGCACGGATACACAAAATAATTTATCATAAATCACGCTACTAATGTAGAAGAGAACTATGTGCGATAGTTGGCGAGAAACCTGTGGAATACTTGCCTACAAGCTGAATGCCTAAATAGCAAGAAGTACGATGGGTTCCACCGGTTCTGAAGCTGCCAGTTTACTATGCGCAGAGTTCAGGCACGAAGAAGCACCCGCTAACTCGCAGTTTGCGTGAACCTGTCCCCAGGGAAGGCCGCGCGGGCGACAAAAACGAGCGGTGACAGGAGTGGGACAGTTGAGGAAGGGGTGGACACACGAAGTGTTGAAAGCGGTGGGACACACGAAGGCGAAGCACTGTCTGAAATGTTGAGCGTTGGAGAACAGTTTGTCTGAGAGAGCGAAGGCTTTGTTGATGGCGCTTTGCCTAATATGCCCCCGAGGAAGGTGGGTCACACTCGGAGCGGCGAGGAACGGACGGTGGGATGGAGACAACATTTGCAGGCGGTGAAAATGATTGGTTCCGACATTTTTCTTTATGGTAGAAATGACAAGAATGTTGAATGCAAAGATCGAGATAAAGTAAAAGATAGAAAACACAGTCGAGTTTTCAGAGACTAAACTTACCTGAAATAGGCGAACAGCTAAAATGAAGCGTCGTGACGGTATTGCGGATGGTGAAAATGACTAAGAAGAGAATGGCTTGGCCATAATATGAAATTTTGACATGCGACAAAGCGTATTGTGTTAAAACACAAAAAAACTTTTAGATACGTGATGTCAGTTTCAGCTAAGGATTGAAGTTCCTTCTAGAAATACTTTCATTGCGGCTTTATTCAATAACTACCAACGTCTCAATATTTCTTGTGCTGCTTAATACAGCGAATTGTGTTTTATTCTTTCTGCAGAAGATGTAGGCACCCTCAAATACTTGATTATTATTATTATTATTTGCGAATTCATTGCAACTTAGAGTCGCTTATCGCATCCTAGCTTCCATTTGCTGCGATCTTTCCAGTCGTTTTCTTGCAGGTTTCTTCCGTCCATCGCTTTATTTACTGCATCCTTCCAAAGTGTCCTCGGTCTCCCTCTTCTTCTTCTTTCTGCAGGGGTCCATTCGATAATTTTTTTCGGCCACCTTGCCTCATCCATTCGACGCACATGCCCATACCATCGGAGGCACTTTGCCTCCACAGTGTCTAAAATTGTGGTCCCTATGTTTAGCCTTGCAAGCACGTCTTCATTCCTGATTTTGTCCTGAATCGTGAGCTGACAACAACGTCGCCAATAACCCATTTCTGTTGCTCTTAATTTCTTCTTTAGTTGTTCCGTTGTTGCCCACACTTCTGCTCCATAGGTAACAATGCTCTCTACAATAGACTTGTATATCTTTATCTTCGTGCACGGTCTTATTTGTGGGCTCCATATGGTATTATGCAGCTGTTTGGTAACTTGTTTCCCTTTTCTTATTCTTTCAATAATTTCAGCTTCACTTTTACCATTTTTGGTAAACATTACTCCAAGGTACTTGAATCTATCGACTCCTTTAATAATACCACCTTCTAGCATCAAATTTCTGTTTACATTATCAGCTACAATATATTCAGTTTTAGAGATATTTATTGTTAGCCCCCATTTCTGGTATTCTTCAAACAGCTTCCTCAACATGTAATGTATATCATCTTCATCTTCTGCCAATATCAGTTGGTCGTCAGCAAAAAGCAAAGTGAACAGTTTATCCGTTCCGATTGAAACTCCCATATTCGCGCAAGTTCGCCTCCATCTCTCTAGGGCAGATGTTAGATATATTTTGAAGAGTGTAGGAGCGATTGCACATCCTTGTCGCAGACCTTTGGTGACAGGGAATTCTTCAGATATTCTTCCACCTACCTTCACCTTACTGGTACAATTAACATACAGTACTTTCACTGCTCTTATATATAGGTCACTAACTCCATTTGCTTTCATTGCTAACCACAATTTGCAGAGGGGAATACTGTCATATGCCTTTTCTAAATCGATGAAGACCAAATGGGTTTCAAGGTCTCTTGCTAACCGTTTCTCCAGAAGTTGTTTTTAAACAGAAAACACAATCCATACATGATCTTCCGGCACGAAATCCATTTTGTTCCTCTAGCTCGTGTATCTGATTTTCAATTCTTTGTTTTATAATTTTGCCATATAGTCTTGAAAGAGAATTAGTCACGCTTATTCCTCTGTAATTGGAGCAAACTCGTCTCTCTCCTTTCTTATAAGTGTTAGAGATATAGGCAGTTTTCCACTCAGGGGGCACAATTTCATCCCTCAAGAAACAGCTGAAAACATACGCTAACAGCTCGTGAAGCAAGTCCGTCCCATATTTAAAAAGTTCTATGTGGAGTCCGTCCGGTCCAGGCGAGCGTCCATTTTTCACGGAGCTAAGAGCTTCCTTTATCTCTTTAACTAAGATGACGTCATTTTCAGTAAAAATCTGATCTGAGAAACTTATCTCATTGTCTAATTGAGTAATAAATTCTGGACGATCTTCAGTTAACAGCTTCTGGTGATAAATTTTCCACTCTTTTAAGGGAATAAGACTTATGGGCATAGTCTCCTTTCTATTTGTTCTAAGAGATTTTAGTGTTTTCCATGCTTCAGTTGACTTTCTATACTTGATTAGTTTCTAAATATTTTGCTTATTAACTTCGACTGCTTCTTTGCTCACTTAAGTCTATTTTGTAGCACTTGTTATATTATAGATTGATTTTACTTTGTGGTTAGTTTAAATATTCTGACAGTGAATTCAACAGTGTATGTGTAACTCTATTTGAACAAGTACTTCAGAGTCTTTTACAGGATACATTACGCTTTCTCGAGGAAAATCTACGATTACGTATGAAAATACAATTTTCCCAAAATAAAGCCCCCGTAAAATAAAGGGTTCTAATCTAGTACTTCATCGTGAGCGGCCCCACGGCATGTACTGAACGCCAAAATCGTCTTTTGATATCTTAAACGGTATAAACAATATGTGGGGGTACTAAAAATGAGGAAGATTCTAGTAAAGGAAATAGTTGGGGATACGGTAATGATAGATGAGGTAGGGATTAGTGAGACAAAAGGTAACAGATAAGTAGTTCAACATTTCGTACTACTGATGTGTATATGATGGTCGGATGGGAGTGATGGGAACGCGTGGATATAATCTTGAGCTCTTTCAGTCATACGGACCCTGCATGATGCGACCCATTCTTCATTTTGTCTCTCCATCGCTTCATCGAGCGACCTGAATTTCTTCGGATTTGTGAGCGACACTACAGAATTCTCTTTCGCAGACGTATCCTGCAAATTTAAGTTGTGTTCAGGAATTTTGTTCTTCAGTAATTTCCATAAATATGTAAATAATTAAAATTATATTAGACATTACATTCAGTAGATATCGTTTATGCTTCAAATTAAGACTGGCAAAGGGGGCTCATGGCATCAACTGGTGTCACTGCAGTGCCTCTAATCGGGAGGTCCTAGGGTTCGAGTTTGAAAATCCCGACGGCGACAGAATTTTCGACACTATCTTATCAGCTAGGTCGAATTCAGCCGTTGTCTGGAGGAGAATTTTTCCCGTAATTTATGATTAGCCAATAAATCAAATTAAGAATAATTTGAAGTCTGCATAGAAAGAATCACAAGAGCCGTTATTGCAGTACTCAGTTGGTTCTGCTTCCCGTGCAGAGAAGCGCCATCTGAATTCGGGCGCAGAGGAAAGTGCAGTGGCGTGCTGTGCAGATAGTAGGAAACAGGCAAGAAGGAAACGGCTATACAAGAAGGAAACGGCGGAGAAAAAGGGAATGGATGGATGCCAAAAATGACTGAACATACGACAGTGATGCAGTATAAGAATTGAGGATGTACAATAACCCGAAGGTGACTGAGATAATCCAATGAAACGAGAAAAAATCTGTGAAAACTGCAATCGGGAAATAAATAAGCGAGTCGAAAAATAAAAGAGAGAAGAAGAATGGTCGAGAGAGACCAATATATGTCGAACCGTGTGGGAGAATAAATAATAAGACAAGTGTATTTCGGTGGTGGGGAAGAAAACAATGTCGAGAATGGTCGAGTTCCCCAAAAAATTATCAATTGTGAGATTAGTTCATTAGTACACACTATGTAAGGCAATCACATTCAACAATAAACAAAAGCTAAAAGAACTACTGGAACGGCACAAGGTTGCTGGAATTACCTCGCCAGACTCCACACACACACACACACACACACACACACACACACACACACACACACACACACATACACACAGTATGAATAATGCAGTAACTCACTACCTTGCGCATTCATCATCCACCGAAGGAACAACGCAACCTGTCACATACGACGTTGTAACGGCTATCTACACGCGACATCTTCCGAACTCACACCTGCAAAGGCTTGCAATGCAGTAGGGACAAAGTCGAAGAGGAACACGAATCTGTCTGACGCTGGTGAGCCTCGCGGGCCGAGAAGTTTTCAGAGACGAGGAACAGGGGTTAGCGAACTTAATGACAATGCAAATTGGGTCCATCAAACGCTTGATTACTCCATTAAGAGAAAGTTATTAAATTATGAAAACCTATTACTCTCTATTAATTTACTTAAAAATCAGTTTAGAAAACTTGTATGAGACAGAAGAGCAACACAAAGTCATACAAATTTAATTAGTTACTCATGAGTTGTTGATCACACAAAAAGAGCCTATTGGAGTAAGATCGGTAAATGAGCAAAATAAAGTGAAACTTATCAATTATTCTGATCCCAAACTATTTTTATTCAGTTGTTTTCTGCTCCCCCTACAAAAGAAAAAATGTGCAGTTTTCCGGCCCACGATTAAACTCTCTCTCTCTTTACGAAGAACCTTCATAAGAGTAAGAAAGTGAAACGGCGTATTTGTATTGTAACAATGCTCGTAACTTTAATTCAAGCCGTGACACACGTGATCGAGAGAAAAGCCTTCTTTTACAATCCCTGTCCCCTCACTACCTTACCTTTTGTCGCCAATTAGCCACTTTTCAGGAGAGGAAAACCTTTTGCTATCTTAGGCAGAAGTTTCCGGAATCTATGGGTGGAGACATTTAGAAAGAATTCTGTCGCGGCTGTGTGAATATAATGTCGGCGAAGTCAATACTATGCGCCCAGAGCTTAGACGATACTTAGGATGCAATTACGACGAAATTTCGTATTCCTCAAACAATAGAGAAAGTAGTGCAAAAAGAAAGATAGTGCTAAATTACCCAAGAAAAGTAGTGCAAAAACAATCTCTAATCCTCCTTCCTCAGGATGGCTAGCTGGGAAAGTTAAAAGGACGAGGAGGAGTGAGTATTTGTATTTCAATTTCTGCTTCATACTTTAGAAATAAAAATACCACATAATGTTGGGGAAATATATTGGAAGGAAGCATTTTTGAAGCTGTTGCCCTGCAACATACTACGCGGTTTTGCGTACCGCCGTAAATAACTACTGTGCCACCCTGCGAAATCAGACCATCTATTTCCACTTGAGGCTAGATTGGAGTGCCCCAGTGAGTTCCAAGTGTACCGTGATAATTGCAAGCATGCTCTGAGCACGTACGTTCCCTGCTTGACTGCGCTGTTACAGAAGGTCGATAATCAAGTATATCGCACAGTATGAATTACGTGTTCCATATCTTTATTGGAAAGTAGTAGAATAGGTACTCAGATCATACAATGTTTCTTAATTAAAGAAGTAGATGATATTGGCCTTCCTCCTTAGATTCCCTCACATCGATACTGAAAATTCATTCGCAGATTGTCCTGACTGTAATGTGTTCGTCAGGATTATTCCTTATTTTCTTCTTCTCCTCAGGTTTACAAAAAACGTCTGTCAATTCACCTTCCTCTTGAGAATTGTTGAATATAGCTTCTTCTACTTCCAATGTCGTGAAGCGTTTTTTATTCCTTACAATAAAAATGGAATAAAATTAAAATGGTATTTAAATAAAGTACGATACATTAAACAGGTTTTACTGAATTTTACCAATAAACTTTATCCATGTATTAATTACATAAGTACAATTACCGGTACACGGCGGCTGGCCATAAATTTAGTGATCTCTTTGATCGTAGATATCAAATGACCTTGACATTAAATCAAAATGTACTTCTCCATTCTTCAAAACTTTCGAAAAAGAATGCATAAACTATCTGACGAAAAGTCATGGATTTCATGTTATCTTCAAGAAGCAAAATCTGTGAAACTGAGTGCCCACTTAACGTTTAATACCAGTCTCACTCCACATTGTACAGTTTTAGAAACAAATTTTCTTTCGTATTTTGCTCACATACTCCATAAAATACTACCTCAGTATCCAAACCAAAACCAATGTAAATATTCATTGTTCTGAACGAAGATTTTCCAGGACGAGACTTCCATGAAAAACAATCTGTAGCTTCAGTTCTACAAAACACGTAGGCATCGCCAAATCGAGCGTTTATATTAGGTCCTTATCTTCCCAGTCACATTCGTGCGTGCCTGCACTGTTAAAGTCGGCCCGTGAATAAACCTCGCAACCACACAAACTCCCCACACGAGAACTCAGGACCTTTCCTCCGCCACTACCCTGGGCTCGAGAAACAACGCAGATTGATTGACTGATTGATTCATTGTTAGTGATTCCGGTCGCGTACAATTATAGAGTCCATTTCTCCCGTAGGCGTAGTGCGTGTTTTTTCTTCGGAAGGTGGCGATGATCTTTTCCCCGCTGGATGGCGACGACCCTACCCAGCGCCGACCTACCGTCGACTAACGGGGTTTCCCCTCAACCAGGTATCTCCCACCTGCGGGGCACGGGGCAGCCGGGACAAGCTCTAAGCTCCCAACTGCTTTCCCGGCATGTGTTAGTGTAGTGCATGTTAGTGCGTGTGTGTGTGTGTGTGTGTGTGTGTGTGTGTGTGTAAGGGTTGAAGGATAGCACAAGAAAGAGGAAGGAAAGAGTCGTGTGCGGTCCTTGGTCTGTTTGTTAGGGTATTGCTGCGGCATTCGCCTTAGTGTTGATCGGAGAAACCACGAAAACTTCCGATCAGAGCAGTCGGCCACTAGGATTCTCCTCCAGAGAGCGACTGAATTCGACCTAGCTGAAAAGCTAGTCGAAAATCTTGCCGCCGTCGGAACTCGAACCTAGGACCTCCCGGTCAGAGGGACTGCAGTGACATCAGTTGATACACTGAGCGATCTCTCCCGCTAACAACGCAGATAAATAATTTTAATAAATAGGTAAAGCTAGGTAAAGGAATAGCTTGGTAAAACGAACTTTAGCGAACTAGTTTGGTAAAAAAAGTGCGACTCTTATGCTTCCTGGAGATGTCAGTGTTTCCCCTCCACTGGAAGGCGAGATCCGGCGCCGACCTGCACGCAGGCTTGCCTGCTTGCGGGGAGACCGCTCCACCCGAGAAAACCCTAAGCTCCCGGCCGGTTTCCGACATACGTGAAAATGTCCATGTAAGTCTGTGTGTGTTAGTAAAAGGAAAGTATAGAACAAGAATGAGGAAGGAAAGATCGCGCGCAATCCTTGGCTTGTTTCGTATGGTACTGCTCCGGCATTCGGTGGAAACGGCTTTTTTGTCTGATCGAAGAAATCACGTAAAACTACCAACCAGAGCAGCCGCCCGCTAGAATTCTCCTCCAGACACCAGCTGAATTCGATCCAGCTATGTAGCGAGTATCGAAAATCCGGCACAGTCGGGTCTCAAACCCTTGAACCTCCGTTGAGAGCCGTTGCAGAGTCAGCGGCAATGTTGACTCTGAGCCAAACTCAGCCGACCTATTCAATATTATTAACGATTAACGATTATACTCTGATTCCAGGGATGATGCAATGCTTACACCACAATAATCTTTATAATGAAGTCCATCCCTGAGAAAGCTCAAAACCCACTGTGTCCACTACAGATTACTAACAGTGTGGCGAGATTTCAAACCCAATTTCCAATCGTCGAAACCCACGCTCCAATGGCCGGTGTTTGCTCCGCCGCATCGACAAACGCCCACACTGCGTCGCGGTCAGGGAGTACGCCCCCACTCCTCGCCCGCCGCCAGTCGCCAGTCGCGAGAGGCGGCGTCGCCGTAATCACAGCCCGCGCCATTGTCCCCGGCGCGCGGCGGCGTGCCCGCTAATGGGCCCTGTAAGCGCGACGTTTGTTCGCCGTCGCATTGTGCCGATCTTAGGTTATTCCTTTGGGCGCACGTCGACGCATTGTGTGCGCCCGCGCTGCTATCGACGAACGCAGCCGATCTTTTATTTGCCCGGTCGATACGCGGCGGACGGCGCGGTCGCAGTGCTCAGAAATAGGCGTCTAGTTGGACACGCCGGTCGGTACTCAAGTAACGTCGCTGTCTGAAGGAGAATTATAGAGACCGGCTGCTCTGATTGTCCAGTTTCCCTGATCCTGAGTAAGTGAGCAAATGCTGAGATGGTCCCTTGTTTTGCTTCTGGAATGGATAAATGTAACTTCATTTCTTGTGCACGTCTTCTGAATTTCAGTGGGAAATATAGTTGTTCAAATTATCGTTTTCATATTATCGTGACAAAAAGTATTATTCTTTCATGAAGAACATTATGAGGTTTAGGGGCAGAAATGTATAGCTAATTTACCTTTGAAAATATATTTTATATAAGAGCAAATATTTTGTCAACAAAACTTGAAAAAAACCGCTCTTATTCTGGACTCAAAATTCGACTAGAATGTGGTTTAGGATAGAGATCACAGAATTATGAAAACGTGCACAAATTTAACTTCTCTCCATAGCTCGTCACACACAGTTTTTAACTGTTTTCGACGTAAATAAATAAATAAATTTATGTGGTTTCTGCGATAAACACCAGGCGTGAGCAGGAGCAGTATTTTAACAAACGGTCCACGTGTTGCGCGCAATATTTCCTTCCTCTTCCTTGTCCAATCCTCACCCCTGACTTACTCACACCCTTACGTATACTTACACACACACACACACGCACAAGGTATTTCGCCGACATTCCCCCGATCTCGATAGACGAAACCGCGGAAAACTCACGCACGGATAAGCTGGTCGCAAGAAATAAGTAGTTATATTCGCGCTATTTCGTTCGCCCTAACTATGTCGCTCGGGTCAAAAATTCGCTACTGACGGGTCTATTTCCCTAGAACGTCAGGTCACCTGCTCGGATGCTGCAGATCCATCAGCAATCCTGGCACCGAGCCTCCTCAGTCGGTACTCTGCGCCGAAGGAACGCCCGGTCGGGCGTGCCCTGCCAGTCTAAATCCGTATTAAAACGAAGCGAAGGACACGTCTTCCAGCGTCAATCATAGACCACAAACAACCCGAATGCCGCTCGCTGCTCTTGAAACCAAATTAATAACCAGGTGTGAGTATCGCCAGGGAGAACATCTGTGGAAATGAATGACAATTGTATTGAACAGACGACCAACTTCATCTGTGAGTGCTATTTTGGGAGCTATTCCCGCAGAGGTCGAGCGAACTCTGGTCGCGGAAATGAAATCAGTTTGATCAGTGGTATTGAATGCAATGGTGTTGCGAATCAGATATCGCAAATTGAAAACTGTTCGCAATCGAAAAGTATTCAGGGCTCTGTAAAAAAATCCTGTAGTTAAAGCAGTCTACGCTTTCAAGCTTAGATACTTAATCCTGCAGAATTCGCACCATTTTTATCATCTTACCGATCAGATCAAATATTAAATTTTAAAAGTTGATCAGCAATGAAAATGTAATGAAGTACTCAATGTAGTATTGTACCACAGTCATGAATATTTTGGTGTTTGAAAAAACAATATTCACAATTACCTTTTTAGTGCCGAGCGTCATCAGTACTTTAATAGTTTAATAAACAGATTATAAGTGCCTTTTGTTAAGAATATTGTGGAACTATGCAACAAATTATGTGAGTGTAAAAAATTTTTTTATTAAAATGCATGAATATATTAATGCTTAAATATTTGTTAGAATTAATTTCCTTCAAGTTTAATGATCCAGCACAGAACTTGTAAGAGACGAAATTGCATTACTTGAATTTGTGTACATAAATAATCATCCACGCAATGTGCTTTGGAAAATAATTGTATTGATACAATATTCTCTGCGTGTACCAGATGGTGTCAACGACTGAGACCTTCGATTGAGTTCATCAATTCAGGAACTCTTAGGTTATCTCATTACATTCAATTATCTAGAATTTTCGTATTTAAGAATGGTTTTGTCAGTTTTCCGTCACGTCTATTTATCAAGGTAAATTGCATATTGATCTTAATTGCATCTAGATAAGAATGTGTTAATTGTGCAAGAAAAATGAGATTAATATAAACAATCATTTTGCTGATGAATACTCCTTCTTTTGTCTAAATACAGTTATAAATTCACATGGATGATTTGTTTCTGTATGAAACAGTTATTGCAAATAAACTAAGAACTAAGTATGATTCAGATTCTTATGACGTGTTTGTTGTTTGCACGAGAAAAAGTGAAACATTTTAAATGATATACGCGTTGATGCTAAAAGAGTGCCAGATAATGTTTTTTTAGCGTGAGTTCTTTTAGCGAGCTTTTGTGATTTTGTACAGTTAAAGTGTACCTTGGGTGGTGAAGGAATGTTTTTTGATCAATGAGAGGATGTTTGGCAAGCAAAAGTGTTTATAAGGAAAAATACTGAATTGGAAATTAGTATTCGGAGGAGTTGAACATGTGTCTGAATGATGCTTTTCAAGTTATTGGACAAAGAAACAAAGGCATCATTTTAAATATTATAAAAATTTTTCACACACAGGATCCACTATCCCAATATTAGGTTTTTGGAGATCTTATAAATGTCTAAAAAAGAAGGTTATCTGCATCTTCGCGACAACTTTGATTTTCAAGGAATGCCAAATCTATTTCATAAACGAATACAACTTAAGGCATTTGAAGTGTAATTAAGTGTTGATTGCCTCGGCGTAGCGTTAAATATCAATTTCAAAACTATCTTTATCAATAAATGTAGAGAAAAAATTTAACTGTTTTACAATATAGAAATTCATTAAAAGTTTTGTTGTGATATATAAAACTCCACAAAAAGAACATATGAGTGTTAAAATTGTTATTTCTTCTTTATTTTACATTTGTTTATTATTTTTGTTAGAAAGTGGAAGACATAGGCCAGGAATTTGTTATGCAAACAAAGCAGGTAACAGAAGGGTTAAGCAGGGCAGAGTGGAGCGGGGATACACTAACCGATACACTAACCGATAAAAATAGACAGGACAGGATGAGAATAAACATAATTTCTCTTCCTGTTTAATAAATAATTTTGATAGATAAATACCCAGACAACGCGAGGTACTCCATGTAATATAAGAAAAACTGTCATCATCTTTTCTTGAAAACAATTATTTTTCTTCCTATGTAATTGGTATTATGTAGTACATTAAACATGAAATGGTTTGAATATTAAGAATGATATCATTTAAATACTTTTAAAAAATTATCTGTTTTTAGGTACAAATATATAAACTAAATCAAACAAATTTCCAATAACAATCATTATCACTTGCAATATTCGAATTAGCAAACGCTTAAAGTGATTCGGTGCAATACCAATTTGTCAATCCTGGAGGTAATTTCTGCCAGAGGAGTACACCACATTCAAACATAAACATCAGAAGCACCTAATCCCCAACCAGCACACATATATGAACGAACAGCTAATCCAGCACATTTCGCAGAAAGAAAGACAAACACCAGCTCTCACAGATGAAGGACCAATATCTCACTTCAACACAAAACTCCAATACCATTTTTTCAAACGCCACCGCCCTCGCAAACCCTCGTCAAGCGGCGATAAGTGCCGAACGCTGTTTCAGTGGCGCCGCGGGCGTCGCTACCTTCTCGCTTGGACAATCATCACTCTACCCTCCCCCTTCACGCCGTCCTCTCCCACTCCTGTTCTCTGCTCTCTCTTCACCTCCCTCCGCAGTCAACCATTTTCCGCTGCTCTTCTCCATACCCTGTCTCCCCGCCAGACCCTTTTCCAGAACACCTCTACCTCTCCAGTCCTCCAGGTTCTCCCGTCCCGCACCCTCGCCCGTCCCGCACCCACTCTCGTCCCGCACCCCCTCCCGTCCCGCACCCCCTCCCGTCCCGCACCCCCTCCCGTCCCGCATCCCCTCCCGTCCCGCACCCCCTCCCGTCCCGCACCCCCTCCCGTCCCGCACCCCCTCCCGTCCCGCACCCCCTCCCGTCCCGCACCCCCTCCCGTCCCGCACCCTCTCCCGTCCCGCACCCTCACCCGTCCCGCATCCTCACCCGTCCCGCACCCTCACCCGTCCCGCACCCTCACCCCTCCCGCACCCTCACCCGTCCCGCACCCTCACCCGTCCCGCACTCTCTCCCGTCCTGCATCCTCCCCGTCCTGCATCCTCTCCCGTCCCCAGGCTTCCCCCACCTCTGACCTCTACGTTACATATTTTCTTCATTCTTTGTATCTTTCCCGTTCATCCCGTTCTCTCCATCACCGCAGCCTCTCCTTGATCCCGTTCTCTTCCATTCCCAATCGTCTCTCATTCCTTCCACCTCCCTTTTTTCATTATCAGCCCTTTCCATCCCGTACCCTGTTCTTTCCGTCCTCGTCCACCGCCGGCGGAAGGCTCATCCGCTACTCGACGGGCAGAAGCTGCCCCATCAGCCGCGCGCCGGCTAAATACTCCATCAGCCTCACGCAAACATTGACTCGGCGCAACTATCGGTGGGCAGTGCAAACAAGAAGCACCGTCAAACAGAGGCCGGTGTTTTAAATTCCAACGGAAAAACAGCGCAACAAAAACATCCGTTTCCAAATGCCAAATGAAGGGCAAACAAATCGTCCGCCAATAATCCGAGAGCTGGGCGACTGCGTGTGCTTGATGTCGCGCCGGCTTCTCAGACTATGATCACGTTCAGAGGACGAGATTGGGCTACGACATTTAATTGCCGATGGATTTGATCAGATCAGTCTTGGTTTCATATGTTGGACTAGTGAGACGGAACACCGGAAGGCGGAAAGCTAATCAAAGAGGTCTGAGTCAAGTCACACATAGGTGTAATGTAATAAAATGGACTTGATATATTGGATGAAGCAAAAATTGCAATATCGTCGGTCAATGGTAAAATTGTTACGGCCATATAGCATGGTCATATTAAAATAGTAAAAAATCTTTCATTTCTATGCATAACTGTGATATAGCAAGCAGGTAATCACATTTGTCTTGAGAATGGCGCCTTGAAATAAGAGAATGAAACTGAGCGAAGTATGATAAAACGACGCTAATAACAACCGTAAAACGAACATCAATATAAAATTGTTACACATATTAAAAGGGATTAAAAGTTAGTTAGAAGAAGTGTTCAGAAAGTTCTACAAAAAGAAAAATGAAGACTAGATGTAAAAAGGTCTTAAGAACTGACTTAAAACAGAGGACAGCCGCTGTACATTCCCTCAGTACTTCCAATTTGCAGGACATCGACACATTGTAATTTCATAACCAGAACCACAACGTAAATTTCGTTGAGTGTGCCCAGAAAATGTGTGCGCCTGTTGAGATAAGATTTTTTTCTGTATTATTTTCTTCTGTACTCAAAATTAAATTTTAATGTGATTTAGGAAAAATATCACAGAATTATGAAAACGTGCACAAATTTCACTTCTCCCCATAGCTTGTTACACACAGTTTTATGTCACACAACTGTTTTTTGACGCAAATAAATAATTTAATTAATTAAATGGTGAAGCCAACTCGGCAAATTTCGGGAGCTAGTCCTGCATTTTGTTTTTTTATTGTTTTTTTTTGACTGAAACTGTTCCAAAAACGAGCATTAATCCGCACCTTGAAAGCCTGCGTCCAACGCGGATTTAGCCTTTTAAATGCTGCGGTCTTGCAACGCTGCCGACCGCTGTGTATTGAGTCAGACGTCTCACGCGCCTCCACGTGTGTGGCATACTTTTCCGGAAGCGCGGCGCTGGAGCGTGGTTTATCATAATTTCCATTAACTCTTTCTACGTTAACGTAGCCGGGTTTGTCATAATTATAAATATATATTTTTGTAAATATGCCTTCAAAAATGCAATTAACCGAAAACCGCAGATCGCACAAACAATAAAGCCGGAAATCAAATAATCTCGGAAACCAGAAATCTACGTGCAGCAAGGAAGACAAGTAAAAACAAAGTAACTGACTGAAATGTAGAGGAAAGCTGAAACAGTTTGGTGTTGTTTCTATGAAAGAAAGATTTGTATGTTTTGTAAAATGCGGGCCGGGTCAGCGCCATGTGTCCAGACGCGGTGAGCTCAACGCGTCTTTCGACGATGCAACACCTCAAAACAAAGACAACAAAAACGCTTTCATTGGCCTTCAAACGCAATCTAGTGGCCACCGTAATCTTCGTTGGTACCTTCCAAAACCTCCAGATATCGTCACAAGCATTCAATGTGAGGCGCAACCTAGCAGTAAATAATGGAATGAGACCCAGCGGCGCGGCTCACATTTGAGCCATTAGCAGCAAGGGCACCGACTCTGCATAGCTCAAATGTGAGCCAACAGCAACAGTAGCACGGACTACGCGCGGTTCGTATATAAGCCGTTAGCAGATAAAAGGCTAGGAATCTGATACGCCTTATGAGAGCCTCTTGCAGCGATTGGAAATGACTCACATTTTCAGATGAATCAGTGAATGTGTAAACTATCTTGGCAGATTTTTTAAAAATTTGTAATAAAACAAGGCGGATTTATTTGAGTTCGGCACTTAGAAGGGATATTTTTCATGGTACATGCGCGATCTGTGGCTATGTGCTAGCCACACGTACTTCTTAACCCTTGTCCACAAGGTCGGAAGGCGACTGGTAGGCCTTAGCTCATAAAGAGCTGCTGTGCCAAAGTACATACATACAAAGATACATGCATACATACATGCACGACTTGCCACACTAAGGATTTTCGACACTTCGAAAAACCACCCTCTCAGCCAGCGCTGTACTCACGATCTTCGATTTTGGAGGTATTTATCTATTCCTGCGGTAGATATCTTGAGCGACGATGAGACAATAGTTGATTTCGCCTCGTCGGCTCCTAACTGATGAAACATTTTATAGAAGAATTATTAAGTGGGGAACCCATTTCAAGGGGGCCGTACGGCGAGGCGAGGCGCAACATCAGTCGAAATGTTTCGAATGGTATGTACTACGAATATATTGGGGTTTTTATTTCTTGGCGCGCGAGGGCCTGTCTTCACAATGAAATATCTCACAGCATTTCGCGTCTTTCTCGGTCGTGCCGCTAGATGTCTCATCACTATCACTGCTCGATATGGTTGCAATCATGCGACATCTAAAGGCACGACCGAGATAGACGCGAAACGCAGTTAAATATTCCATTGTTAAGACAGGTTGTCACGCGTCAAGAAATAAAAACCCAAGTATAGTTACATGCTACCCATTTTCAACGGCCGGCGCGGAAGAACTCCGCCGGGCTACAAAACGTAAGCGCACAAAATGTGAATTAATTAAAAATCAGCGGGATTTTTTGTTGACCAAGTCATTCTATCAACCTAATAATAATAAGCAAGAGAAATTAAAACGGCATTTTTTTGTTGGAGTTATTGAGTAAATTCATATTTCTTCCTTGTGACACAAACAATATTATAGAGTAACCGATTCTTTAGGATACAACAACTCTCTCTGCTGGCCTTTTAGGCCTATTTGTAACCTATTTTCTAACCTATTTTTAAAAACTATATCATTACTGTATCGTTCATAGAAAACAGTACTTTCCTTCATTTTATATTGATTGCAATGCATTTCTTTGCACTGTAATGTGTATACTATCTTGTGCGCGGACATCAAAGAAGTCATGACTATAGAAAATAAGTTGAGTATGATCAACCCAATACACACATCTGTGTCACTGAGGAACCTAAAAGCTGTTCCATCAGTGCCAGTATTCAGAAGACTAATACACAGTTTATTCGGATGACGTGAACCATCCTGTATTTCATCACATCAGAAACTAAATCGTATTGAAACAGAGATACATAAATCACTTTTCCATCTCTCGTTCATAGAAAACAGTACTTTCCTTCATTTTATATTGATTGCAATGCATTTCTTTGCACTGTAATGTGTATACTATCTTGTGCGCGGACATCAAAGAAGTCATGACTATAGAAAATAAGTTGAGTATGATCAACCCAATACACACATCAGATAACCATGCCAGTGATACTAGATTTTATACTTTCGAAATCTTTTGATTATTTTTCTTTTGAGTTGATCTGTATTTTTGCATCGAGTAACGTAGAACAACTGTAGACCTAAGTTTATCTAATTTGATAATGTGTCAATTTTGAATGGAAAATTTATTTTTTTCCATTTGAATGCTGACTCTTTGCATCTAAAACTTAGAATGGAGTAAACAAAACTATAAATAAAAGTACCCCTATCTCGGCTACTTACAGGCCATTTCTCTGTATCAGGAAAACACGATATATTGAACGAAGAAAAGTATTAATATTATGTGCCAGTATATAATGTCGGCGAGAGTAAAAAGATTTACGGTGTATGTGCTAGTTTGAGTGATGTTGTCGACAAACTTTCTGTCCTTTTTCATCATCCAAACATAAATCAATCCACTGGACAACTTTTAGAGTAAAATCCGAATAAATGGTACCATATTCATAATGTGGTAGGCATTCATTCTGGGAGAGAAACATCAAGTATTATGGAATAGATAGAAAATAAAGAAATACTGAACTTGTGCGAACACATCACACGAAAGAAAAGAAAAGTTGGAACAGAAAAGTACAATATCATGTTTATCCAATATTCTTTACTATAATGCCTAAGCTTCTATGATAATGAAACTGCGGTGGCTTAGAGATATGATCCACCCACATAGGTCAGTTTTTTTATCTAGTTGTTTTTCAAAAGTTGTAAGACCGATGTTGATGGAAAGATTTGTTTTTTGACAAATTTTACACATTTAAACGGCTCTTATGTATTTTACACAATATTTCGCATTAACATCTAAAGTAAAAATGTAATATCGTACAGTCTTGGAAAACTCTTGAAAGTAGTCAAGAAATGGAGATGTACGAGTCGGCTAGTGCAATTTGTAATACTATATTTTATTACAGAACAGGTCGTGTTGGCGTATGTAGTTGCTGGCAGAAAATACAAGAAATTTTCAAATTTTGATAGATTGTTTTCGTTATTTTCTTTGATAAATTCCGGGTGAATGCCGTTGCAACAGCTTCAACAAGGAGCAATGGACTTTATGTCACTTTACCATGCCTTTCATGTTCACACTTCAATCTATAGAGTCGGGCGATGGGCTTCCAATCGCCGTATGGCATCATAACCTCAAAAGACTTGGATGTTCCGACTCATTCACTTAGCTTTTGTCGAATATTCACAACAATATGGTGTGTATATCCTGAACCTCCGGCTACGACTAGTCGCGGACTATCTATTTGCGGGTTACACCCACTGGTTGAAACGATTTGGTTCTGCAATTTAGATTTACCTAGAAGTGTACACAAAACCACTGTGGGTAAGTGAGAACCAACATAAATCCACTGCATTTCGTGGCAAGCCAAAACTTTGCAGTTTCTTCTACACCCACTGGTTGAAACGATTTGATTCTTCAATTTATATTTACCTATATTTTTTACACAAAACCACTGTGGGTCAGTGAGAACTAACATAAATTCACCGCAGTTCGTGGCAAGACAAAACTCCGCAGATTCTTCTCGTTCTTTTTTCTTCTTTTTTGGCGTCCATACCGCCCCACCCGCTCCAGTTTCCTCCTCAGCCCCCTACTACCCGCGTCACACCGCTGGTTCGATAACAAATGAACGACTCGCGTTCAGCTGCGTCAAAGGAACTCCAAACTAATTCCCAGAGCTGTGTGCTGGCCGGAGGCATTACTGCGAAAGGGACCAGCTGGAAAAGAATTCCCAAGCAGCGTCTCTTGTCGGATGTAACAATTACAAAATGACGTGCGGAACGCTAACTGTTATTGCAGTCCTTTGAAGGAAACAAAAAAGGAACTGGTTTCAAAGCCTGCTGTCGGTGAATATTGTATTGTAAATATGCGAAGCGTCAGAAAATGGCATCAGACAAATGTGTCGGAATGTTTACGCAAACGAGGGTGCTCGTTTCTCCCCTCATCCCTTCTAACACAAGTGGACTTGGAAAGAAGGAAGTGTGGGTTTGATACGCGCGTTTTGTAGCACAACAGCGTGTTCAGACGAAAAGGGTCGGAAGTTATCAGTAGTATAAAAGTAATGCTCGTCGTAAAATGTCAACAGAATGAAAAGTCAGTCAATTCTTTCGTATAGACGCAATTCAACATTATAATCGTCTCAATGTTCTTGAAACGTTGTTACGCCGCAATTTTGAAAAAGGGCCAATAATTTCCATGCTATAAGCAATAAACTTCTAATTTACATTGCCTTAAAGTATTTTTCCTCATTTTAATTTGGTTAATAAAAAATACCTGAAAAACAATAAATGGAAATTTGAAATGATAGAATAAATGAAAAAATGCTCGGTATTTTATCGTCATTTTCATTAGAGATCACATATTCCCATTAAAGTTGACATTGTTAGCTAACATATTTGTCTTGACTGTATTCATTTACGTAGAGTGTAACAATTTCAAAAATGGTTATCATTTAGAGATCTACAAAGCTTTTTGATGAAATACTTGAGACATTAGCTCAGTTAGATGACTTTTTCGATCAGACCGATCATGGACTGCATGCACCTCACACAAGGACTGATAATAACAACTGAATGACACTTCTAAATACATTTAGGCACATACGATATAACCGCAAGAATGCCAACAAAGAGAGAATTGAGCTCTTGGTTGTTCGGGTGACGACGCCCTGACGAAAACCTCGATAAAGATGGTCGAAACGTCGGCTACACAGCCTTGTACGCGGCGTCACCCGGACAACCAAGAGCTCAACTGGCCGCAGAAGCCTAAGAGAGAATTGTTTTCAAGAACTATTGACAATTATTAAATAGTACGCTGTATACTACTTGATAGTGCAAAACAATAATAACCTTTTACTTCAGTTTTCAAACAAATGTAGAAATGTCCAGTTGTAATTGACATATTTTTGGATCCACCTCGTTAAAATTGCAGAACGGCGACAACTTATGGCGAAATTACAAAATGTTGACATTCTTAGAGACAACTTTTGAGATAATGAAGAAACTGTTCCCTATACACAAAGGAACGTATATGCAACAGTGCATTTTAAATATTTTCTACAATTCCAATTGTGATAAATACGCTAAATTTCTGAAATTAGCTTATATATTTTCCTAGGTTTCATATTTGGTTTTAAGAACCATTTAAAGTTACGTAGCAGTATAAAGAATTCACCAAAAACGCGCTGTCTTCTGAATTCAAACAAGTAACTTCCTGGTCTGTGAGGCTTTCCTTGTGAAATCACAACTGCAAACGACTGCGAGGTACGTCACACAAAAACATTACACAATTACCGGCGCAGGACTTTTCCTCTACAGAGTAAACTGAAAGTCATACATACATGTGAACATTCCAAGAATGACTTGATGTATAGATTTATTGTGAAGGCTTCAAAACCTGTAACTAAATGTACCGTATTGGACTTTTTGTAGTCAACCAGTCATTTGCATATAACGTAAAGAAAATATATTTACCATTATATTTTAACTTTGCATTGGGACCAGTTAGTAAGAACAAATTGAAGTAATGGTAATGAGCTCTGGTATGCACGCTCTACTCTCAGATTTCTTTCAACAATTTTCTTTTATTTGCTGCTTTATTCTTTTGTTTCATTGTACACAAACATTTGTCAACCTCCATTTCCACCCCGCCAAGACGTAAGGCGCCGTCGAACACATGGCAAGTTCACGCATGGGCATGCATGGACGGCAGGCTCCTTTAAGTCAATATTGGCCTTGTAACGACCACGACCCACCATCACCCTCTCCCTCACCCTCGCCCTCCCTCCGGTTCCCAGCCTCGTGCGGCGCCCTCGCCGCAAACAGCGGCCGCGCCGTCCTCACTGTGTCCCCACAGCGTCCCCACCGCAATCCCAACGGCGCCCCGCCGCGATGGTCAACATATCGCGCGTTGCATTGGGAGCGAGGGGAACTGGCACCCCGCTCCTGATTGTCTCGAGAAACTCGTGGAACGTGTAAACATACGGAAACCCTCTCTATCTCCTACTCTCCCGCTCCCTCTCCGTCTCCTACGCTCCATCTCCCAGTCTATCTCTCCATCTCCCAGTCTATCTCTCCATCTCCCAGTCTATCTCTCCATCTCCCAGTCTATCTCTCCATCTCCCAGTCTATCTCTCCATCTCCCAGTCTATCTCTCCATCTCCCAGTCTATCTCTCCATCTCCCAGTCTATCTCTCCATCTCCCAGTCTATCTCTCCATCTCCCAGTCTATCTCTCCATCTCCCAGTCTATCTCTCCATCTCCCAGTCTATCTCTCCATCTCCCAGTCTATCTCTCCATCTCCCAGTCTATCTCTCCATCTCCCAGTCTATCTCTCCATCTCCCAGTCTATCTCTCCATCTCCCAGTCTATCTCTCCATCTCCCAGTCTATCTCTCCATCTCCCAGTCTATCTCTCCATCTCCCAGTCTATCTCTCCATCTCCCAGTCTATCTCTCCATCTCCCAGTCTATCTCTCCATCTCCCAGTCTATCTCTCCATCTCCCAGTCTATCTCTCCATCTCCCAGTCTATCTCTCCATCTCCCAGTCTATCTCTCCATCTCCCAGTCTATCTCTCCATCTCCCAGTCTATCTCTCCATCTCCCAGTCTATCTCTCCATCTCCCAGTCTATCTCTCCATCTCCCAGTCTATCTCTCCATCTCCCAGTCTATCTCTCCATCTCCCAGTCTATCTCTCCATCTCCCAGTCTATCTCTCCATCTCCCAGTCTATCTCTCCATCTCCCAGTCTATCTCTCCATCTCCCAGTCTATCTCTCCATCTCCCAGTCTATCTCTCCATCTCCCAGTCTATCTCTCCATCTCCCAGTCTATCTCTCCATCTCCCAGTCTATCTCTCCATCTCCCAGTCTATCTCTCCATCTCCCAGTCTATCTCTCCATCTCCCAGTCTATCTCTCCATCTCCCAGTCTATCTCTCCATCTCCCAGTCTATCTCTCCATCTCCCAGTCTATCTCTCCATCTCCCAGTCTATCTCTCCATCTCCCAGTCTATCTCTCCATCTCCCAGTCTATCTCTCCATCTCCCAGTCTATCTCTCCATCTCCCAGTCTATCTCTCCATCTCCCAGTCTATCTCTCCATCTCCCAGTCTATCTCTCCATCTCCCAGTCTATCTCTCCATCTCCCAGTCTATCTCTCCATCTCCCAGTCTATCTCTCCATCTCCCAGTCTATCTCTCCATCTCCCAGTCTATCTCTCCATCTCCTAGTCTATCTCTCCATCTCCTAGTCTATCTCTCCATCTCCTAGTCTATCTCTCCATCTCCTAGTCTATCTCTCCATCTCCTAGTCTATCTCTCCATCTCCTAGTCTATCTCTCCATCTCCTAGTCTATCTCTCCATCTCCTAGTCTATCTCTCCATCTCCTAGTCTATCTCTCCATCTCCTAGTCTATCTCTCCATCTCCTAGTCTATCTCTCCATTTCCTAGTCTATCACTCCATTTCCTAATCTCTCTCTCTCTCTCTCTCTCTCTCTCCTGACTCTTCTTCTTTACCTCATTTGAAGTCATTTGAAACACATTAACTCAAAAATACAATAGTCTTTACAAATATCTGGTAATGTTCATATTAAAAATGTGAGAGATCTTTCAAAAAATTACATTTGTGTAATTTTGAAAAAAAAAACGAAAAAAAACGAAAATGAACTTCACGTCATATTAGAGAGTGCAATTAGCACTATCAGTTCGAAAAGTTTGAAGAAAACATTTGGAGCCAATTATGAGAAAATGGCGTTTGAGCGTTTCTGAAAATGTGAATGTGTTTCTGAAATGTTGATAAACGTTTCGCATAAAACGGTTGAGTTTTTGAGAAACTTTATATGACATAATTTGAAGCACGTGTACTCGTAAACATAATAATGTGAACGAATTGCCACTAATATGATTATTAACGACATGAGAGATAAGTCAAAAAATTATATTTTCGTAACTTTTGAAGAAGAAAAAACAACAACAAAAGAATAGAGCAAACTGGTGTTTCTCAGAGTACACTTAGCACTATCCTTACCAAATGTTTAAAGAAAAAATTCAGAGTAGTCTTTGAGAAAATTTTTAAAATTTCCGGGGACTTAATGTAAAGTACCCCCAAATTTTGAAAAACGTTTCTGAAAATCGTGGTGCCTCGAGAGGAGACAGATCAATCGGGGAATATTAAGTCTGGAAGAGATCGTTGGTTTCGGCGCTAGTGGTGTTCATAGACTAACGGACAGACATGCGGACAGACGTTTTGAAAAAACAACTTATCTATCAGGGTACCCCAAAACGTGTATTTCCATTGAAATCTCGCACTCGATTTTCCACAACATTAAATAACTTTCTCTATATTAAGTATATTACTCCGTATATATGTATGTATACGGAAAACAAATACCTACGGATATTTTTATTATCACTTGTGACTTTTTTCCTCAGCGAAAATTCTTACGTTCTATTAGCGAAAATTGCGCAATAAACGCAGATAATTAATGCACAATGTTATCCAGATTTTCACTTTGCAATATTGGCAAATTTCTTTATTTTATAGAAGTTGTCTACTTTGTAATTAGCTTATTTCTAAAAGGACAAAATTAACAAAATCTTCAATGAAGTATGATACTTAAATTATGTAGTCATATAACAATCAATTTTATTATGAAACTTTCGTAACATTTACGTGTTCCTACGTCTACCATAGAAATTGTATTTCATACAGTACACAAATGTCAGAGGCAACCAACACAAAGCAGTAGACATTCACCTCAATGACGGGAATGAATAAAGACAATGGCCGTATTTACACTTTAAGGGTGGTCTGCATGGTTCAGTAGTTTTGAAGTCACACGGCGTTCCAAAATCTGAAGCATATACATGACATATTAATTCGGTTCTTTGGAATGTCTAGGTTCCAACTGACAAAATCGAAGAAAATTATATGTTGATGTGACATGTTCCATCTGACTTCTGCTACATGATGATTATACTCGTGCCGCAATCTGTGGATAAATAGCTACACTAAAAATCTCTTCTGTAGGGGAGAGAAGAGTGAATATTGAGTTAATAAAACTTGGACATCAACTTAATCAACTGAAATGTTAGTTGGAACCTTGTCATTTCAAAGGGTCGAAATGTTATTGATATTTTGGAATCAGTGAAGAGGTTCAACTAGTAATACAAATATGCAATATATGATGCGTTTTTTGTAAAATTCTGGAATATTTTATGAACTTTATTGCATGTAAATACGCACCCAAGTATTTAATTTTGATGTGAACAAGGCTGCTAGCTTGTGTGGTGAAGCTGCTAGCTTGAGTGGCAAGTTCTTGAGTTCCTTCTGGGTCGAAACTGCTATCTTCTGTGACAAGACTGTCATCGTCTGTGATGATAATTCCATCTTCTGTGATGAAACTGTCAAGCAACATGGTTTCCCCACGACACGTGACAGTCAGCGTTAATAACAATAGGGCCGCAAAAGTCTTCATCTGTAGGTACCCAAATAATCTGTTTCCTTACGTCTGATGCAAGTAGATTTTCTAATAAATAGTTCATGTATTAATTTAAAATTATAATATACAAATATATAAATAATTCTTATAAAATCTAATGTGAGTTCATTTCAGTCAAACTTAGTTTCATCATTTAAACACTGAAGGTTATCTTAATTACTTACTGAAATATTCTATGAATAATTGCATTACATCCAGCAAAACCATCACTAAGAGTAATGGAATTTTACATATCTATCATTGAGTATATCTTGTAAGATTTTTCGAATTCCTTGATATAGCTTTATTGTCACATGTCTGGAATTTTTAAAAATATTCTTTAAAGGTGCTAGCATAATATATTATGTTCGCTGGAATTGTCAAGATGGTTCTGCATGATTGCAGATGTAAGATTACTTTCTCGTAAAGAGTTTTACGCGTTTTATGCCAATCATCTTAGAAGAAATAATAGCAAGAAAATTTATTTTTTTATCATACGATTTTTAATACTCGCATATTAATCGGTGTCAACAACAGACTCTAGGGTAGTTTCTTCCTGTATCTTTGTTTAGGTAAAGAATCAGTCCGGTAAGTGTAGTGCATGTTATCGCGGGAGAGGCGGTGATCATCCCCCGCTGACTGGCGAGATTCGGTGCCGACCCACATCGGCTTGTCCGGATCTTCTCTCACCAGATACATCCCACAAGCGAGACACCGCCCCAGCAGGAACAAGCGCTGAGCTCCCGACTGATGTTTAGCATGTATAGTAGTGTATGTGAGAGCATGCGTGTGGAAAAGGAAGGGGTGAGGAAAGGACAAGGAAGAGGAAGGAAAGATTGCGCGCAGTCCTTGATCCGTTTGTTAGGGTACTGTACCAACATTTGCCTCTTATTGATCAGCGAAACCACGGAAAACTTCCGATCAGAGCAACTGGCCTCTAGAATACTTCAAAAAGCTACTGAATTTTACCTAGCTGGCAGGCTCATATAAAACATCCTGCCACCACCGGCGCTTGAACCCCAGGACCCCGGTCGGAGGCACTGCAGTGACATCAGTTGATGCTCTGAGCCACCTTTACCAGTAGTTACGACTGGAATTTGATACAGTAGAGAAATGTCTGCTTATTCATCTTGATAGTAAATATTTATTCTCGATGAGTCAATTTATCTATGTAAACTGAAATATTTTGACTTTTCTCTTGATACCTCTCTTGTGAAAAATATCACGATACAATACATACTCTTTTTCCTAATATTTTAAACACGTATGTACAAATAATATATTAATGCAACTTGTATTCTCCGAGTTTTCAAGCCCTTTGGGAAAAGTATCTTCACGCAAAGTAGTGCACAAAATAAGAACACAAAGAGAGTTGCTTCACTTTTCGACGATCGTGTAGTTTGGGAGAGCAATATTGATAGCATGTAACGTGGAGGTAGTGTGAACATTAGGGGCACACTAATATAGATGTTAAAACTGCTACTAAAGGTTTCAAGACTAATTCATGATTGAGTTTGGAGAAGATATTCTAAATGGATAATAGTTAGTGATGTCCAAACGAACGGACGGAGCACAAACAGAAGAAAGTACAGTTGGACAAACATTTGTGAAAAAAAAAAAACAATTTTCGATATTAGAAATCCCATATATTTTGAATGCTCTAAATATACGAGAAAGTAATACGTTACGTATTAGAGAAAAAAATCGCTTTTTTATAACAATGACCCCCAAAACGTGATTTTCTGTAAATACAATAGTCACTTTTCTTTGTCGTATTACTACACTCTCTCTCTCTCTCTCTCTCTCTCTCTATATATATATATATATATTTTGACCGTATTGGTCAAAACGTAAATAATAGGCGCTCCACAACGTTCAAAAGTGGCGCGCAGGTTGATGAATCGTTGCGGAACGAATCGGGCCGAGCCGTGAACGAGCGCCCGGGAGGTGGTGAATTGGTCGGTCGGACCAGGCGGAAGGGCAGTTGGGAGTTGAGCAGCGAGAGGTGAGGACAGAGGTGTGATGGAGACAAGAGAGCGATGTGGTAACGAACAGATAAATCGAGAATAATCGGGACGGCTGGTGTTAAAGGAAGGATAATTGTGGTGGATTTAATGATGATTGCGAGTAAGGATTGTGGTAAACTCAAGTGGAAGGAATAATCACGAAATTTGACGAGAGAAGAGGACAGTGCACGGACACGTGGGCGATGCCGTTCAGTGATAGTCTGTGTAGCTGTGCGGATGCGGGATTATATGGTGGAGCCGTGTGAGCTGAGACAGTAAATTCGTCGTGTGAAGAAGGAAACTGTGGTGAGGCGACGCCGGTGCATGGGAACGGGCCGCCGGCGACACGTGGACAGGCAGAACATCGTTGGCGCCAAGGTCACCTACCGGCAACGAGCGGGGGCACGCGGCATCACGTCGCGTAGAAGACGACGGTTGTGGAGGGCAGATAAGTAACAATAATTATGAACAAATAGAGGGGTAATCGAGTAAAATGCCAGTTCAGGGTGCTCACTGAGTAGTAAGGAGAGCAATGGTGTCTGTAGTGGTTCACGAATGGCATGCCGTTTCCAGAGAAATTGAGGTTGTATAAATGGAAATGATAAATGTAATGATAGGAATATTCGGAGACGTATAGGATAAACCATTTAATTTGTATTCAGTAAGAATTTGCGACCAGGTCAATGATGTAAATTATGTTAGTAATGTGAAGATGTTTTGTTGTTCTTTTTTTAATAAATTCTGTTTCTGTACGGTAGATTCTTTGAATTCAGATAATGATGATTAAAGTACCCCCCTCAAAGAACCCCTGTGCCCAAAATAAACATCACAAAAATTTATGATATGTGTACTCATAAAACCAACAAGGGTAAGTACGGTCACAATATATATATACTAGTATATGGGAAAGTAATAACCGAGTTCTTGAGAATGACTTTATGTATTTTTGAAAAATTGTCACAATTTATCTCAAAATTAAGCAAAAACTATTAATATTTTGACAAATGTACGATCAGATTGTCAATATGAAGTACTATACCTCAACTTTTAACATGTGTAGTGTGTGTATTATTAGAATTTAATATACTTCATTATAATTAACTACCAACAATTTCATTATAGTTAATATTAGAACATAAGTGTACTAATAATTTATACTCTTCCATTGATTATTACCCGATTGGATGAATTCACACAAGTCACAATACTTAAATCGTGAATTTCAGACATTTATAAACACTTTCTGTTGGATGAATTGACAAATTTGAAGTCTGACTTTAAATAAGTATAGCGTATGAAAAATTAACCATTGTAATTTTGGAAATTTACCATTGATTTTGAAAGAAAATCAGACAAGCGTACGGTACCATTCTTATAAGCGCACACTGCTCTGTTAGAGCGAAAAATTAAAAATTTGAGACAGTTATTGAGAAAACCTTGTTTACATCTTTTCAACTTTCAGAATTTCGCAAATAAGTAGCTCCGAAAAAGTGTATTTTCGTCCTAACCTCGGAATCTATTTTCCAGAACGTATATCTATCTTTTCACTACATATATACTTGTCTATGAAAAATTATAAGAATTAAATGTTAAATTTGTTCGAAAGTAGAAAGTTAAGACCAATCTTCAGTATCATTAGACCAAATCGTGTAACTTTCTATGTACGTTTGAAATACGTGTGCTACCTGAAAACTACGGACACGTAGTAGACATGTACTCACCGTTTCCTCCAATAAGCAATAATACTATGAAGATAGTGATAATCTTCAGTGCGTCTTCATCATCTTCAGTGATAACGTGAATGTTACACTGGAAAGCATATTCATTTAGAGTGGCATGTCTTCGGGACAGAGCAAAGTCAACCACGGATTGCGTGCGCAAAACATTTAACGACTTTTTTATACCTGGGAGCTCTGAGAGTTCATCTGTGAAAAGCGGAAAGAAATTAAATTAAACTGGGCAATCAAACGCTTTTTACATGACTCGTATTTATTCATCAGGAGATACAGCCATTAAGATTATTTTTAATGTCATATTGAAGTAATTTCGAACTTACTTCAAATGTTTTTCCTATACTTTATACCCAGCCACTCTATCTGAAATGAAGAAGTTTATGTCGAATATAATAGTCTCCAGCTTTTATGATCGTGCTACACAGACCCAAGTGTTTTTCACCAATTTCTCTTCGATTTAGACTCTTTATTATAAGTTCCAACAATAATTTGGAGTAAAATACTTTGGATTCGTTTAAAAACTATTTGAAATATGGAACATTTTAATAACTATATGGACATTTTTGTAACTAACGGTATATGAAATTTGCTTGCATTGACTCAAAATTAAAAGTAAACATATTTAGTTCCCATTTATGAGACTACTTTGAACGTCTCTTCGTTACTTTTTCAGAAAGCTACAATCATTTTCAGAAGTTAAATGAATTTTCCTATGTTTATATTGATATATTATGTAGCAAAACTACTAAATGCTGAGATACACACTAATTGATGTTTCAAGAAATTGGTAACTTCGAAAAATGAACTATTGGAGAGTGCTGGGTCAAGATCAATTTTCATTATAAACTAGTGGTACTGGAACAGTACATACTTTTCACATTATTTGTAACTGTTGAATTTTGAAGCTTCAGCGAGTTCAATGCAAATCCACGTCATTTTTATAAGCTTACTTTACGATTTACGTTTATCCGATAAAAAATTAAGGAAAAAATTTGGAGCCGATTTTTAAAAAATAAATGTTTTAAAATGTCTTTCATTACATGCAAAAGTATGCAAAAACAGCTCGTATTTTCAAAAAAAAGTACATGACTTTAAATAAAGAACGAATGTTGAAGAACAGATTTAATTCAAAAGAACAATAACTTCCTTCTACATTCTAGATGAAGAAAGATTTAAAGAAATTGTGCAAGTTTCGAAAATTCAGGGAAAGTCGGATCATCACTATTTTATAAACGTACTTTACTATCTCCGATAAAAATATAATCAAAAATATTTGAGCTATTTTTTGAGAAAAAATGAAAATGTCCTTGAGGTTCAATGTAAAGAACTCCTAAAATTAAAATATCTGTTTCAAATTCCAGGGGCTGCAACATTAGCCAGATCAATTGAGGTATATTATTTTGGCCAAAAAGTTGCTTACGAGCCAACCGTACGCGTTGTTCACAGACCTAATTTTCACGCAAACCAGTTTTTCCGTATGAAGAACTTACAAAACGTGAATGCATACTACACAAAATGTTAGAGACGACTCGCGGTGTCGAGATCACTAAGAAAGTAGTGTTGTAGCTATCTCGGACCCAAGGATCGTGGGTTCGAGTCCAGCCTCGGGCATGGTTGTATTTGTGTTCGTCCTTTCACCCCTAGCCACCATATCATGTCATGTGATCTTCAATTACATAATGTTAGTCCCAACAGTGATCGCTAATGACCTTGTTGTTGACGCGACCTTCAAAAATATTAGAGGGAGTAATTTTCTACAAATAGAACTACTGCAACAACTGTTAATTTTGTTGTCGCAGGGGATTAGAGCAACGTCCAAACCCGCCGAACCACAGGCTGCGGTTGTGAATCCCCACGTGCTTGTGGCATGTTTTTTTCAGAAACCCATGTACCCCATCTGTGAAACATTCCCTTTATAATAATTTGTCTGTAATTATCTTTCAATCCTCATCCATCACGCAGTGGATGTAAAACCAACCACCACTTCGATCACTTGCCCGTCAAAGAAGCATAAATACGTAAGTTAGTTCAGAACCTTAGATTAGAATTAGTTGTTTAGAACTCCTGCACAGCAACGGCCCACCGCGCCTTCTGTCCCCCGCATATCGCTCCGAATCTCTCATGCATCCGTGAAGCCCCGGTCGACGGCCTTTGTAAGCGAGCTGCAGGTCTGCCGTCGTGCTGGTAGCAAGCACAGACACACACACACACACACACACACACACCACGCGCGCGCGCGCATGCCTTTTGGAAACGGGTGAGCGAGAGGGAGAGCGCGTAACAGGAGAGGCAGACGAAAGGGCGGGAGGGCCGGCTGGCAGTGTGAGACAGGTGCTGGCTTCACGGGCGGACGTGCACCGTCCATTCACACACACACACGCACACACACACACACACGACACATACACAGAGCCAGAAGCGGTGCAACCCAATGCCAAGCCACCGTTCCCCGCAAACGTAGGCGACAACCAACGGACACACGGAGTGGAGCAAGCCCAAGGACGCGGCGAGGTGCAACGACTTGAGGGTATTCAAGAGGCAGGGTACGAGGAGAAGGATACGGTTTGCGCTCCTGTCGGTTGTACGGAATCACTCGAGACCTGTCTGAGGCGCAGAACAGGGCTGTAAAATCGCAAACATTTGCAAGTTACGACTTCTAGTTGACTTCCATCGCCAACTTCTCACCCAGAAATATAGGTACAACACAGATGTATGGTGTTCGTTCCTTTGTTTCCTAAAATGTCGTTCACGGGAAAGAAATATTTCCTCAATAATGTGAATAAATGCCTAACTGGTGTTTTACTAAGTAGTAAATACCTAAAATCAAGTTTTTATATTGTTAGCCGAACAAATGAAACAATATCATTTTGTGTATTTTGACCCTTGAAACATAAATCTGGTATTAATACTTACCGGTTGAATGCCACTTTCACGTTAAAAGCAATTATAACCAAACCATTTTGACACTAAGTGGTTCGCAACGTTTCAAATAATGGTTTCAGGACATCATATGAACCTTTGAAGATATCTAGAAAACATTCGAAAGGAACAAATTAAAATAGAACAAATATTGATACAAATCCAAATCAGAATAATTAATGTCGGACATCCACTTAACAAGTTATACGTAACAAATTAACAGCGCATTCAAAACTAGTAACAAGATACCAATATTATAATCACAGCAATGCGATTATAAAGAATTTATGTGTGTGAATGATTATCTGTATGTTCCCTGTAAAACCGCTTGAAGCTACATGCTGACCTCGTAGTAGAATACAATTAAAAATACATTAATCGACATTGTATTTTACTGGATATTTAAGTATTTGAACATTTTTGTATTGGACATAAACAAATTTGAAGAAACGGTATTGGACCTGAAATGAAGAGGATATTTATATTAATGATTATTTCCAAAAGTAAACATTTTTGTAGTGGACATTTTACTGAGGACCACTTGACGGATAATCATAATTCTGAATTGCAAAATGGTTGCCCATATTGCTTTTTAATAAGTCCAAAAACTCAAAATTGCAGCTTATGACTCTCAGAAACCCCGTCAGATACAAAATGATTTAAAATTCTTGACTCAGATGGTTGCACTCTTTTCTGACTCGAATGGTTTCACTTCTGTTTTTCTTATGTCATTTTCTGCAAAAATAAATGTGTAAATCTGCTTTAAAATTTTTCCGTAAGTTTTAAACTTATCGAAAATGAAATTGCTGAATGAAGCGCCAAAGACCTATCGAGCGACGACCTACGACACTACTATATGAACTTGCTGAAATTTTATTGCACGAAAGTGTATGCAAGATACAGCGAAAGACACACACGCGAAGTGCACTGACATGCAAAGGGAATTATAAATCAGTATGGTGTAGTACAGCGTTTGTCAATTGGCAGAGAAATGACGTCCGAGAAAAGGCGCTCGGAAATGCACTGCGAGCAAGGCGGTGCGGGAGGGAGCAGAGTTGTGCCGTAGACTATAATTGTACGTCTACGCATTTTTTCTACATGTAATCTACGTGTAGTCTACGTGACTCTTTTTACGTGTAGACTACGTAGACAATGTATTCTGTGTTGTATTGAGTAGACTATTTATTTCTCCACATAGAACAACCCAAAAAATTTATAATAAGTAGTAATAGTAGAAGCATTTTTTAATGTAATATAAAAAAATTACGATTCAGTAAGTCAAAATATACCATTTCTCGTGAAGAAAAGACAACCTCCGTATCCATCTCAAGAAAACAGTAGGAAATTGTTCCAACTTGCACTCCCTTAGTACTCCTTTAGATGTGATCCAATGAATTTCCAATGATTGTGATCCAATAATTATAAATAAATTTTGGCTTTGGGGGCGTATCCTGACTCTCTTAGATTCGCCCCTGCCCCACAAAAGAGGTATATTACATTATTGTCTACGTAGATTACCTTTGTCTACGCAGTGGCCTTTGTCTACGCTTTGTTTACGTGTAGAAGTAAACTATGGTTCTTTACGCGTAGACGCCACTGGGAGGGAGGGAGGGAGGGATCGACAGCTTTGGCAGTGGGCCTTCGCCTGTGTTTCTGGCAACATGAGAGCACACTTACGCCCGTTAATTTTCCTTCGATTTGGGAACTGTGCAATCACTGGTGTAGTCAATACGCTAACACGCTAACATTCATCCTTCACGTCATTTTTGCCATTTATCTAGCCTTCACTTGGGAAAAACACCAAAAAGAACCATAGGGTACAGTTCATATGGCGATGTAAATGTATATTCTATTAAACAAGGGCAAATATTTGTTTGTTAAAATGTTGCCATATAGTTAGTTGCTTTCATTCATAATACAGTTTAAAATAAAGAAAAAGCAGTGGAAGGAATTCCGAAGTAAGTCTCACCATCACGTCTAATATTTTATAAGTTTTTGAGTTTTAATTAATGAATTAAGAAATTAATTATTAATAAAGAAAGTTCTATCAGCACAGGCTACGTCATTTTTCTTCGGTAGCGAGAATTTACGTACGATTTCGTAAGAACGTGAAGTCACTCACGAGTTATCGTATCGTATATTGATTTCGCGTTCCCGAGAGCGTCAATTGCTATGATCATTATTTCCGTAAGAGTTGTACATATTTTTATCACGGAAAGTGGCGGTGATCTTCCCCCGCTCAATGGTGAGATCCGGTGTCGAAGTATTGTTCTCTTCAACTTAAAGTAAGGACTGAATTTCCAATGTGACGTCTGAACCTACTTCCGATCAGAACAATCAACTTTTGAAACTATGAATCTGACCACCCTCCGGTTGATAGAATTGATACAATTTATTGTTGTCCTCACCTGTCTGAGTCAGACTCTCTGTCATGGAAGTCTTTTTTGTAACGTGATAATCCTTCTCACTCATCTTTCGTTAAGGTGAAACATGTCACCCGTAAACGAGCGTGAATTGAGTGCACTACTAACTGAAATAAGACTTCGTTTTTGAGTAATGAAATTGACAAGTGCGAATAAAAATATAACCTTAGAAGTGACCACTTGAAAAAAAACTGTGTCAATTACACATTTAAAATGTTATTCCTAACAACGTATGAGTATTTCTCCTGTTAATAACCTTTGAAAGTATCAAAAACAAAATAATGGAAGAATTTTTCATTTCAATTGATTCAATAAACTATTTTTTGAAGTATAGTACTTTTTGATACTATAAGTCTCCAAATGACACATCAATACTTTTATGTTAGAAGAAATAAGACCATCAGAAGAAGTATCTGGCAGGTAATAATGAACCACGTAATTAACGTGGTTCATTATTACCTGACGAATACTCCCTTTGATGGTCTTATTTCTTCTAACATATTTTGACGTGTAATTTGGAGACTTATAGTATCAAGAAGTACTATACTTCAAAAAATGGTTTATTACATCAATTTAAATCAGAAAAATACTATTCTCATAAAAAGGTCGTTTAATAATGTTTTATAGTAACATTGCTTTTCACAACTATAGTTACACGCGAGCATATAGTAAATACATTGATTTAAGTAATTAGAACTCTGATGATCAACTTCAACTCTTTCCCATTAGACATGTATTTGAAGTAAATTCTAATAGACAACACATAAATATAATTATATTTTATAAAGTTATTATTACTATTTTACGTTAAAGATCATCATTACCAGCAATAAATCTCTAATTATGGAAAGTTCTCTTATAAGCAGTTTACAAATATAGAAGTGTTAACACAAATGGAATTCACTTACCCCCCATAATTTTGCCCCCCATGATGTAACAAAGATGTGAGAAACACGAGTCCCTTCATCCATTAATTCTTTCCATAATCGGCAATGTTTATTTCCATTGAAGCTAATTTTGAATTTGTGTGATTTTTACCCAAGAACGGGTCTATATGTCCTGCGTCGAGCCATTTCTAACTTCGAAATAACTCAATCTAATTAAACAGAGTAACTAATAAATAAATAAATATTCCATAAAATAACCTTAAACTAAAATACCAAAATCTAAATAACTGATCAACAGACTAAATAGTAGCTGAGGAAGGAAATGTAATAATACGGATTTTCACTGAACCCACTACAAGACGTGAAAGAACAAAAATAAAACAAATGTAAAATTGTGCAAATGTTAGTGCAAGTCACTCGAAATAATGACAAAGGATCATAACGTAGATGAACGGTTGAAATGTTGGCGTAATCTCCGGAAGTCGTCATTTTTTGTGGGCAATAATAATTACCAACACAAAAAGAAATTAAAATACCCTATGACGCTTTGAAGTACATTTGTCCATGCGACAGTATCATTTTTTATAAGTTGAATTCTAGTCCTTACTTTAAGGTGACGAGAACAATACATGACGGCATGCGGGATTTTAACCTAGTAGGTTTCTCCCACCAGCGAGGCACCGTCCCAGCTGGGACAAGCTCTCAGATACTGCCTGGTCTCCCGGCATGTGAGGTAGAGTAGTACATGTAAGTGTGTGTGTGTGTGTGTGTGTGTGTGTGTGTGTGTGTGTAAGAGAAGTAAAGATAAAACATGGAAGAGGAAGGAAATATCGCGCGCGGTCCGTGACCCATTCGTTAGTGCATCACTCCGGCATTCACTTGGTATTTCCAGTACCGCGAGATCCCTGACTCTCAGGGGTTGAAGGACAATTTTGTATCATCCTGAACAATCGCCGTCCGCGTTCCGAACAAAAGGTATGCGCGATGGCTGAGCCAGGAGCAGGACACAGTAGAAGCAACGCGAGAAGGGGGCGGGGCGCGCGGTTGGCTGCGGCGGGCTCAACTCCAACGGAGACGGAGGCGGTTGTGGCGAGCCGCATGACAGAGTAAGCGCGCGGCGCAAACGTACAGTGCACAGAGGGACACGGGCGCTCGCGGACAGCGCCGTATTAGCAAACGTTTGCTCCCAATTACGCGGAGCCGCATTGGGCACGCCGCGCCCGCATAGGCCACGCGCCGGAAATGCAATCGAACAAATTAGCGGCGCTGCCAAAGCCCGCAAGCCCCAGCCCGCCTGGTCGCTCCTTTTGCGAGGGATCAACCGCCCATTGTGTTTCAGATGCCTGGTCGCGGCGCTCCGAAAGTATATCGCTGGTATGGTATGCAGTGGATCCTTGTGTACTGGGGGTCGTGTCAAAGATGATTATTGGGAAATCGGATGTTGTTCGCTCGGTTGTTTAAAAGGGGAGGAAAGCTAACAAACTTTGTTGCTTGCTTTTTCCGGACGGCCGGTGCTTCTGATTGGAAGGCTCTACTTTCGAGTCCCGACGGTGGCAGGATTTTTTGACACTAGCAATTAGATGAGTTGAATTCAGTCGCTGTCGGAAGGAAAATTCTAGCGGTCGGCTGCTGTGATCGGTAGTTTTCCGTGGTTTCTCCAACCAATACCAGGCGAATGCCGGAGCAATACTCTAACGAACGGTCCACGGACAGCGCACGGTCTTTCCTTCCCCTTCCTTGTCCCTTCTTCACTCCTAACTTGTACATGCGCTACATTACCACACTTGCCGGGAGACCAGTCGGGAAGTTTACAGCTTGTCCCGGTTGACCCGGCAATCGGCTGTTGGGATATATTTAGTAGGGGAAAACCAAAAACCCGACATGTATGTCGGCGCCAGATTCTATCCTTCGTGGGAAGACCACCGCCGCCTCCCTTGGGAAAACATGCACTTTACATACGGGACTAACGCATCCACCCACAATCACCAATCAATCAATCGATCGAACAAAACATGGAACATAATACGTTGAAAATTAGTTTCGGAATCTTGGAGAAAGGTAAAAAAAATTGTTTTGCATTTCTGTAACCTTTATTATTGAATTGGAATAAAATTTGTTATACTTTTTCTTAACACATTTAACAGCAGTAGACTATAGTTGTTTTTGTTTCTATTCATATCTCTTCTTAGTGTGGACATTTAGAAGGTTATGAATGCCAATATAATATATTTGGGTAAGATGAAACAAGCTGAGACCTTCAAGAATTTTCTTCATTGTGCCTCTGAAACTCTGTTACGGCTGTAAAGAAGGTGAAGGTATACTTATCAGCAATGACCTCGTTGCTGCCACAAAGTACGCTGGAGGTCGCTAAGTCCTTCGTGTGTTATAGTCCGAGACTGTGCAACCAGATGTCGCTCGAGTGGATACATACAGTACAAAAGTGTTTAAATGCTATTAACTCGTGGTTTCATAGTGGTTTAGTTTTTCAATCTAAAAGTATTATCATTATATGTATTTCCTTATATACGGATTCTTTTTAAAACCAATATTGATCTGTCTTCAAGTGTCGACATTCTAGAATGTACTAATCCACTACAAAAATTTAAGAAATTGTTTAAAGAAGGTAAATAACTCCAAATTTTTACAGATGGTTATAGAATAATATAATAGGATGTTTCGCTGTGGTTTTTTGCTATTTAAAGTGATAATGTATTATAAAACAAATCATATAAAATGTCTGATGTTGCTTCCCCTTTGTAGCTACGTCTAGCAATTATTTATATTCTTGATGCAATAAACCCATTGAAAGTTGTATTTTTACATCACATCCGGCTGACATAGATTTTCTACCTCTTGAATATCAGACGCCTCATTCTCTTGCGTTATGATTATTATTACCCGAATAAACTTCGTTATTTAAATACTGCGATCTCTAGATAACGGTAAATCCTAATAATTTCGCATTCCATTTCCAAAGAGGAAACTTGAGCTGCTTTTCATTTACGACGCGTCGTGAATAACGCACGCGTGCGTAATTTGTGGATCAGTGACCCCGCCCTGGGACTACATTATGGCACGCACATGCGTGCACGCAGGGGGTTTGAACGTGTAGCGAGTAACACGCTAAGGCCTCGCGGTTCCCCCACTACAGGCATAGGGCGTGGAGCTTCACACTTCGCTTATAATGGGAGAGCAAACACAGCTCCTCCCATCCTTACACAATTTTTTATGGCGGGGATAGCAGGATGAGAACACTCCCACTGTGTGTGTGTGTGTGTTTGTATGCATTACAGAGTTTTCAGTAAACATTGCTTTATTCAGCTCAAACTTTGCTGTAGTATGTGGTCCCATAATGTAAATTGTGTTCTAAATTATAAAATAAATAATAGAAAATCAAGTAACTGAAGTACGAATAGTAGAATCACTTCTGGAACAAGAGGTAAATAACACTGATCGACAAGGTTTTCTTCACAAGAAATCTGATTAGTGATTCTAGTGCGTTTTTTCATACTGATTTCAAATATGTATTTAAAATGCTTCCTTCAGGCACAATTGTTTTGTGACAGCTACTTTTTAAAATCTGATTTTAACATTCAATCTGACTTACATTCAATCAAAGTTAATCTGGCATTGAGATGGCTATAAACTTGCTAGCACAAATAACATTGGTGATGTATTTCCTTCCTTTGTGTTTAGAAGTGTACTGTGTATGCTATGTGTTAGTGTTTTGTATTTACATCATGCTAAGAATGTGTGTAAATCATGCAGATAATTTTGCTGTATTTGTAGTGAGCTCACTTGAAGGACTCAGAGACGAAATTTAACACCACTTGCGAAAAAGTGATATCAACATTACTTTGGCTGTCAAGCTGGTGGTTTTGAAAAGATCTGGGCCGTATATTTTGTATGTTAAGACTGTTGTCTTAATAGAAAAAATGGTACACATCATATGCCATTTGCAATTCCTATGATTTGAAGAGAATCGAAGGATTGTCTAAGTGGCTGTCATTTCTGTTAGACAAAAATCGATGGAATCACGTATCTCTGACCAGAGCAATGTGTCACCTTTTCCATTTATTTAATCCTGAAACATATGTAAAAGCTATGGATAAAGTTTCTGATGGATTATTGTACTTAAATCGAAATTTCCCAAAGTAAGAGATGCTAAATTGAAACTTTTAGAACCACATGTGCAGTCATTAATAACTGATGAATATTTTTGAAGAACTGTTAAACCCTCTCTAGAAAGCAGTCTGATAGTCTTTCAAAAAATTATATTGCAATTGCCTTGGAAACCATAAAGCATAACACTATCGAACATAGCTGTTTACTGCATTCTTATAAAGCTATGGAATGTAATATGTCTTTGAAAATTAATTTTTTAGACTCTGACCTAAGACTTCCCTTTGTAAAATCTTGGGGTTGTCAGCGATGAGCGTGGTGAGCGTTTTCATCAGTAAATTTCTACAATGGAAAACAGGTACTAAGGCAAGTGTAGTTCTAATATGTCGACTGACTAATGTTAAAGCAAGAAGTGAAATGTTCCAGGTGCAGAATATGCACGAAAATCATCATTACCACTTTCTAGATACAGAATGAGAAGTCTGAATATAAGTCAGGACGAGTAGTATACCGTTTAGAGTTGGATAGCTTATTACTGATTTTATTGAAATTGTAAAAAATTCTAATGCCTATCACACAAAATTCCTGTATAATGGGGAAAAACTGAAATGATATTTCAATTCAGTATTAGAAATACTTAAAGAATCTGTTATTTTCATTTTTGTGAAAGAAAAAGTGTATTATTGCAGACCAGTAAATCGATGGAGATATGAAAGAGAAATAAATTGCAACTTTTGCTTTATCACTTAAATAGATTTCTCTAATATTTATGCCAATATCACTGCCTGACGCGGATGTCTGATTTTTAACTAATATTTAAAGTAGCTGCAACTCTGCGGTCTCTGCTCTTTGACGAGGCCTTCGAAGATATATTTCAAAGAGAAAAATTCTAAGAAAACAATGATTGGAAACAGAAAAGTACAGTACATCTACATCAAAAGCCGCATTCACACTACGCCGTATCGGCTTACCATCCCCATCAAAACAATATCCTTTCAACTCGAACCTTTTACTCGACGCAGCCGAAGGTGACCCTGACGCCAGCTCGCCATCTCGCTATCTCGCTATTTTCTCTCCCGTCCTCCCCCTCCCCGGTCTGTCTCCGGCCGCCCCGGCGTCCTCCATCCGTCCTCGGCGCGTGCGGCCGCCCTCGTCCTCCTCCCTCCTCCCACGCCCTCGTTAGAGCGCGGTTTCAATGTCTGCTCCTCAGCGAGCGAGGACGCGGACATTTCGCCGCCAATTGTCGTTTGACGTCGGCGCCTGGCATTTCCATAGGCGGCCCTGAATGCCGCGGAGTGCGGGAGGGCGGGGGGGAAATAATAAGCAGCCGCCGGTGATACACAAAAGGCGATGGAAACCAAAGCAACAAATCTGGAAGCGATTCTTTTGTATTCGCGCTGAACTTCGACGTGGTGACGTGGGCGGCGACACCGGCGTCGGCGACGCCCTCCGGAGAAAGAGGGCATCCATTGTGAGGGAGCTTGTTGGGGCTGGGAAAGGTGGGGGTGGAGCGGGAGCTCCTGCTCACAAGCTATTCTGCTTCGTCGCCAGGTGACTCCGCCTTTCTGGACCGGACGCGCCAAGTTGACTTCATGTTGGGCTCAAGCAGAAGTTCTTTGGGTATTCTCAGAGTGCACAAATAACTGAACTAGGTTGGAGCAAAAAAGATTAATTGAATTTCATTTCATCACTGGGACCTTGTTTGAGGTGGGATGCTGAGATGTTTTTGAAAGGTTAGCTTTGGCTCTGGAAATCTGGAGTGAAATCTTAATTCTGAAGCCTCGAAAGTCCTAGTAGACTAAACGAGTTCGGGACAGATGCTCATTACAAAATATTTCTTAGTCCTTTGATTGTCATATGTCCCCTTACACGTTCAGTGTCAATCGACATTTTTCCTATTATTTGCCACATCACATAGTCGTTCATCCATGACTGCTCCAAGTGGGTTTTGTGGCGAACAAAACAGAGTCGCGGCACGTTATTTCGTTTTCCCTGTCTCTCATTCCCCCATCTTCCCTACTTTCACGCTCATTGCTCACATCGTCATTACCTCTTAATTCAGACGCCGTACCGGGGAGTCTTGACGATGGCCATCTTGAGATTTCTGGCTTTGGAACAACTTCAATTGTGCACTCTCTCAAAAATTCAAATTTCACAATAAATGATTAGTTAATTAAACACAGTGACTATCATTAACACAATTTTGCCGTCCACTTACGTGTCGGTCTCTGAATGAGATTGAAAGAGGAAAAGTTTCAGGATTGAGAGAGTTTCGTGTAGTTTGTTCATTTACCACTCTAATATAAGAATTCCCTTCTAAGAAGACACTTTAGGATAAAAAATGTTGCTTATATGCACTGGAAGAGAGTGTGTCGTGCCAAATTTATTTTTCATAAACCTTTTATCTTGTCCAATCTTCTCATTGTCGGGCGCGCGGACGGGGGAGGGATAGAGAGAAGAGGCGGGGCCGCCCGAGGAGAAAACGGAAAGGGCCTAGAGCAGTGGTGTCAAGGTCTGCTACTGGTGTCAGTGGCACGCTTCGCGGCACCGTGCCATGCCAGGAGCTTACTGCGCCACTAGCGTCGGGAGAGGAAACTATAAGCGACTCCGCCGTTTTACAGTAGGGATAGCGTTGTCTCTGGGGGCGGTATAATGAACTGCGTGGAGGAGCGATTTCGTCGTGGCACTCGTGCCCCGGACTCCCGTTCGTGGCATCGACCTTCACAACACTGTCTTGGAGGGGAGGATGAGGGGAGGGGAGGGGAGGGGAGAGGGCAAACGAGACTGCCCTGCCTCCAGGCGACGCCGCAACTCCCGGGCGAGCGCGCTTGCGAGACTTCGTAACAACCCACAGCGGCCACTGCCTGGGGTGAAGAGGAATGCTAAGATGCTCCGGGAAAATTTCCTGCGGGGGGGGGGGCAGAGCGAGCCGTGGCGAAACAGTCCGGGGAGTGTCCTTCCAGCTGCAGCAGCTATGAATCGAAAACATCCTCATTCCTCATATCATCCCCATGCGTTTTTCCTCACACATCACATACAGTTTATTAACTGCTTTTGGTGTTAAGTAATAAATACAATAATAATCTCTTTCGTACTCTAGGTGTGAGATAGCTACTGCCTATTTTAAGATATTTTTGCCCTCTCCTCTACCCTTTTCTCTATAACATTTGTTTTGATTTTCTTAACTTCTAACCCACAAGACTAATAAGTATCGTTGAAACTTGCACAATTTTCTTACATCCAACGACAACAAATTGTGCACTTTAACCAATCTTCCTTTCACTTAGTTTTGAGATAATTTTCGCCAATCTTTACAACTATTATTATTAATAGCAGAATCGCTTACTGAATCGTTCTCACTCTCTGATTACCTCTTCTTCAAATCACGCCAATTATTTATTTATTTATTTGCATTATCATCATCGATATTTTAGACAACTTCCTTTTCTTAGCAGGGTGACAGACTACGTGATCTTCATTTTAAGGCCCAAGTACACACGATAGTCCCAAGCCCTCTTTCTCAACATTCTTTTTATGCTCCTTTCAAGAGTCTCCTTAGAGTACAAGAGTCCTCTTACACAGTGAAGGTCGTTGAGTCTTATCTAACAGGTAGCAGCAGGTCAAGGTGACAGCGACAGCATTTCTCTGCAAATCAGCTGTCCAATTACCACGGTTCGTGTAGGTTTCTAACGTATTTATTCGACATCTAAGAAACAAAACGTAGAGAGATTACATTACATTCAAACTACAGTTAAATCTCAAAAATATACTAAATAAGAACTTCGGCCATCTGTTCACAAAAAAGTTGGCCATCTGTCTCGGAACACGCACGTAATGTTCAAGGTGTTGTAAAGAAACAACATGACTATGTAATCAAAAATCTTCTACCTTTACGATATATTAAAAAATGCTTCATAAAATAAAGGAAGTGACGCAGAAAAATAATGAATGTAATGACACTAATCGAGCATCAAAAGAGAAAATCATACTAGCGTGTCAGCACATTATGGTGGATTTTGCAACAAATTATGAGTTGGTCATCTCTCCCGTATCGACATCTAGTCCTAACTTACAAAATTCCCGCATATTAGTGACACTAAAATAACTATACACTCGTTATCGAATAATTAGATACGAAATAAATTAACGATTTTAATTATAAGATAGGTACGTGTATTATTAAAAATCCATGATTGTTTAAAATAGTTTTAATGTGTTATTTTAATTGTTTTAGGTTTGCTCCTATGCATGATTAATATTATTAAATTCCTACTCAAATTTAGTATTTTATTAATAATAGTTCGTTATTTCATTTGTTAATTTCAAATTAATCTAAAATGTGAAAATATTTCTCGGCAGAATCAGTTGTTGATTCCGAATCGTTGATCTCTCAAATAGCTATCATCGATAGCTAAACTTCCATAATCGAACGAAAGACAAAAGTTATTTGAAGCATAAAAAGTATCGTAATGTCCCTAAATAGAACATCCCGAACGAGGGCCAATAAAAGTAGTACTCTTTACGCCAACGGAGGGAACGCGCTGGCCTCTTTACATGCAGGTAGAGTGGGCGTCGGTTTACGAACCCTCGACCCGCAGTTCCCTAGGCAGGCGACCGCTTGACCTTTCGCCTGCACGGCGGCACGTCACCCCGCCCACGACCGGGCAGCACGCTTCTCCGTCGCTTCCTCCCCCACCCCTTCCCCCTCTCCACGCACCCGCCTCTAGACCTGGCTATTACAAAATAAAGTTTCGCTTTTCAAAGCCCACAAAGAAAGATGGTTATAAAATAACGGAAGAAGACTGCGATAAATTGAAAAGTTTAAGAAAAGGTGTTGTCAGGTATCAATATTTTGTGGCAGAACTTCCGCCCAGAAGCTACAAGCGCTGATGATGATCGCTTTGCGATCGGAAAGATCTTTTGAATAAAAATATTGATACCCAACAACATGTTTTCTCAAACGATATGAATGTATCAATCTCACCAGCGATATTATTAAAATTGTAAAATGTCTTGCAAACAGGTGTGATGGAGAAAAAATTGTATAGTCTTAATCAAAGATAAAAATGCTTCCATATAACAAATGTTAGACTTTTACTCAAACGAAAACAATGGTAACTGTTATTTTGCGGTGTATTTGAACTTAATCATGTAAAATACTTCGTGAAGTGAATAATGAAAATTTGTTGTAAAACACGAATCAACTAATGGATGCTGGGGCTTTGGTGTGTAAAGTTTATCGAGTTTACTATGTTGAATTTTCAGCAATTAAAAGTTTCGCTTTTCAAAACTCGCAAGAAAGGGTCTATAACAAGGAAAGATACGTTCAGAGAAATTGATGCTTTGGGGTGAAAAAATGGTAATTGGCATATTACGTTTCGCAGGGAAGAGCAAAGTGAAACTGGTTTTCCAGCTAATTAGAGGCACAAGCCATAACGTGCGAGTAACTGGCTGACTCCTTCGGTAGTTTTCCGTGGTTTCTTGCATCAATACCAGCTGAGGGTAGGAGCCAAACCTTAGTAAATGGACCGTACGCAATATTTCCTCCATCTGTGACTCCCTATCACCCCTTACACATACACTCACTAACAAACAGTACACTACAACACACATTGGGAAAGCAGTTGGGAGCTTAGAACTTGTCCCGGGTGGGGCGGTTCGCCTCTGATTGGTATAATTATTGGGGAATAACAACAAGGCGACATCAGTGGTTGCTTGGGCAGAATTATTAAGAGTAGGAAATAAGTCATGCAAATAGTATTACATTAAATGAAACAAACAAATTAATTAAAAACGGGTTTGAACGAAATACTTTACTTTTGTGATCAGCATTATGGGTAGAACGACACTTAATAACTCGCTTAAGGCTAGATCACAAAGATACCAAAACGTGTTAATTTTAGGGAATAATCAAGGTATTCCCGTAATTTACGTGCCTGTGAATTCCACCATGTAACTTTTAAAAATCACTGAAACCACTACAAGATCAAACATATCTCGAATTCGAAAATACAGCGCATGGAATACACAAATGAATTTGTCCTTCTTCACGACAAGGACGCTTCATCATACCACCTTGCTGGTGTTGCACAAATGCTCCGGCGGTAGCAGAGTCGGACGTCGACACAGTAATCCGTTCTTGTGAACTGACTTTTCTAAATCGCCCCAAAAATTCACCCTCACTCATTTTTTCACGATTGAAAAAGTAACAAGATATTCGAAACAATGAAGCACAGCTCAGGACACAGTTATCACACGATGCAGACAGTGAAGGGAGGGCAATAATACACAAAGAAAGTTCGAGTTTTCACATCGCCTAGAAAGCATGGGTGATTTAAAAACTCGACCGAAGTTAATACAGATAACTACGAGCTAAAAAAATACAGTTTACCTCTTACATCAAAGAAAATATTGTTTTTGGTAATTACATTCAAAAGAAGAGAATGTGCGAGAACATTTCTCTCTTTCCTCCCATAAGAAACCGCCAGTGGCCGACAAATAGATCGGAACCGGACCCAACATTCCAACGGGAATGCTTTTGAATTTCCTCTTTCCAAATAACGTGGGTAATGAAACTTTTATTTCATATGTTAATGAAAAATGATCGCGATGTAGCGCACGTTCATTTCATTCAGGACTTTTTATGGGGCTGAAGTAGTGACTACTGCTATTAAAATCTTGTTATAGATGCCATTGACAAAATTGCAATTATTCAATGTCAAGTATCGTATTTATGAGTACACCAATCGTAATTTAAATAAATTAATAACATCACACTGACTAAGCGACCACTTTAAATATGACCAAAAAATAATAATTACACGAATCAAATCCAACAGTGAATGGTCTGTATCAAAACGTCAACGCTATAGAAGTCATCAATGCATTAAAATTGAAGAATGAAAGACATTTTTTCCTTTGATATTTATAAAATTGACTCACCGAGAGCTACACAAAATATTCATGTCACATAATGTATAATGATCGCTTTGATGATCGCATACACCAATAACTCAATGTATCGTTAAACAAATACAATTAGAAATCATTTGCTGTTCTGCAGATGTGAATTCAGTCCCTACACTTTGAGAAAATATTCTCAATTTAAATTTCTCAAAGTTAGTTTATTAAAGCAACACTATACAGACGACTTTTCAGATCCCTGATTCTTGGTTTACGAGCACTTTTCATCGTGACATCCACTCTTATTTCCTATTTACTTCGTATCTCATACCACCTATTTCTCTTGACAATCATTTGACGCCACTGCTATTTATTTCTCTAATTTCTATATTACCGCAGTTCTCATTACTTGCAATGTTTTTTTGCACTCGCAGAATGAGTCTATCTATAACAGTATTTTCAGTTTCAATTTATTTAAAGAAATTTCGAAAACAGTGCTCGACAAGTCGCCATCAGATTCTCTTACTCACCGCATCGCACGGCACCACACAGAAGAGACCGAGGGTTGCGCCGGCGGCGTTTGAGTACTTACCTGCGAACACAGAAAAAGACAAAATAAGAAAAGCACACTAAAAGCGAGAAAGGCCAATTTGCATTCGCTAAAATGGAAAAATCCACGAGCGCGTTAATGAATGGGCTTTGAGCAGCCTGGGTGTGCCAAGAGATGAAAAACGGAGCCTATGGAAACCTAGACTTGGTATAATGCTCATAGATTGGTGAATATTGTGTGATAGAAATAAATGGCATTTTTCATGGCCAGGCTTTTGTAAACATGTGAATGTAATGCACTTCAGGATGTGTAGCAATGAAATTATTTAAAAATACATTATTCATAAGCTATGGCCAGTTATTTTTTATTTTATGTCAGTGAATTATGTGTGTGTGGTTTCTTTATTTGCGAAAACACTATGCGATTCGTAATAAACAGGATTGTTTATATTTTATTAAATTGATACTTCGCCTATCGTGAACTCTGTTGGGACGAGTTTACTCGTGCGGGATATTTGAAAATCTTATATCAGAAAACTAAATTCTACAAATATAACTAGTAAAGGAAATTATTAGGGAAAAAAGTATATATCGCTTCAGATACGTTCATACCTGTTTTGTGAAGTAAACTCATTAAAAAATAGTGCGTAAAATACGGCGGTAAGGATTCTGCGGGTACTACCAACAATTATCGATATTCGACATTTACTTAGTCAACGTGAACTACGTATGGTGTCTGCTCTGATGACTCTCCAAAATCTGTGATAGGCGATACAATTTCCATGACAAAATTAATTATCTTCATTCTTCTTTATTCATACGAAAATCGACACAGAATTTTTCCAGTGCAGGGTTTCCGGGCGCCTGCATTGTCATAAATAGGGGCGTACTTTAATAAAATGTCACTTTTTTCTTTTTATTTTATATTATGAGAAAAGGAAATTCCCCTTTTTATTATTTTTTTGCATTTTCATTTGATTTTGACTAATAAGCCATATTTTACATTTCCCGTCATTTTTTAAAACAATTTTCACTGATTTTATCAATTTTAATCATTTGAATGGAATCATTTGAATAATATTTACGAGGTGCAACATGTTCTTAAAAGAATTCCTCGATTACATCAGTAACATGTTCTATAGCTTGATTTGTTAATTTGAATTGGTTTTGCTCATCCTTTTTACGTAATTTTTCTTTATTATTGTGTGGTTTTTAAATACATTGTAGAAGCATTTTGTTGATCATTTGTGACGTTGTTTTAGGTCATCAACATCCACCTTAAGTCATAGCACTGATGATTTACAGAATGTTGGTGCGGGGAATGCAGATTCCTCAAGCATCATCGTATATCTATAATCTGCCAACTAAACTTACGTGAATACAACAAAGCAAAAAGTGTTTCTTACAGCTTAGCTGAAGAATACATAATCTGGTTTGCGTTAATATCTTCTGTGCAAGGTAAGCCAAAAAAGTGCTTACCTTGGGGTATTTAAATAACCTGCACAAACCACAAAAGATCTAATTTTTTGCCAATTTATCTCATTCTTGGCCAAGTTTGCAGTGTGTGGGTAAAACTTATAATAATCATTGTTCATTATGTTTTATCCAAATTCTTCTTTCCACCGTAAAGACGATAGCCAACAGACAAAGAGCATTAGAACTTCTATTATCTCACTGGAGACATGTAAGGTCTTAATATGGCATCAATGGACTTCTGTTCCCATGTCACAGTCAGTCCCAGTAGCTACCCTGCACACAACCCTTTTTTCGGTGCTCCAGCTACTCATCCCAGATTTTGTCTCGTTTTTTCTACTACTCCAGATCTCTAAGGATCTACAATGGGGATGTACATTCGTCAGGATTCACAAAATTCGACTCTACGACCTGTCTTAGGGTAACTACTAATGTTATCGTTCCGTCTTTTTCATATTTTCATTGCAGTCATCACTCGCAAACGTCGTCCACAGCACCAAAATTCTCTATTCCTCTTCTCCTATTTTCATCGACGGCAGGCGATGTTGTCCTCACTCATATATGTGCAGCCTCATCACTGCTCACAAAGCACCAAACTCCGCAAAGCTCGCCCGACTCCCTTTAATTTCCCAGACATGGCTTTGCTCGAACTGAGTCTGTGGCTTCCCTCTCGCTGCCACATTCCCCGTTTCCCCAGTTATTGCTTTTGCTACCACTATTCCCATCCCCAATCCCGCACTGAACCCTGCTTCCGTAACCGTAACCGAATACGAACCTGCAATCAGTCCCGCCTAATCCGGACCGCCCAAGGAACTGCGACCGCGAACACGCTCACCGCGAACACGCTCACCGCGAACACGCTCACCGCGAACACGCTCACCGCGAACACGCTCACCGCGAACACGCTCACCGCGAACACGCTCACCGCGAACACGCTCACCGCGAACACGCTCACCGCGAACACGCTCACCGCGAACACGCTCACCGCGAACACGCTCACCGCGAACACGCTCACCGCGAACACGCTCACCGCGAACACGCTCACCGCGAACACGCTCACCGCGAACACGCTCACCGCGAACACGCTCACCGCGAACACGCTCACCGCGAACACGCTCACCGCGAACACGCTCACCGCGAACACGCTCACCGCGAACACGCTCACCGCGAACACGCTCACCGCGAACACGCTCACCGCGAACACGCTCACCGCGAACACGCTCACCGCGAACACGCTCACCACGAACACGCTCACCGCGAACACGCTCACCGCGAACACGCTCACCGCGAACACGCTCACCGCGAACACGCTCACCGCGAACACGCTCACCGCGAACACGCTCACCGCGAACACGCTCACGTCACTCACACGTCACCCTCGACGTCACCCTCGACGTCACTGACGACGTCACTGACGAAGTCACTGACGTCACTGACGACGTCACTGACGACTTTACTGACAACGTTACTGACGACGTCACATTCCACCAGTCTGAACGTCAAACTGAGTCTCGTTCCCATTGTAGATGACGTCAATGTCCTGCCTCTTCCTCTAAAGCCCTGTGGATATCCCATCTCGCCACTAACACCTCCATCTCGTACGTCAAACGCGTCATTGCCACCGCGGCGTCGGCAGATTCCCGTGCTCGCCTCCGCCGGTTGCCTCGCGCAGTCGCCCGCGCACGCGATTCCCCCGGGCGCCGGCGCCGCGCCTCCGCGTCGAACCCGCGGCGCGGGGCGCCCGTAAATAATTTGCTCCACTTGTTGCTGTATCGGGCGATCTTCTTTCAGACTGCCATTGCAAGGATGAAGTCGTTTCCGACACGAACACTGTTCCTAATGAATTCTCTGCGAAACGAGTTCCTTCATGAGGACGGCATAAATATGCTCTTCAAGGAGTTTCAATATAATCCGTTGGGTATGAATGGGGACAGATATAAACGAAATGAAGTTCTTTCACAACTTGAAAGCTCTATGGAGAGATGAAATTCGTAGATACTGTTAATGTAAAAAACCCGATTTTCGCAAGAATAAAATTGATGCTTAAGAAATATGATAAATTTACAGCAGAGAGCAGAAAAAGGTGAAATACTTGAAGGCAATATAAATTAGAATTCGTGGAATAAACAAAATGTTTTACTTATGCTACTGTTTTTCTTTCTGTCTCTCTCTCTCTCTCTCTCTCTCTCTCTCTGTCTGTCTTCATCACTCTCCCGCTCTCTTTCTGATACCGTGTTCTAGTAAATTTGTAGTTAAAGCGCCCGTACATTATTGCGTCTACTCATTGAAAGTTGTTTCGTCAGCGTATGTTTTGACAAAGCTTTTACGACTCACGTTTGAAAAGTCAAAAATATTATTCCGAAAATTTAATGTTCCGAACTCTGAAACAACTTCTTCAGAAAAACAAAAAATTCTATTGGCTTGTGAAGAAAAATGTCAGAGTATAATCCAGACTTGTGTAAAGCATATTGAAACCACGCTTGAGGCAATGGTTGAAAATTTTGCGTTTGAAAGACTTTCGTAAATAAGCGTTCGTAAATTAAAAATATATTTCTCGCTGGCTGCACATCCAGATAATGTTCGTGTTTGCTTTTGCTGTTGTGTAATACATGAGGCATTTCCACTGATCAGTCGAGAATCTTCGTTGTGGAGCAAACTGAACAAATCCTAGGGAATATTTCTCCCTCCATAAATGGCAGGAAGAAAAAATATCATCTAACGAAGGAGACGCCAGAAGCAGAGCGTGATACCAATGCCACATTTGAGTATTTCATACATTATCACAATCGATGATGTATGTACTTGGCCCAACATCCCGTGAACGTGCTCAGGCCTACCGGCGACGTCCCTTCCTTGCTGCCATGGGTTAGGGGGGGGTACGTGTGAATATCACGTAGACATCTCCACGCCATATTCCGGTCTTTTCTACCTAATAAGTGAATTTTCTCATCATCACACAGCAGCATACGAGGATCGTACATCGTACTATATTATAACGTACGAGTTTTCATTACATCGTGAAAAAGATAAAAAATAATTTTAATCAATAATTTAATCGACAAAAGAGATTTTTGAATGAATATGGTGAACTTCTGATAAGAAGAAATTAAATTAAAAGGAAATTACAGGATATTACAAATCTAAAAGACATATCTGCTCTTCGTCCATCTCGTATACTGGGACATTGCAAGGAAAACACACACTGTAGTCCTGCCTCGACCGGGAATCGAACCCGGGGCTGCGTACTGGAAAGCGAGCACGGTGACGAAGAGATGACATAAGGCTACAAAAGATTATATAAACATTAAACTCTCGAAAATAGTCCCACTGCATAAATGGAGCAGGGTCGATATGCTACGTTCAATGGAAACAAAATAGTGCTCAGGTGATTCAAGTGCATGTACATACGGAGACCTCGCGCTAACACGACAACGCATACGCCTGCTCCTTCACGTTACTCTACAAGAACCAGTTTAAAAGTGCCAGATCAATTTATGTACAATGCCGAACCACTTTGAACCTAGAACTTTTAGCATGAACTTAATCCATGAAGCAAAATTATTCGGAAAGATAAATTCTTCACTTTCAGTCATTTTACTGAGGTTCAAGATAGAATTCAACTGTTTTCGGGTTCAGTTTAACATAATAAAAACGTTATTTAACACTATATTAGAACGTACGAGTTTTCATTACATCATGAAAAAGATAAAAAATAATTTTAATCAATAATTTAATCGACAAAAGAGATTTTTGAATGAATATGGTGAACTTCTGATAAGAAGAAATTAAATTAAAAGGAAATTACAGGATATTACAAATCTAAAAGACATATCTGCTCTTCGTCCATCTTACGTCAATTAACTAAGGTTTCTTGGTTGCGATGAAGCCGAGAGGCATACAGGTGAATGACATACAGGTCTGACATTGCAGGTTCGCTCCAAGCTTGTGGCCGTGGTCATTATGGCAAGGGATGGTGAGATTACACCAGTGTTGCCAAGGTCGATACCGCGGGCCGTGGCATGCCGCGGAGTCCCTGGCATGAGTGGTACGACGAAATCGCCCATTCACGCAGTTCGCCATCCCGCCACCAGAGGACAACGCCATCCCTATTGTAAAACGGTGGGGTTACTAATAGTTTCCTTTCCCGACGCTAGTTGCGCAGAGTAGCTCTTGGAGCCACGACGCGTGCCACAGTCATCAGTACAAGACCTTAAAACCACTGTATTACACTCTCAGGCCACCGACGGGTCCTGCTCGGAGAATGGCGCAAGGTTGGAGAAGCGTAGGTGGAGAAGGCGACAGCGAGTAACGTTTTTGCCCGTGCAACCACGCTTCCGTTCGCCAGCAAGAGTTCATTGAAGTTCACTCTGGGCGCTCACGAATTGCAGTCGTCGGCAAACGAAATTCTTCTACTTCACGGTCGCGTAAAACTCGCGCTTTGCCGGTGAAGTGGCCTGGTGGCTGACTCCCTAATTACTCGTCATTTACATTACCATCTAAACCATGTCGGGGTGTATCGACAAAATTTTCGATACCTTAAAAAATTGTTGGTAGCAGTGCACTAGCAATCGCGAGCGATAGATTGCGTGGCGGCTGGCAGACCGGCTTTATCGGCAGTTCTCGCGGTGCGGGGCCTTAGATCAGCGTGGCCGGAGCGAGAGATCCAGAAAAAAAATGATCGCTCGGTGAAGAAGCGAAAAATCAAGTGAGCTACCCGGCGTATTTTCCTTCCAGCGTGCCTCCCTCCCGTGCATCGCGGGGCTCTTCCAAGAAGTTTCGTAAATTTTGAACTGGCAAGTGTGGTTAAAGTGACGTACATAAAATCGGGTCAGCCCCACAGTGCCATGTGATATTCACCGCATGCCCGCGGTAGTTAAATGTGCATTCCAGGATTTCTGAGAATGTTTCCTGCTTCGAGGGCATGAACTCTGGGTGGGCTACTATGGGCTACCCCTCACTTTGTTTATTTTTACCGAGAGGATAAATACTTGAAGTTGCCATTATTCTCCTTCCCGTGGGACGCATGCTTGGGACTACTGGTAACCAGATATTGCCGGAAGACAGTTATACTTCTCGGAATCCTTTACATCTAATGCCTGGGTAGGGCCGCCCTGCCCTCTTAGAGCTCCGAGCTTTCCAGGCCAGAACCGGAATCGAAACAATGCTCCACTGATAATGCGCCGGGACAAGCCCCTCATCTATGCCCAAAGTATCGAACCACTACCACGACGAAGCCAAGTGCGCAACTGGGGCCATCCGGACTAAGGTCCGGAGAGAGGGGGCTCGAGGCCCCCAACCCATCTCCACACTGCCTCCATCTTGAAGCTATCGACGTGAGTATTGCCAAAACATAAGCAAACCTGACAGGGGATTTATGCTTCCCGTCTGGACTTCTAAATGTGGGATCCGGAGCATTCCGAGCAACGTCTTTCGCCCAATCCCGCCCAAAGGCCGGCCCGCTGCAGGTCCATGTGGTGGGTCACCGCGTGAACCCGGAAACCCTGGAACATAGCACAACCTACTGACGCTACCTTAAATCTAACGACGTGTGTGACGCCGAGATACTACGGACCCGAGTGGACGTCTGCGCCTCCACCTAGAGCAGTGGTGTCAAGGTCTTCAACCAGTGGCAGTGGAATGTGTCGTGGCACCGTAGCACGTCACGAGCTTCTCTGCCTCACTAGCGTCGGGAAAGGAAACTATTAGTAATCCCGCTGTTTTACAATAGGGATGGCGTCGTCTCTCTGGTGGGGTGATAAACTGGGTGGAGGGGCGATTTTGTCGTAGCATTCGTGCAAGAGACTCCCGCTCGTGGCATCGACCTTGACAACACTGGCATAGAGCCTCAGGTCTCGCGACCGTCTGCCTCCGTTCCCCTGCGGGGGCTTCGTGGACCGCCGTTGCTCGCAAAGGCGAGGTTCCCTTCACTTAAGCTGCACGGGAGTTAGGTTGCAATCCGCACCCCTAGAACTGCTACCGCACATGCCGGGAGGACGGTTGGGGGCTTCGAGCTTGTTCCGGCTGAAGCAGTGCCCCGCTGGCGGGCGACACCTGGTTAGGGAAAACCCTGCCCGACGGTAGATCGGCGGTAGGTCGGCGCCGAATTACGCCATCCAGCGCGGGAAGTTCACCGCCACCTCCCAATGAAAAAAAAACATGCATTACAATTACGAGACTAATGACCTCAGTAGTTGACACGCTAACCTCAGTAGTTGAATCACTAACAATCAATCGAATTCTTAGGAAATGAAGCGCGCTGTAAGGCCATGATACATAACACTAAAAAACAAGCAGAAATATTAAGCTTTGAAAGTGTGGCAAGACGCAGATACCCATTGTAGGGGTGACGTCGATTCACGTAGTGTTTGATTCAAACATTTGTATTTGCCTGCAACGAAAATTAGGTACGCAATTGCAGTACATACGTGTTAATTCTCGGCGTTTGGGAATAAGACAACACAGCACTACAAAAAACACAGTAATCTCCTTGATAAGCACCTGAACCCAGGCGCGAGCTGAGGCGTGCAGCCGCGTCGGTGTTAATCACTCTTCTTTGCGCTCGAGTACTTTAGCGTTGGGTAATGATTATGTTTACCACTTCATACAAAAATATTTCCTGAGTTATTATTACACTTTTGGAAAAAATATTCACGTACTTGTGCTCGTCGTTTAAATATGCTTATGGTGTTGGCATTTCGGCAGATGAGTCTGGACAGTTTGTGTATGTGGTGTAGATAACACATAATTGTACATATTTCGTACAATTTTTAAACTTATTTCGGATGTTTTATATATTTCTAGCACTAATTAGTTTACTTTAATATAGCTAAAAAAGCTTTCTTTAAAATGCAGTGTTTCTTCGGATCAAGAATATTACAACAGTTAAGAAAGAAGGGTTAGTAAAATAATTCCAGCAATGAAAGTTACTTTCAGGAAGTAAAAATGCATTATCTGATACTTTCAGTACTAAATTCATTTACAATGTGAAAAGACCTCACGTTTTCCAATAACACTTGTTTATTGGAATTAATTTGCGGTTAACACGTGAGTTAACCGAGAATTAATTAACAATATTATTGGTAAACAGATGTTCATAATTACCAGAAACGGAGTGGCCAACGATTTCACTTCATCGAGTTATCTTTCAAACTTTCAAATACCGTATTTTTGCTTACACATTTTTTACTAAACCACTTTGAAGCATCAACTTACTACAGTAACTTTCTGTTACCGTTTGAAAAAAGAGATAGGTGGGAGGGAGATGCGGAAAAAAGCCTGAACACACTTTCAAACGAGATACAATATCCTCCCATCACTTGAGAGTAAACTTCGGGAAGCGACGTTCCCTGCAACGGAGTTCGTGGAACTTTCCAAGGCGCGTCGTCGCACGACTGTCGACTGCGTTGCATGCAACAGCGCATAGCCGCCTCATGCGACATAAAGCCGAACCCTGTGACGCCTGCTGTTAAGTCCGTGTTCCTTTAAGGAAACTTTGTGGGAAGGCAACGCATGACTTCCGAGCGTTTCTGAATGCTTTGGGAAGAGACGAGTGTCTGATGAAAATTAGGTGTTTTACGTTTTAGTATTAGTTTCCTGAAGTCAACAAAAGAAGAAAATCCGACAATTTTTAAATTCCAATATATGCGGATAATACGGTACAATAGAATCAACAGTATATTGAAATTGCTTTCTATATTCTTTCTCTCACTTCACACATTCTATTTCCCTAATTTGGGCTAATTAGCTAGCTAAGTTTTATTTTCTAAAAAATAAAATGTCAAACTCGTTCTCGAAAAAATCTTATCTCTCTGGGTTTATTCATCTAATTAATTAAAAGAGTGAGCCTGAAGATTTACCGCTCAATACGAGTTTCCGGCTAACAGAATCTTTTCTCTGTGGAAATTGGGACCGATAGAGACATTTTAATTATTATTAAAATAATAATAGTACCAAATATTTTCCCACTACTGTAGCGCAATAATGCCCTACGCTATTTATTCTTATTTGAATTATCTTCATTTGCCAATGTTACATACGATTAATATTTATAAGCTGTCATGGACTCACAGAGGTATAAACATTTACTAAAATAAAAAACATATTCACACTATATTTACATACAACAATCATTCATCATTTTGCTGCCCTTATCTGGGCATCATTACTAAACTCTATTTCCCTTTTAATGTCCATTTACTAACTGTTTCTATTATTTTAATTTATTTAAATCTTACTACATTCTTGGCTTTGAACACATTTAGAAAGTCCTTTTCTTTTGCAGAATTTTACTTCCCTTTCTGAAGTCGGCATAACATGCGTGGGCGAATGAATCTCACGATCACTTCTATCTTCATTACAGCATATTGTTACACACTCGAAAGTTTATTTTAAACCCATTTTCTTTGCCCGAGATAATTTCCGGTTAAAAACGTACAAATTTACGTTATCTGGTTGATCGGAAGTTGACGGTGGCACGGTTGCCTTGGTTCCTTTTAATGATTTATTTTTTCTCGTGTTGGTATTATGATTCATTGTTGCTTGTGTAGGTCACGTCGTGGACCACTTGGTGTCAAAATATGTTAGCTGTAAAATTGCGTTGACTATAATGTTAATTTCTAGAATACCTTTATCATATTTTCGGTTGAAATGCAATTTGTGATCCGATTCGTTCACCCGCGCGGGTGGACGCAATAATAATAATATTGTAATAATCAATAATATTGTTAATATACTTTATATAGCAATTTTCTCCTTTATTCTATGAAGTAGATGAAATATAAACAATTTTTATAAAGCATTTCTCCAAATTTAGTTTGTATGCTTTTCAGAAATTTTAAACACAGTTTTAAACCCTGGCGGAAGAGGCGATGAAGGAGGCATAACGACAAGACGTTAGATATAGTGTAGAGAATCGTAAGGGTAAGTCAATAAAAAGTCTTTTTTTTTTAAGTGCCCACGTTTCGGCCATTTATTTGACCTGCTTCAGGGCTATAAATACACAATAACAATCAAAATAAATTTATAAATATTGCAGTTGGTTAGCCTGATTTATCGTTAGATAAGAAAGCCCACATGTTCAAAATACTCCAAGGCAAATATTAAAACTAATTACCTGTAATTAATAATATGTTAAGTGACATATGTTATAAATTTTAGGTCATTTTATATAGTAAACAAAATATACAAAATTGATCAACAAAACTATATAAAATTACATAAAATGCTGTTTAAATGTAAGATACGTCGCTTAACATACTCTTAAATACAGGTAATTAGGTGTGTTATCTCTGCCTTGGAGTATAAAAATTGTATTTTGCACATGTTGGTTTTCTTATGTAATTATAAATCAGGTAAATCAATTGAACTATTTTTAAATTTATCTTGTATTTTATTGTATATTTATAGCCCTGAAGTAGGCCAAACAAATAATCGAAACGTTGGTATTGTGAAAAAAAAACGATTCCTACATTATATACAGGATGTCCGGGGAGGAAACGCCGAAACTTCAAAATAAGCTCTTAAGACAATTCTAAGCATATTTTGTCCAATGAACTACGTGGTTATTGCGAATGGTCGAGCAGCAATAAGCACTCAAAAGTAGGTTTGAAAAAGTGATTTATAGGCAAAAATTTGCATTATAGAAGCATAGAAACACTCCAGATACATGTAAATTTTCATTATTTACAAAAGAAATCAATGTATTTGTTCAGAAAGAAAAATTAAGCAAGCAATAAAAAAGCACCCAATTTATACAATTCGACAGCTCTTTCATTTTTCGCTTAATTTTTCTGTCTGAACAAATATATTCATTCCTTTTGTAAATAATAAACAATTTACATGTTTCTGGAGTGTTTCTATGCTTCCATGATGCAAATTTTTGCCTAGAAATAATTTTTTCAAACCAACTTTTGAATGCTTATTGCAGTTCACCATTCGGAATATCCTCGTAGTTTATTAGACAAAATATGCTTAGAATTGTCGTAAGTGCTTATTTTCGAAGTTTCGACGTTTCCTCCCCGGACACCCTGTATTTATAATACGAGGTCAATATCAATAGGAGTTGGATGTCCCAGGGGCAGGCAGACCGGGTATTCCGCGTGAGGGGCGACGGGCAGGCTGCAGGTGATTGCAGCAGTGGAGCGGTGAGAGAGGTCCCGGTGGCAGCTGCGCCCGCCCGCTCCGCTCCGCGCGCGCCGCTGGCAATTCAGGGCCCATTACCGCAGCGCCGCCACCGCGCGGAAGGCGGCGTTGAGTGCGCTGCTTGCTCAGCGGAACGCCCGTGCCCTAGCCTCCCCCCGCCACCTCACCCTCCCGTCTGCACCGTTGCCTCCCTCTCCGTACCCCGCTTTCCATCACGCCTCTTGTTCCAATCTACGAATACTGTCTCGCGTTAGCTTCCACCGCCACCATTACTTACGCCTTCGCATTTTCCCTCTGTTGCCCCTCCCCTCTCCCTTCGCCCAACCCCACCTCCCACACTAAGCAACCTGCCCCATGGGTATCGTTTCTACCACTGCCGTCTTTTCTCCATCACATTTCACCATCACCTTCGTTATCGCCGTCACTTCCGCCTCCATCACCCTCGTCAACCACGTCTCTGCTTCTCCATCTCCTTCCACACACCCGCACAAGTTCCCATATTCGTCTCTATCTCCATTCCCGCCTGTAGCGTCGCGCCCTCTCTCGCTTCGTCACCTCCTTCGTAGCTCTAGACGCAAGCTCCTCCCACCCCCACCTCGACCACAGTCTCTGCCGTAGACTGCGCCGCAACGCGGAAAAACGTCTCCTGCGAAATGGGGCTCCGAATGGGGACTTCCTGCAATTACGAAACGCGGAAAGAAACAAATGCAGCGACGAATGTGTGGTTAGGGACTCCTCGCTCGCGGCCGCCTGCCAAGTTTTTGGTCGACGTGCTCTGAAAAATCGAGGGCAATTGCATTTGCGTTGCGACTTCGCAAGCGACCGAAACCACAACCCACAATTCCTCGGAATAACACAATAATGGTGAGTAAATTGCGTGTCAGCAAGCGACAAAATGACTGAAAAGATCGCCGGGATATCCACGGATACATTTAACGAAACCCAAGAGATTACTAAATACAACCGATACCTTGTATTAATTAATAATAAAACAGTGCTATCTAGCGTGAATCTAATTGTTTTTAATTAAAGAAGATTTTGATTTTGTCTTCAAAGTTGGCTAACAATTCTCAATCAGAGGGGACAACAAGTATCACAGCATTTACGTATGACCAATAAAGTTTCAAAGTAACAAAAGAGACACAAATGAATGAGAAAGACACAGATGCTGGAAGAGACACAGATGCTGGAAAGAGACACAGATGCTGGAAAGAGACACAGATGCTGGAAAGAGACACAGATGCTGGAAAGAGACACAGATGCTGGAAAGAGACACAGATGCTGGAAAGAGACACAGATGCTGGAAAGAGACACAGATGCTGGAAAGAGACACAGATGCTGGAAAGAGACACAGATGCTGGAAAGAGACACAGATGCTGGAAAGAGACACAGATGCTGGAAAGAGACACAGATGCTGGAAAGAGACACAGATGCTGGAAAAAGACACAGATGCTGGAAAGGGACACAAATGCTGGAAAGAGACACAAATGCTGGAAAGAGACACAAATGCTCGAAAGAGACACAAGTGCTCGAAAGAGACACAAATGCTCCAAAGAGAGACAAATGCTCGAAAGAGAGACAAATGCTCGAAAGAGATGAAAGAAAAAGACAATTAGACGAAAGAGACAATTAGACGAAAGAGACAATTAGACGAAAGAGACAATTAGACGAAAGAGACAATTAGACGAAAGAGACAATTAGACGAAAGAGACAATTAGACGAAAGAGACAATTAGACGAAAGAGACAATTAGACGAAAGAGACAATTAGACGAAAGAGACAATTAGACGAAAGAGACAATTAGACGAAAGAGACAATTAGACGAAAGAGACAATTAGACGAAAGAGACAATTAGACGAAAGAGACAATTAGACGAAAGAGACAATTAGACGAAAGAGACAATTAGACGAAAGAGACAATTAGACGAAAGAGACAATTAGACGAAAGAGACAATTAGACGAAAGAGACAATTAGACGAAAGAGACAATTAGACGAAAGAGACAATTAGACGAAAGAGACAATTAGACGAAAGAGACAATTAAACGAAAGAGAAAATTAGACGAAAGAGACAATTAGATGGAAGAGACAATTAGACGAAAGAGACAATTAGATGAAAGAGACACAGATAGAAGAAAACGACAATTCAGGATCAGATTCTAAAACAGCGCGAGCTACAGAGCGAGAGCGAGAGAGAGAGGGGGGAAACAGCGGCGAAGAGTAAGAAGGAACCAAAGAAAGGAAGAAAGGAAGAGAATCGCCCGTTGCGTTAGAGGCGCGCAATCTGGCCCACACATCAGGGCGCGTCCCTGCAACACAACTAATTCAATATGATCCGGCGGAGTGGCGCGGCGCGCGCGTTAAAACGGGAGGCCGGCGGAAGAGCGCGCCGTTAAACGCACTCGGTCCCGCGCGCCGCTCCCCGGGGCAGCGCCTGCGGGCGGGGCTCGCGCTCCGCAGGGCTGCCCAGAGCAGCGGTGGGTGCTGCGGAGGCACTGCATTGAGGCGTCCATCGGGAGGGGGAGATAACCCACACAAATCGAAACTTCAATTTATTGAAATATTCAAAGGGTTCATTATCGAATACGTTCACAAGTCGATATTTTGAATTTAGTGGGTCAGTTTCCCCTCTCACTGGACTCCCCAATTTTAAAAGGGTGAATGCACAGATTACTCATAATTGAGTGTGTCTCGTTTTAAAATATTAGCTAATTATTATTAATCGTTATTTTTATTATTTTTTATTAATTACTATTTATCATATACTTCCTTCTTTCGAGTAAACCACTGAAGGCGACATAGTTATTACCGTTGTATCTCAGCCAATCGAAAGATTTTTCTCAAATCAAATATCTGAAAAACATACATGAAATCTCTGCGGCAAACATGCGACCGAACAAGTTCATGAGACCGCATCTTGTCTTTTGAAAAACGTTTGTGATT